>CM068296.1:0-584129 GCA_034768395.1 Linum lewisii
CTACATCAACTCTAACCTTAATTTGTAATGCTGATTGAACACTAAATGTGCGAGAGATAGTTTAGTGAAATAAGTAAATAAGCAACCAAATTAGAACAATGTCAATTGAGAAACAAAGTGTGAAGGACAAACCTTCCACTTTTGTGAGGGACAACAGCAGCATGTTGACGAGATACAGACTGATGATCAAGCACAAAGTCACAGGTATTAGATTGCCTCCCAAATATGTGTCTTCTCTTATCGAGATTAATCCGATCAATAACTTCACCATCCTTCATGACTTCAAGACAATAAACACCTGATCGAGGTTCAATAGCCCAGTCTGGTGGTTGCCAAGTTGACTGGCCACCTCCAACCTGGGTAAGCTGCTGAGCCAGACCCAACAGTGGCCCTGCCTCAGGCAAAAGTGGCTTTGGATCTACGTTGGGTCGACGCGGATATTGAACTGATAAATCGGTAACAGCTCTTTGAGATTGAGCAATGGTTCTACAGGCTGAGCCAGATGATGGCTCTAAAGTTTGAGCATTGGTAGTGTTGGGAGCAGAGTTATCTGAGACTGAGAATGGTTCAGATGACTGGGCCTTCTTGAATCGTTCAAGACCAGCTCGACCATACATTATTATGTTGTGCGCCTGATAATCAAATCTCAATGGCCACTGCAGTAAGAAGTAAGGAATCACCACACCCCCAAGCAACCAAGTATAACCGGTGATTGAATTTCAGATGAATAGCTTCAATCAGCTCAAGCTTCAAAGCAACAATCTTCTTAACTTTAATTCCATAAAACCAACCAAAAAGAAGAGTATTCAGATCATGAATGGAGAAGGAGAGGATATAAAGCCAGAAATGTGGAACTCAAAACTACCTGTAATGAACCAAAAGAAGCCTAATTTGTCTGGATGTTCATGGAACCAAAATCCAGAAAACTGTTGGTGGATCGAGAAGAAGTGAAAGCGAAAGCGAAGCTCTTCTTTTACCTAATTTTCTCTGGAAACCCTTGTCTACGGATAGGGTTAGGGTTTATGAGCAAGAAATTCCGAGTTCGTATGAGCAATGAAACACACGCAACAGTACTGCATAGCCGCACAGAGCCGACGCGACACGGGCTCCCCTCATTCAGAGAAATTTTGCAACTTTGCGAACTCATAACATTTCCGTTATATTTATGAACGAGTTCATTCCTTTTTTTTTTTTTTTTAATTATCCTCTTGCTACATCAACCATATAATAAATAATACTTTAGTGTTGTTGATTAATGACTAAACTTCAACAAGTCTACCAAATTAGAATTTAATTTAGAAATGATTGAAAAAATAGATATTATGTAAAATGCTTGATATTTTAAATTACTGTTGTCAATTTTGAATGAAAAGAAGTTTAATGTTAAAGATATGAAGATTGATACTAATATTAGAGAGCTTCTCACTTTTAAAGACGTTCGGCTAGAGGCTGGACTGAGGTTGATAAATAGGGGGGCCGCTACACTTGTCACCTCTATGATTTCTGGTCACATTCTAACTCCGTGGCGAAATGATTGTAGCTGACATCCTTTCCTTCCTGCAAGCTTCTCCTTCATTCCGCCTGATGACTGTCCCAAAATTGGTAAACAGAGCTGCCCACTGTGTGGCACGTGAAGCTCTCAGATATCTCCCAAGCCGAAGACTGGTAAATCTTTCGGTTAGGTAGATGGTTAGGATGAATGCATGACTATCTACCGATCTCCCGCCCAAGACAAAAAAAAAATTAGAAACAAAAAATAGATCCGAAAATGTAATAAGAAATCTAGATTGAAATTCATCTAATAATGTAGTTGGTTCGTAAATTGTAAATGAACAACAAAATATAAATTTGCTAAATTTTGGATAATTTGTTTGCCTCAACTCGACAAAGCACTGATAACATTAATGTATAAATAATAAATTAGTAATTTTATGATAAATATACAAACTAGAATTGAATTAAAAAGAAGTAAAATTTTACATGCAATTTCCATTCATAAACTAGTCCGAGGTAGTGTACACATGCAAAGCTCAGAAAATCCTGCTGCTTACAAATATATTCTAATTAAAGCGTGGAAAGCATCGAACTTGAAATATTTACTCCGATCCTTTCAATGTACAGATATTGACCGACCCGTATAATATCGTATTCATAGTGCAGACTGCAGACTGCAGACTGCAGAATAACCAGGGTGGCATGCAGGATGTGTGATAAGAAAGAAGTAAGAAGCAGCCTTCTCTTATGCATGGCATCATCCAAAGTAATTGACATCTCCGGAACTGGAAGCAGTATAGAACTTTAGATTTAGATTAGACACAATTTGTATACTCCTTCTCAAGGACACTGAACATCACTTTCAACCGATCTTCAAGATTCGAGTAGATGTTCTTAGTCATTCGCTTTGGATGTTTGGTGCTTTTGAGCCATTCAATTCCACATGATACTTGCACATTGCAGCTTTTTGGACTTACGGGTGAATCCTCAATCTGGTATTTCAGGTGAAGCTGCAAACCAAAAATGAATAAATAAATAATCTTATTGCTGCTAAAGATTATTAACAGAGACCAGGGAGAATGGATTCTTACGTTGAAATAGTCGCCAAGTGGTACACCATGAAGTGTCATGACTTCTTCTACAACCCATCCTTTTCTATCACCAACTAGATACTTCTGTTGTGTGCTAGTAACCTCTCCCCTATAGCGTGATATGCTCTTGTCAAATCTGAAATAGATTTGCCTTTGGTACACATTCGCTTTCTCCGACTCCCACGGGGTGTATGAATAGCTAAGACTACCAGCTTTCTCCATGATTTTCCGCTCCAAGTCACCCCCACCAAACAGCTCCATCAAGAAATTGGTCTGTACACAACAAGACCAACAATCTTACATCTTTACAAGTAAGTAGCTTCATTATTTTGGATCAAATAGAAATAGGAAGGGAGCTTACTGATACAAAGAATGAAGAAGAATAGACCTCTGACATGCTGACGTCCTCAATACCCAAGTAGGCCCCCGACTCTTCAGACTGCAAGATTTTGGTCTCTGATTCTTCTTCAACAATACGTACTTTCTGTTCTGGACTTAGTGATCTAGCTTTCCATAATGCCATGATTGTTCTGTACAGTGCACATAATTGTTAGATCGAATCATTTCCATTTCATGCCATCATCTCTTCTGTTCCAGCTAGCAGACAATGCATGCTTAGTTTATAAGCAGTATGAGATGCAATAAGGAAAGCGATAAACATAATATCCATAAGAAGAGACTAAAGGTTTGGACCAGGAAATGAGTAGCATTGTAAAGTTACCTGTGTGCAACATTGAATGACACAAATGAATGGAACTGGAATCTCAGCCTTCCCTCGGCATCCATGCTTTTAGCACCATGCCTAGCATCCATACCCCGACCCCGTCGTAGAGTTATAACAACAATGGGACTGCCCATTGATGCGAGAGTGGGAGCAGAAACTTGAATGTCCTCAATGTCCTCCCAAAGGAAGAAAAATTTTGTTTTGTGGCCAAACAAATTAGAATGGAATCCTATTATTCTTGCTGATAAAAATAGACGACCCTGTAGAGACAGTCCAATCCAACAAGATCGTAAGAAGCAAATACTCCATTGAACCAACATTCTAAATTCTCTATTTGCAAATGTTTTAGAAGCAAGCAAACCTGCAAGGGCATTTTTCGTCTCAAGTGGCAGGTGAAGTCATTGATGAGAAATTCTTCCAATGGAAGTCCAAAAAGCTTCTGAAAGGCAGAGTTCGTTTGAGGAGAACGGACATTTATCTGTAAAGAAAAACACATACAATGAGATTCCAACGTTCAAGTATTGGAAGGATGACAAAGGCTCAATAAACACTTAATGTCAAAGACCATATGAGCACAACCATTGCCTACCTTTGTACCCACTTCTTTTTCCATCTTGCTCAAGTACTCCTTTACAACGTTGTTACCTTTTGTATTGTTCAAGAAAATTCTCAAATGCAGCTTAGCTTGGCAAGCTTGTGCTAACTTCCCTTTGAGAGGCACCCACACATCAGCCAGATCTGATATGTCAGATCTCAAGAAATTGATTTCAGCATATCCCAAAGACATAGCTTCGTCAAAGGGCCCATCAAAATCATACACTTCCATATCCAGCACAGAAGGTGGATCATCCATGGCATCAAATTCAAATATTTCTGTAAAACAGGCAAGTATGGTTCACAAATATGCGTGTTTGCATATGACATTACACCAATATAAATTGCAGTGAGAATAACTAAACAAGTACTCACCATTCCACAGTGGATCCGACTTTTGGAACTTTATTGAGCTGGTTCTAGTTTGCCCATTGCAAGTGAATACCACATATGGATCACAGAACCCACTTGAATCAACAGTAGGCAGATTACTTCCATCCATCAATGCAACAGTGAGCAACCATCCATCCCCTTGTGCTTTGACTCCATGATCACTGCCTATCATTAGAGGGGTAGAGTGAATCAAAGCTTGAGCAACACTACTAAGTACATTAGACTGTTACCTCAACCTCTCAAGAGAGTGACAGAAATGCATTGGAATAATTAGCATAGTATCTTTTGTTCTGCATGCAAAGAGACAGCATTACCCTTTTGCGCTCTGGCCTGCATGAAGCGGGAAAGAAATTCCAGTACCCTTTCACATTGAAGCACTAGGACACCACACACGATAACTTCACCAATAGAATCTGGCAAATCCAGCCCAATGAACTCTAGCCCTTGCATTGAGCTAGGCATGGCTAACCAGATATGGATCAGTACATAGATCCCAATAAAAACTGTGGAAACTACTGTAAAATTGCCAAAATATTGTAAGGCCAACTTCCAATCTGATTGAGATTCTGTCTGCAGCGATGCTAAAACCTGTTCCTTATTGGATACCATATCCTTCAAATCAACTGGTTTCACATGCTGAGATAAAACAGAAGCAAATTGCTCAAAGCTTTCCTTTAGACCTTGCCGTGCCCCATTCTCTATCATTCCTTTCATCATAGTACTTTGCGAGAAGTTCATTCGCCAGGATATTGTCAGTTGGGAAGTCTGCTCTCCCGATGTCGCCTCAGGGCCCGGCATGATGCAAAAAAGTAGTTCAACCCTAAAGCAGCTTCCATAAGGAACATCTGGAGTGCTCACACTAATTAAGACGGCAAAGAACTTTCCATCAGCTTTCAGATATGTTTGCTCCTCGGTTGCTTTCACAGCTTTAATTAATTTGCTTGGAGCCTTAATATAAGTCACCACTCTTTTCAAGCTGTCGCCGCCATCATCGAACCTCCAAGTACCAAACTGCTGTTCAGTGTTACCCTGGGCTTCTGCCACTGATTTGGGAAAACTTGAGTCAGGTGAGAAAAGAACGGAGTTTAATTCCTCAGGTGTGATACCATAAACTTTATCAACAAGGATTCCTCCGGGTAGATTGCTTGGAACTTCATCCCTCGCATCTCTAGATTCCATTTCTTTCATAAGCTCACTGAAGCAACCAGAGGATGGCTCATCCTCAATAGTATCATCAGAGACCTCAGGGGCTTCCTCAGACTCGGACACATCAGTACTTTTACGTGCACCTGTTGACACAGTATCTGAATTTTTGTTGAACATTTGAGCAATTTTCTCAGCAAAAGTCCTCGATGGATGCAATTTTTCCTCCTTAGAGGACGTAACTTCTTGTAATGTTGATGAAGATATTGAAATATTGGATCCTCCACTAACTGATCTAGAAGGTGATTCTGTTCCTACTTCTCCATTCTTCTTAATTTTTGACAACAGATCATGCTCCTCATCCATCTCAAGAAATGCGTTGTTTTGAGAAAACAAAATGGTTAACAGAATTTCACCTGTCGAAATTGGGAAACAGGGAAGAAGAGAAGGGTGAATACAAGTACAATCCATATATCAACAAATACCAAATGGGTTGTGTCCACGCTCTTGTCATGTCACTAGGTAAATGAATTAACTCGTCGCAGATCAGTAACAGAAGCTGAAAATTTAGCAAAGAAAAGAAAAATAAATCCTGTTTCCAAGTCAATGAACACAGCCATACCACATTCCTTGTTCTTGGACTTCTTAGTTTTGGGTTGGAGAGAGTACCAGGAAGTGCCTAGAGACTTATTGTCAGCATCAAAAACTCTCGAGACTGGAACTTTAAGCTGCCCAACAAAGTCATCATTGAAGTACTTGTCCTCATCCAACACGGAAATCACAAGCTCCTCCTTCAAGTCCTCAACTTTGAAACTGAACTCCTCTCCCCAAGTTGGGTTCAAGTTCTTCTTCACCACTTTAGTTTTGAACCTCTGCTTTCCCAGCTGTAACTTCACATAAGGATCACTCAACCCATTCGGATCCATTGCCGGCAAATTCCTGCCTTGTATTACTCGAACCACAAGCCTCATCTCTCTATCTCTTCAAAATGAGCTAAACCCGGAAATGCAGAAACTGGGGGTTCACGAATCCGCCTAAACAGCCATAAATAGAAGCAAGCAGCTAGTCGGATGATGGCAAATTAGTGAAGAAGCAGAAGAAGCAGAAGAAGGGAAACACATCGAGGAAACGGACAGAGAATCAAACAGATGGAAATATGAAATTTAAACAGGAAAAGCCCCAAAGCAAAGTAGTAATGAAATAAGAAACAAAGGCGGTAAAGATTTGATCCTGAACAAAGGCGGCAAAGATTTGATCCTGAAGAAGAAAGTAAAGTTGAGCAGCGAAAAGAGAAACCCTAGAAATTAATCGCAATGATGAAACGGGAGGTTGATGAGAAAATGGGACGAGGAGGATTGATTGAAATGTGGAAAAACGGAGGAGGGGAGCTGAAATGGATGATTAAAATTTTAAAGTAAGGATTGAAAGAAGAAGAATTGGAATCTTTTCTACTGGGAAAGCTAAACTACTTTTGTAATGACAAGTTTAAAGAGAGTATTATTCAACAACAACAAGGGGAAAAATAAGCTTATAAGTATTAATTTAATTATTATGAGAAAATATCACTTTCACCACCACTATTTTTGCCAAGCTATCTACACTATCTTTTTATCCTCTCCTACTACTACGGATATTTTTTTTTTTTTGATAAAGATGAGTAATGATATATATATGAACAAAGCTGTACAGACAATACAAAGCACAACATGAAAAACACCCCCCCCCGGAAGAAGTGAAACCACAAGCCACACTCCCACCCAGCAAACAGAGCTGGAAAGAACAAAACAATCCGCCCAAGAAGCTGTTCAAACCCACCCACTCGAATCGAACCAATCGAAACGAGAAAACGAGAAAACGAGAGCTGAAACAAATTCAGCCTGGATAAAAAATAAACCTGTTCCAGCGAAGCAGAGTCTCAGCAGCAAAAAGATAGCTGCACTCAGCCATCTCCCATGTTAACAAACACCTTACTAACCACTACACTCTCCCCCTGCCGCACATCTTTAAACACACGCTGATTTCGTTCTAACCAAATGAACCATATAACAGCATGCACCAGGACACTCGAAGCAATCGGGAACATCGGAGTACAGTTCATACCTTTCCAGGCTGCAAACAGACCCCGGACATTGTTATGTCTAGGGCCGAACATGGAAAGTTTTGAACTCACCCTATCCCAAACCGCCGAGGCAAACTGGCAGTGCAAAAAAAGATGATCCACTGATTCCGCGTCTCTTTCGCACAAAATACAACGATTCACCACAATCATACCTCTTTTGAAGAAGATTGTCAAGAGTTGCGATCTTGCTATGCCACACCATCCAACAAAATCCTTGTATCTTTGGAGGAACCGCCTTAGTCCAAATCACCTTCCGTGGGAAGTCCGAGAATCCTGCGAACCGCTCCTTTATCATTTGTCGTCTCAACGACCGCACCGAGTAGCATCCGGACGCTTCTAAAGGCCATACAACCGACGGTGGGCCGGCTGTAATGAAATCAGGAGGCAGACTCTGAAGAAGATTCATTAGGAGATGCCATTCATCAAGAGCTCCCCCCCTCAACGTCGTGGTCAGTGGAACGACCCAAGTCCAACCTGTGTCAAAAAAACAAAGATCATGTACTAACGAATTCGAGGATTGTGCCGCAGCCGCAATCCTCAGGAAAACCTCACTCAATCTCACCCCTCTTACCCATATATCAGACCAAAAATCACACATCCCACCCCCCGGATCAAGGAAACCGTGCCTCCATAAAAGAGAACTGAACTGGATAATCCATTTCCACATCGAGCAACCAGCAGAGCCTTCATTCCACCTCGCTTGCCAGACCGACCTACCTATCCCACACTTGGTAACCAAAAGACCCCTCCACCAAGCATTTTTCTCAACTGCGAATCTCCATGCCCATTTACCAAGCAGAGCTGCATTCAAGATCTTTAAGTCCTGAACTCCAAGCCCCCTGAGGACTTTGGGGTCTTGACAACTTCCCAAGCCACCCAATGGATTTTTATCTTTTGGGTATCCCCAGCCCAAAGGAAGCGACTCTGCATCATTTCCAGCCTCTTGATAACATGAGTCGGGGCCTTGAAGAGGGACATAAAATAGATAGGTAAACCTGACAGGACACTCTTCAGCAAAGTAAGACGACCGCCAAAGGAGAGGAGTCTAGCCCTCCAAGCTTGAGTCTTTTTCTCCATATTAGCAAAGACTGGATCCCATAGAGCCTTAGAGACGCATCTTGTACCGACCGGGATACCAAGGTACAGGATCGGTAGCACACCAGTTTGACAGCCTACTATATCTGCCAAAGACCCTAAGTCTGGGACCAAACCAATCGGGAAAACAGAGGACTTGCCGAGGTTTACCTTTAAACCCGTGATACACTCAAAGCAGACCAGGGAAGCCACTAAATGCCGTACTTGAGACGCCGAAGCTTCACAGAAAATCATAGCATCGTCAGCGAACAGAATGTGATTCACCCTCCCTGATCGCAAATCCTCATTCATATAAAAACCGGTAACTAAACCCGCTTCCTGGACGAGGTCAAGGATACCCGATAACACCTCCATAACAGCGATAAAAAGGAACGAAGACATGGAATCCCCTTGCCTGAGCCCCCTGCTACTTCGGAAGTACCCCGAGGCCTCGCCATTCACTAAGACAGAGAACGAGGCTGTGGATACACAACACCTGATTCGATCCACCCAATTGATAGAAAAGCCCATACGGAGAAGGATAGTGAACAGACACTCCCAATTGACGTGGTCATAAGCTTTTTCTATATCAAGCTTGAAGACCAAACCCGGTGCCCCGCATCTCAAATGAGCATCAATGATCTCGTTAGCCACAAGAACAGCATCGAGACTCTGGCGTCCCCCCACAAAGGCACATTGTTGGGGGGAGATAACTCGGCCAGGGGAACTTTCAATCTCCCAGAAATCAATTTGGAAATGATCTTATAAATGCTCCCTACCAGGCTAATAGGGCGAAGGTCCTTAAAATCTGACACCTCCTCTTTCTTAGGGATCAACACTATGAAGGTGATGTTAATACTGAGCGGCAAGGAGGCGTTAGTAAAGAAATCTTGAACCGCGTCACACACCTCTTTCTTAACAACTTCCCAATTCTTTTTGAAGAAAGCCATTGGAAACCCGTCCGGACCGGGAGCCTTCTCTCCTGCGCACCCTTTGATCACACCCCAAATTTCCTTCTCCAAAAAAGGGGAATCCAGATCTCTAAATCGCTCATGCTCTAAAACTAGTCTAATCGCCCTAGGAGCAAACGGTCGCTGCTGCACCTCCTTTTTGTACAAGTTTTTGTAGAACCTTACTGCAGCCTCCGCAACCTGGGCTTGGCCATTCAACTGAACTCCGTCAACCACCAAGCCATCCAAAAGTTGAGAACGCCTATTGTAGTTAGCCAATCGTTGGAAAAATTTAGTGTTGCGGTCCCCATCACACAACCACCTCTCCCCAGCTTTCTGCCTCCAACTCATTTCTTCCCATTTCCACAATCTATCCAACTTGCACTTGAGTCCAATTCTCGTAACCGCTCAACCTCCTCCAGTTGTCTGCTCTCCTCTAATCTGTCGAACCTCTCCACTTCCGCTAGACACAGCTCGATCTCCCCCTCCACTCTCTTGAAAACATTCTTGTTCCACTCTTTTAATCTAACCTTCAAAGATTTAATAAGCTTAGCCAAACTAAACAGACAGCTAGTGGAACCAGGCGGGGGAGTCCAACAATCTGACAAGAATGTGGCGAAATTCTCATGTTCCATCCACATAACTTCAAAACGCCAATGTCTGCTGATCTTCTCAATACCGGAGCACTCAACAACCAAGGGACAATGATCTGAAGAAGGGCTCGCAGAAAACACCCAGAAAAGTGCTCTTCCCAATCTGCCGAGATGAGGACATGATCTAACTTAGACATAGCAGGGTTCACTTGGAAATTGGTCCAGGTAAATTCTGCTCCTCTTAATGGGAGGTCAATAAGAGCCATCTCCTCGATGAAATCATTGAACCAAATCATCGCTTGTCTGCTCCTAAAACCGCCTCTAGTTTGAGAAAGCGAGCGAACCAAGTTAAAATCTCCGGCGATTAGAACCGGTAACTCCCACCAATTCAGAATATCACGCAGCTCCGAAAGGAACTCGACCTTCCGTCCAAGGATACAAGGACCGTAGACGTTTACTAACAGCCATTTAAACCCGTCGCACCTATTAGAGAGAACAACACAAACCGAAAAGGTCCCCGTCCATTCAGCCTCAAGCAGAAAAACAGAGTCGTCCCAGCAAGAAATTAACCCTCCCGAAGCTCCGACGGAGGGTTTAGCCGCCCACAGCCATCCTTGCCTACCGATAATACTACGAACGATACCATCGTCAACTAATTCTAATTTGGATTCTTGCAAACACACGATAGCCGGACGAGCCGCTAAGATGCGTTCCTTAATTCTAAATCTTTTGTCGGCAAAACCCAGCCCTCAGACATTCCAATCTAAAAGGCTAAAATTCATTTAGGACAGGGGAAGGAGAGACACACCTTTCATTTCTTTTCTGCCTCCGCGAATCTGACGAAATTTCAGGAGAAGGACCCAATCTTCTCAATTCTCGCTCTGACCACGAGCGTCGAACCGCTGGGGAGCATCTACAACTAACCTCCTTCCCCAATTTAACCGCGATTTCTGCTCCTCGAAGCATCGAGCCCCCTACTTCTAAACCTATGACATTCGCAACCTTGCTTACAGCCTCGCTCAGCAGCGAATCCTCTCGATCCGTCAAACTGTCACAAACGTCCAAACTCCCTTCTGCATCAACAACCTCATCCTCCAGCGACTCTCTGAGCTCCATCGGAGAGAGAACGGGAGAATCTAACCTTTCCACTGCAGACGAAAAATTAGAAATGGACGGGAATTCCTGCTGACCCACAATCCTCAATCTCGTCCCAGACCAAACCTCAGAGAGGGCCAGCTTCAATACACCAAACCAGTGACACTGGGCCTCCGCCCGACTTGAGCCCAAAAGCTCGAAACTGTTCGGCCCAGCCGAGGCAAAATCATTAAGCTGGAGCCTCATCTTACCAAGAAGGAGACCTTCAGAGGTCAACCTAAGACCCACGAACGAGCCGACCTCGGGAACATCCCTCAAACAGCGTTCTGAATCGACACCCTGTAGCCAAATCCTCTCTGCTAGGATAAGGCTACCACTATTCACAACAGACGAGGAACTACTCTGCTGTCTCTCTTCCATCACTGTCTCAGCGATAGGGTTCACATCAACACTCAGAATCTCGGGGACTGATCCGCCCACGCTTCCATCAACCTAAACTCTGACCTTCTCTTGCCAAGCTCGGTCCCCGCCAAAAACACCCGCCGCCGACGAGCAGGATGGCCGGTCCCTCAGGCACTCCGTCGTAACCTTCCTTTTTCCTTTACGAGCCAGATTCAACGACTCCCTAGAACAGTGAGCCGAAACTGGAGCTCCAGATTCGAACTCGACCCTCACCGGAAAGACATTGGAACCCGCCGCAAGTAAGATTTCCTCCGAAAGCGCGCCCCGAACCTTCACCTTAATCCTTGCGGACGTCAAATCAACCCCTTCTGACGAAGCCAAAAACTCACCACAAGCTTCGCCCACACTCCTAATCAAGCTATTTGATTTAAGATGCAGCGGTATCCCCCGGACGACAACCCAAGCTATGTCTGAATCCAGAGAGACACACGACCTACCTGCATCTTAATCCACTCGTCTAACAAGATCGCCAAACCTTTGAACCTCCATCTTTTGAAGGCGATGATCCTTCGGACTTCGCTTGGAGAAGAGCATTCCATCAACTATAGGTCATCCCCGATCGGGAAAAAACTCGTGTTAGCATGAACTCCCCAATACCGTTGCACCCAAACTCGAAACTCGGGCCAACTCACCTCCTCTTCACCAACAAATCTGAAAACTACACATCTCTTCAGGTACTCCAACCTCTCCTCTAAACCCTCCTCTGACACTGAAATCCTGGTCTCGCCCCCAATCTCCTCATCAAACATCTCCCCTTCTGCGGTAAACCTCTACTGCTCACCACCTCCGCGAACGATCTGCTTGTTGAGACCTTCAACCCTGTGTTACCACCACCACACGCCTCTTGAACTAGACCAAGGAATCTCGTCCAACCCCCTTTCTCGAATCCCCGGGGATATCCACAAAGAAGACTTTGCCTTGAGCACAGCATTCGCTCACTCTAAGAATCGGCTCGCCTCCTGCCTTGAATCTAGCAACAACCACTTTCCTGCGTAGAGACTAGAATGCACCGTCGAGGGAAGACCCAATTTGCGCCTTTCGCCACCCTGAGGACACCTTCCATCCATTTAAGGTGAGCTTGTTCCAGAAAAACAAAATGAGAAGTAGCCCTCCGACACACATCAAGTTTGAAATCCGACCCGAACTTGCCGCCCGACGAAGTAAGGGACACCGAACTATTCCTAATCTGAGAAACACCGTCCCCTTGATCCGAAAACGCACCCCTCCCAGAAGCCCCGCTAAACCTACTCACACACCCCCCCTCTCTCTCTAACACTCATCTCTCTTGCTTTTATGTAAAAATCGTTATATTTCAAAAGCTCAATGTTTTGTCTTCTCTCTTCATCATAATTTACTACTACGGATATTTTGTTTTTGGGTCCTTACGTCTCAACTATCATTTTCTTAACATTAAATTTGAACACATCCGCACACCAACAGAGAGATATCAGAGATAGGAGACGTGTGAAGAGTTAGTTAGAGAGGTAAACTGGGAAGATATCTCGAAGATTGTGGTGAAATACGAAGAGTTTTGAGACCATTCTCAATTAAAAACTCTTAGTAAGCTAATACATGAATATTGGAGCTAATTTGGTATACTGAATGTGCATCAATTAACTTTTTGACTTATGAAGATGAAAGTTAGAACAAAAAAAACTCAAAAAATAAAAGGTTAAAATAGGAGGATAAAAAGAGTGATTTGTAGCTATTTATTAAATATTTTTCATTTTATTAATTTAATAACAAATTAGTTCATTAGAAGTAAAAATAACTTTCAAACTCTTTTCCTAAAAGATTACACCACTCTTTTAAAATACGCTGGTGAACCGGCTGAGGATATGAAAAAAAAAACATATTGGGTCATTTGGTATAGGGGAAATCCAGCTGAGTTTTTTGGAAACTCTGTATTCTGAGATATCCCTTGTTTGTTTACTGTCTAATGGAGTTGGAGTTTTGTATTTCAGATACCCAGAGTTTCTTATTGTCTCCAGAATGTGTATTCTGACAATTTCTACTTTTATCAGAAATTCTGACTTCCCCCAAATAGAATAATGGGACCCACTGTCTTCCCCTCCTATTTTCTTTACCAAATATACATAACAAACAATGTAATTTAACATCCTCCAACTTTTAACAAACACTTTTCCACCATTCTCCTTTTTCCATATTTTCCCTAATTCTCAATCCCCTATACCAAACGACCCCATAATAAAAATGAGTAACTGGGCCTGATTGAAGTCAAACAAAGACTTTTGTCTCGATTGAGTTTCAATATTGTACACTTTGGGAAAGAAAAGTCACAACCAAAACAAACAAAAGTATTATCAGAGAACAAAACCTCACACACAACACAGCTATTTAACATTCAGCTATGTATGTAGCTATTTATTCTGTCATAAGCAAAAACAAGTATCGGGATCAAAACACCAGATATTCAGTAACTCATCATCCTTCCTTCCTTCACTTGAGCTTCGGGAAAAGCTTTGGTGCAACCTGCAGGCATATTCAAGTTATTGTTGTTGTACATCATCAATCAGTATTCGCACATGAATACAATACAACCACATGCCACTGATTCGTTCATTATTCATTCCACTTACGCATTTGTCAACACAAAACCAGTAATCAAAGTATTGCCCCGTGCAATGCTTATGACCGTCTTCATCACCTTGGATTCTCTTCACACATGCCTACATCAATATTCAATATCTACCAATGTCATATATTCCAAACTGCTTAACTAAGGTTTAATAATCTCATCATCAACCGGATACTATTACCTCATAGTCAATCAAAGGTTTCACGCATTTTGGTTTGCAAGATTCTTCAATATACCTTTTCTGATCAACAGGTTCCTCATCGGCCCTAAATAAGAAACAAAAGGGGGGGGGGGATGAAATCAACTCACAGATAGCTAAACAACAACTGCCAAGTTTTGAGTGGTAGGAATGACAAACTAACTAACGAAATTCATCTCCTTATTTTCACAAATTTACAATGTTGAATTGGAAGCTCACTTCAGACCCTGACAAGGTGGAAAGTGCCTAGAGGTGCAAGTCATCCACTAAACTAAAACCAGAATAAAAAAGTGCACTATGTAACGAGTACACCATTACGGATTCAGATTAAAAAACCCTCAACTCTTCATAGCATTTATAATCTACCACTTAAAGCAATCGAAAGAGACACAAGTATCTATACATGAGAGAAAGTGTTGCGTTGGTGCAGAGTGATTAGAGTCTTTAAGAAATTTTACTATGCATCATTATGTCTACTGTTATAAAAACAGCCAGTTCTGCAAAGTAATCCAGCATGAAATAAAAGAGCAAGAGTAAAAGAATGCTTACATTTGAGTTATAGGTTATTCAACAAGTTGCTCAGAGAAGGGAAAGCCTGTCTATCAAACCTGACAATTTCATTTGCTAGCTGTTTAGTGACGTACAAATAGACTAAGAATGGCATGATTAAGTAAGGTAAATATAATTAAGCAACTACGAATCTGGTCGCAGCTCGGCACGCCACTGTATCCACTAACCAACTCAGATCATCTCCATCCAACAGATTAATAAGTTACAAACGAACATCTCCACCAACAATACAATATACATAATCATGCCAGCAAGAAATGGAAATCTCAACCCAACGATTCAAAACAAAGCTATCTAAACTTCACAACCCTTTAGAAGAAGACAATAAAGGGAGATGTTTCTCTTAGAACCAGACATTTCTGCCAGCTTTTGGATATCATAACAATTCACTATGTACGTCTCCTACGTCGTCAAATACTTCCGAGCTTCCTCCCGTATACCCTTGTTCAGTTCAAACTAGAATAAAAAATCAACAGAGGGCAGGAAATTGGAATATGGGATAGTCGCCAGTCGCAGTCGCCAGTCGCCACCATCTATAGTCCATCGGAACCCTAAAACTAGCTAAAAAAAACCAAAGAATCTAGCTTTCGATCTTTTTTGAAAATCTAACACATAGAAGAATCAGAACTTGGTCGGTAGATCGACGATCAATGAATAGAAAACGGGGGGAAATGAAGTAGAAGAAGAAGAAGAAGAAAAGACTATTAAGGTGAGATCCGAGAAATTGCAAAAGAGAAAGAGAGAAGCATACCGATCTCCAAAGAGCTTGTAAGATTATGGAAGCGAGAATTGGGAATGAATGAATGAAGGAACTCCTCTCGTTTGGTAATTACTAATTGGTATGAATTGGAATCATTTTTAAAAAATCTCATTCGAGTACTTGATGTTTGATGAAATTTGAAATCGATACTTATAATTTAGTTTCGTTATCATTTTTAATCTAAACCTGGCCTGAGTCGGGGCCGTGGGCTTTGATTTTTTTTCTAGGCCTTCCAGCATTCTCACCCCACGGCCTGTTAACAAGGGAACAAATCTATTAATTGGACCTAACCTAACCGACTTTGCCAGTTGATTAAACAGTCTGATAATACATAATAAGACATATATAATTAATTAGTATCATTAACCATTAACCAACGATGAAAGCAAAAAAAGTCGGATCAGAATTCAGAATACATAATTATATTAGATTATTAGGGCACAAATTAAGACTTAAGAGTAGTACATTATTACCATTTTGTCCCCAAAAAGGAAAAAAAAAAAAAAAAAAACGGAAGATGGACATCTCAGAGTTTCAGTTGTTGTTGTTTCCACCAAAAAGGGGATGGTCATCATGGCTGCCGTTACTAGTTCCATTGCCACGTGGCAAAGGGATGGAAACATGGGAATGTGAGCCATACGCGCCACCACCGTAAAACCCACCGGAGGAGGAGGAGCTCAAATACTCCATCATGCGAGAGGAGGAGGAGGAGGAGGAGGGGGCTGAAGCTCGATCGCAGCCTTCGAGGTCACGGAAGCGGTGGAGGTAGAGGGTGAGGGGCTCAATGTAGTCGTCAAAACCTAGCTTGCTCATAGCGAATAGGACGTCCTCAGCTGTGATGGTCTTACGCTGCTCACGTTGGCAACGCTCGTTTGCTTCACTTGTTATGAAGCTTATGTACTCGGAGACGCATTCCTGTATAGTCTCCTTGGCGTCGTCTGATATCTTGGCGTGTGGGGGAAGTATCTTCCTCATTATCCTTATCACATTTGCAATCGGCATGAAACGGTCTTGCTCCCTCACTGTGCATTCCTGTTCTCCCCCCCCGCTCTCATTATTATTAATCGCCTTGTTGTTGTTCCTCATCATCATCATCATGCTCACTTCTCCCGCCACTTTCCCTACTCATGCATGCATTATGCATAGTCATTTGTCATAATTATAAATTAATATATAGTAATTAATTAACAACAAGAGTATATATATCAAGTTTGGAGTTTGCAATGCATGGATGCCATTTGTTAAGGTTGCATGAAATGCTGGCTGCCACTTGTTCATATCTACTATGTCTCATCTCATCCTCCATTTTCTGTCATTGGCTCTTTTTTTTCTTGTATTAATTAATTAACTAAGTTGATCCATAAATAATATATATATATATATATAAACTTTGATGATCGATCGATCTCTTTCTCTCCCAAATTAAATGGTTTATTTAAGTTAAAATGAATCGCATGCAAGAACACTAATCTAGCTACCATACATTGACAGTAATTAACTGACACACACATCTTGTAATGATGAAAAATAGTAATTAGTAAATTAGTTACGTTTACCAGTTGGGGAGGAAGGTCGGGGGGCCCTAGTGGTGGTAGTGCTCCGGTAGCCATGAAAACCTCCGGCGGGCGTTGGTGGTGCATGACGTTCCATTGTTCTAGTATGAAAATGTTAGCTTCTTCTTTCTGGGGTGTCTTTTTCTTCTATGTTGTATGTAATTTGGCAAGTGTCAGTCCGATATTTATAATACAATACAAGGGGAAAGGGGGGGGGGGGGGGGGCGGGGAAGCCTGAAAGAAGGCAAAAGGGCTGCAACGTGGCAAAGGGTTGTGTGCATGTAAGGGCGATTTCAACGAGGCTCACCTTCCCCACTTACACTTACTGTTAGAGTTGTCTAATTAAGTCTTAACACTAAATATTAATTAATTAATTAATTATACTTAGACTTAGTTATATAGATGAAATTTGGCCAAATTGAATTTAATTAAAATTCATCCATTGAGAACAGGGCAGAGGGCTTGTATTGTACCATTCATTCCACTGTAAGCCAAGCCAAGCCAAGCCATGTGGCCATGTGTTGTTTGTTCTTCTGTTCTTCTGTCAATTAATGGATTAGGCTTTAGCCTACCACATTCTAACTCAACTGGGCTTTTTACTCTCCCTTTGATTGGGCCCGTCACTGCTACTACTACTCATGTGTATTGGAACTTGAACGTACAACATCCAAAGCTAGTGACGCCAAATTAAACTGCATGCCACGTACAATATTTGACCAATACATACACAAGGTGAATGGATATACATATATACATATATATACTTGAAGATACATGCTTGGCATGCCATGCAACATGTTTCTTTATGGACAAATTTGCATACGTATATATATGTATATTGGAATTGTACTGGGTCCAAGGCTAACTAGAGTAGCTAGCTAGCCAGCCTGTTTCTTTTGTTATTTGGTTTTATTTTATTATTCTATTCTATATATATGTACACAGCAATTCAATAATGGAGCTTCCGATTTTGTACAGACTGCAGGGAACTCTTTGTCCCTATTTTGTTTGTTCTTCTTCTATTATATATATATGTATATGATAAGTATACATCATTCACCAAAAAAAAATAATAATAATAATAATAATGGAGCTTCCGAAACCACAAACTCAGTAGAGTACTAGTACTTTACAATACACATGATATATACATCGTCATGTGGTGTCCAATAATTGATGATCACTAATTAGTTTCTTCTGTAATCTTATTAATAATCTAGGATCACCGTGTTTATAATACAAATTCGACATTAATATATATATATATATATTATCATTAAAAAAGAATCAAAATTAATTTTGTGTGGCAGAGAAATTAGCACAAAACAACAACATTATTTGATATATACATATCATTGAGATTCAGAAAGAAATACCTAAATTTGTGTGGACATATGCATGAACATGAGGATGAGGTGGCTTCCACAACCACAACGCCCGCCTTTTACACCTAACATTATTGAAATACTAATATACAAATATTTATGATATGTTGCTCTCTACTAAATCTAATTGCCTTCAAATTTGAATCATGAAGTTGGAATTAATTGAGTATTATTTTGTGATCATCATAAAAACTTATATAATTACTTGATGATATGATTTAAAAAGAAAAAAAGAAAAAAAGAAAAAGGAATAAATTCAAATTGTGTGATAAAGAGGAAGGTGATGAATGATGATGATGATGGCCAATCAAAGGTGGGAAAAAAGACAAACAGATTCAAGACGTCGGCAAGCTTAGATTAGATTAGATAGGCTTGGCAAAAACTACAGTGCGTGCATGGTTTAATTAAATAATTAATAATAATATTCACTTCATCTCATATGAAATTCAATTCAGTGTTTGACGTTACAATTTTCTGTATTGGGAATGATATATCGATCCTCCTCCTGTCTGTCCAATAAAACTTTCTTCTCAACTCCTCATATCGCCCAACAAACCTTAATTTTTTTACAATTAAAAGTTTGCTTCTTTCTGACTCATCCATCTCTTCAATCTTCTTCATTTATTATTTATTCCACTTCCTTCTTCTTCTTCACTCTCCATCCATCCATTCTCCCAACAGCCATGGGAGGAGATCAAAAGGTCTGTAAATTAAGCTGCTCTGCATGCCTCTGTTCTCTCTGTTTTCTTTCCCTTCCTTCCCCTGTTTTCTCTCTGATTCTTATATATATATATATATAATAATAATTGCAGCAGACAACGATGGTGATGAAGGTGGATCTGGACTGTACCAAATGCCGCAAGAAGATCAAGAGAATCCTCTGTGGGATCCCTCGTAAGCACACTCTGTTTCTGTCTCATATATATATGTATTGATCATGATGATGACTACTTTTTTTTTATATTTATTAATTAATTACATCCTCAACAGAAATCCAGAATCAAGTGTACGACGACAAGGCCAATCTGGTGATAATCACGGTGCTCTGCTGCAGCCCGGAGAAGGTAATGGAAAAGATTCGCTGCAGAGGCGGAGAATCTGTCAAGGGAATCGAGATCGTCAAACCCCCGCCGCCGAAGCCCAAAGAGCCTGAAAAGCCGAAAGAGAAGCCTAAAGAACCGAAAAGCCTAAGGTGGTGGTGGTTGAGAAGCCTAAAGAGAAGCCGAAAGAAGCCGAAAAGCCCTCCCCTGAACCGGAGAAACCAAAGGATAAGCCGCCGCCGTCGCAGCCTAAGACGGTCTCATTCGCCGAGTCCGAGAAACCCAAACAGCCCGATCCGGCTCCGAAGCCTCTTCCTGTTCCGGCACCTCAATCGGGTCCTCCTCCGCCTCAGCAGGCCGCACAGGGGATCCAGTACTGCTGCAGGGAATGCTACGAAGGGTGTGGGGTGGGCCCTTGTTACAGCATGCTTCCGGCGCCGCCGTGCTACCAAGCCTACGGCCGGCCGGTGTACGACAGCTGGGGCGGCGGCGGCGGAGGAGGTGGATACTACAGAGGAGGAGGGTATTACGTCACCAGAGGAGAATGCTTTAGCGACGATAATCCATCGGGTTGCGTCGTCATGTGAAATGAAACCGTCGGTGGCCGACGGCTCTGACCATCATCAACCCACGTGGCATGATTCTGTGCACATGCATCTTGTTGAATTTTCTCCGTCTTTTGTCATTAAAATATTTGGTGGAGTGGGAAATCAGTTGTTCATTGCTTAGAGAAGTTACAATTAATAAGTTGTTTGTTTTGTTGACAAATCTTCCATCAATAATAGGTGAAGAAAATGAAGTTACACTTGCTGCTCATACAATACAATGCTCTGAAATAGTAAGAACAATGCTCAAAACACAGTCTTTATTCTGTTTTGATCTAGGAAGAAACCAAAAGGTATTGAATTTGTTGCAGTAGAACTCAAATCGAATCTAGAAATCACCTTCTACATGCACTAGTTTTTCTGCTTTGATCCAACTTTGCTGATCCAGATTCCTTTTCCCTTGCTGATGCTGCTGCTTCTCTCTTGAGTTTCCTGGACTCTACTTCAATGGATTTCGTTAAGGAACCAACCTTCCTCATCAGCATCTGAATCTGTTGATCTTTAGCATTCAAACAGTTATCCTTAACCTCACATGTTTTTCTTAAAGTTATGAATTCCTTCTGAAGTTTATCATACAAAAACCCAGAAATCATATCTTCAGCTCCATGGTTCCTTGTTTCAACTTGATCCATTGCTGTAATGTTAGTGTCAGCATTTGGCTTCTCTTGTGAATTTTCCTTCCCTGTGATGTCAACAGCAACCTTGCTTCTAGCTGCCCACAGACTCTTTCTTTTGGAACTGTCGGATTCTCTCTTATCAGTTACCATGGAAGCCCTTGGCTGAGATGCGGATCTCTTCCTTAGTCCTGCATTGTTTGTTAGAAATCCTAAGATGCTGCTACCACCATGTTTAGGGGAATCCTCGAACCTATTGGAATTGGTTGAGATGCTTGATGCTTGCTTTAATCCTTCTTCCAGAGTCTGTAGCCTGAGCTTGAGTTTATCCTGGTGTAAGTATAGATTAAAGATGTCAACTGATGATTAAAGAAGGACATGGCATGTCAGTGAAAGACAAAGTTGTCAACTTTTACCTTCAGTTGTGCTTCTGCCTTGGCTGTTCTCTCTGAAACGGCAAGCTTATCCTTCAGTCTTCGAATCTCTGCCTGTATATGTATAGCTCATACCATTAGTAAAAGGGTCAGTTTCCTTAATGATTTATTATGAACATAATTTACCTGCATAAGCCTTCTCTCTTCTAGCCATTGTTTTACTGGCATAACCTTGTCACTATCATCTTTCCACTCATTTGCCACTATTGTCGCAACCCGATTTGCTGATATTTTAGCTCTGGCTAGCTCCCTCTCCACTGTTCTTTTCTCATCCTGGAACAACGATTTCAACCTGATCACCACTTAAAATTCAGAAAATGTTCAAACGTTCCGAATTCAGCTGGTAGCACTTACGATTAGTTCAGCGATCTGTCTCTTATGGTCCCTAACAACATTTGCTGCAGCTCCACTAGCTAGAACAGTGTCTTCAAGCTCTTCAATTGTTTGGCTCAGCTTCTCAACCTCTACAATCTTTTGTCGGTTCGTTTTCTCAAGAATCCTGTTCTCTTCCTGCATCATAATTAATACCATTCAACTTTGACCATCAGGCATCAAGTATACATTCGACCCAATTGAAGGAGGTCATGTTCAGATTCGTGTCAAACCTGGCAAATCTCAATCTGTCTTTTTAGATCATAGTTTTGGTTCTGAACCTCCTCAACTATTAGGACCCTTTCCAAAGCACTCTTCAGGATCGTCTCAGCCTCAAGGAGAGCTGATTCTTTCGACTTATTCAGGCGGTCCATTGCCTTGTTGTCTTCCTGCAATGCTGCAACCTGGATTTCCGAGGAAGATTCAATCACAAAGAACAAAACTTTTTCCTTTTCAGTTGCTACAACTTTCATACCTCATTCTTGTACATCTTGATTTCGGCCTCGAGGGGAGCAATGAAAGATTCGATTGGAGGAGAAGCATCGACCTTGAGATTTGAGTGAACCCTTCTGAGAGTTGCTTCTGCAGCATATTGTCCTGCTAATGCCTCTTTCTTTTCATTCACTATTTTGTTGATTTCAAGGTTCTAGGAAAATCAAACAGCCGTACGTGAGTTGAAGCACATATAATTAAGATCGATCATCTATGGAACTTGGACAAGATCAATGGTTGACAACCAACCTTGTTTACAATAATATCATCAGAGGCACGCAGCGTCTCATCAAGTGTGCTAATCTGAATCCTCAGCTGATAAGGAAACCAAGATTCACACTTGTCATGCATTATCCAGCAGACCAGCGCTTGAGAAGAAGTTTTTCTAACAGAAACTAAGAATGTACCTCTTGTATGGCCTTGTCCTTGAATGCATCAGTTGTTCTCAAACTTTTGATTTCTCCATGAGCAGCTCCCAGCTCTACTTCTTTCTCTGGAACAAAGAATGAAATGAAACACTGTACTATATTATATATCCAACTAATTATAAGCAATAAAGTAACGCAGAATTAAGAAAACGGAGAAACCTTTGAGGAGGTTGTGCAAACGGTTAAGCTCCAAAATAACAGGGCGAGAGTGAGAAAGGCTTAGCTCACCTCCTCCAACTCCAATGTGCTGTTCTTCAAAACTCATCATCATATTCATTCCGGAGAATCAAAAGAAAACCAGTTGGTTCAAAAGCATATATATATATATATATATATAAGCAAATTAACAGACTGCAGAACAAGTAGTGTTTCTGAGTTTGGATTTGATTAGAAAGGTTGTCAAGGATAAATCTTGAATATATAAAGAAGAGATCGATATGAAAGGTTGCAGTCAAGTCTGGTACTGCATTATTATTGGAGTCGAAGCTTCTCCTGGAACTTGCAGAGAAGGAAGAAATGTCTTGTTCAAGTATTTTGTAGAATATATCAGATTTTATCGTTCGCCGGCCATAGCCTGCTAATCTCAACTTCTTTTTAAATTTAAATCATTTATGGAGTAACTCTAGTAGTTGCTTAAGCGCTAAACCCTCCTTAATCCACAAACTGTCAATTTTGAACTCAATATTAAGGAAATGACACTAGCTGAAAAAGACCATCATCTAATCTAGTTACAAAAAAATAAGTGGCTTAAAAGAAAGCCAACATTATTAATTAATAACTGGTGCTCTTGTTTCTGTATCAATGTACGATGGATTTATTATCTCATCTTCTTTGCTTGTAAGTATGATTTAAACAAATTAATAGTGCCAAATGTTCAACTTTGAATACATTACTTTTGCTTAGCTTGGTGTTTTCATTAGGCGACAAAGGGAAGAATCCCCCATCCACCGACACCCTACATAACATTATATTCAAAACCTTACTTTTGTGACATAAAACAAATACAAGATTAAGATCACCAATATGCCAGCTGAAAGCATCCTTGATTAATTAAGTTGCAGCTCCTGAAAAGAGTGATACTACATGATCAATCAAATGAAAACATATTAATGCGTGTTATTCATAAACTTACTGAGCTATTCTTTCTTAATTTCCAGCAACATTCTGCGCTATATAATGATGCTAATATGCTTATGTCAGGTTTTTGGAAGGTGAGACTAAATCAGCTGCAGTCAAGGTGCCAGAATGATCAACATCAAGCTTTCTAAGTCTCTCCATTGCCATAGCAATGTCTTCATCATTGATCTTCCCCATTTCCTTCAATGTGAAAACAATGAACTCTGAAGGGCTGACCACGTTGTCATGATCAACATCAGCAGCCTCGAGATCCGAGGATGTCACCTTTCTTGTAAGTATCAATTCCACCATCAACCTTTTCCTCTTGTCCGTGTACCATTCAGCCATGTAGAGAAACAATTGAGCCAAGCAAATGGTGCTGCTCAGTATCCAGAACACTGCAAACAATCTTCCTCCAAAAGTTGAGAAGCTCGCGTCTCCATATCCAAGAGTAGTTATCGTGGAGCAGACGCAATAGAACGCATCGATGAAATCCATACTTTCAACAAAACACAACACCATTGTCCCCAAAATCATGAGCACTCCCATAAGTGCTGCTGAGAACAGCAACTTGTACTGAAGCTTATGAGTTTCAACCTCTTTCATGATCTCCTGGGCGCCCATCTTGTCATCGTGTAAATGGAAGGCCTTAACCAGAACAATCTCCTGTCTCTCGACAATGTAATCAGCTGCTTTGCTGAGAACAATTCCACCAATTGCCATCCCTGTGAAGACATACACACAAGCAAAGAGCTTTGCTAGGAAGGTGTTGGGGACTAAGTCACCATATCCAACGGTGGTCATAGTGACAACACACATGTAAAGGGCATCAAGGACTCCATTAGTCTTCTTGCCATCAATTTGGTTCATAACAAGGAAGAAGGAGAGGGTTCCAAGTGCTAGGTAGAGGGACAACAGTATGAACACAACCTTGAATTTGAGTGTTCGCACCCCAAGTAATGAGTCCAGCCATTCATTACCAGATAGTTGGTCCCCATTTTGCTTCGCATCTTCTTCATGCGGGTCATCATCAGATTTGTGGGTAATGGCTTGCTTGGATCTTCGTCTTTGAAAGGTTGCATTTCTCGCGGAGTCTTTCGCATCAGAAAGCAGAGATCTTGTAGCATCATTGTCGTTACTAGCCATCAAGTTTCCAATTTGGCTGTCGTGAGAAGGAGGAAAAAGCACGAATCATTTAAGAAAAAGTAGATCCAAGGCATTATATATACGGGTGGGTTGGGAAGGAGAAAGAAATAAGAGAAAAAAAAACCTGCTTTTATTGATCATGACGAGAGAGAGATACGCCATGGCAAAATTGTGTGGAAAATAGCAGAGCAGAGTATAGGCAGAGTCCTGTTGAATTTGGAACCATTCATTTTGGTCATTTGATTCCGATTGATGAAATTGAGAAAGAATTGAATTGATGAAAGGCAGTATTGGTTGGGGTGATTGAGATTCATAATCTCCGCAGAGACGAGACAAAGGGCTATGCAGATGCAGGTCAGAGTTATTCTTTCGCCGTCGCCGCCGGGCAGGAGTTCCCAATTGGGTAAGTGGGGAAGGGGTTATGGGCCTGATCCATTAATTAAAGTCCGTGTTTTCCGGGCCCAATATAAACGTTAAAACATGCGGAACCAGAGGAGGGTGAAAAAGTCAGTTGATTTTGAGAAGTGGATTTAATGAAAGAAGGTGACACGTGTAATCCATGCTATAGAAATCTGATATCGAGCAGCATGGCCTCGATGCACGGGATTGAATGTATGTAGGTTTAAATTGAAATGAATCTGTCGGCCAATGCATGATGTTTGATTCATTCTTCATTCTGCAACTTGATGAGTCATATTGTTATCAAGTATCAACCATTTACCTTATCTTATATATTAGCAATTCTACTATTATATATATGATATATAATCTGTTTATAAGATCAACGCAATTTACCTATCCTTAGATCTAAAGCTACTGAATATATATATATATTTAATCTTTATTCACGATTCCCAGAAAAGCATGCACAAAATGAAATGAAATAGGCAGCGGCCTCTGAACGTTGGGTTGTCGATCGGCCTCACACTTCTTACTTAGTATATAAGGAAGCAGAGCAGCAGCAGTTATCTTCTTCTTCACATGCATATGCCATCTCACTAATTCCCTCAGTCCCTCTCTCTCTATATACATATAATGATGATGAGAGCTCATCCTGATTGCATCTTAATAATGTTGCTTTCAGCTGCGCTTCTAGCTTCTTCCTTCTTTGCTGCTACTGGTATGATTTCTAGCTATATATTTCCTTCCCAATCTATAATATTAGTATATGCATGGTTCCAATGATACAATCTCACTAGCTCACTCGTGAGTCGTGTGTATAATATACTATACTATATATGCATGACATCACATATATACAATACAACTAATATATATATATAATATTACATTACTCAAGAATCATGCAGTACTGTGCCAATGGATTTCATTTCATTTTACTAGATCAACATCTCCATGCATGCATCAAGATCATATATATATATATATATATATATATACTACAGATGATTGGCCTTTTGTTTTATATGATAATAGTAAATTTAAATCGTTTTAATATGCAAAGCAGAGAGTACTGCTGCTGCTGGTGTAGGTGTAGTAGTAAATGAGGCTGCTGCTGCTACAATCAACTTCTCCGTGGAAAACCTCACTGATGCTGCCACCACTACAATTACTGGTAATTTCATTTAATTTAAATATTATTCATTATTGCTATGTTGTAACTAACTAATAATTAGCAGAGGAAGAGGAAGACTATGCTGGAGGAGGGGGACAGAACAGGATGGGAACAACATGCTCAAAGGAAGACATAGTGATCAACCAAGGCTCTACGGATCCTTTACCCAATGGAATCCCAGCATTCTCCGTCCAGATACTTAACGTCGGCTTATCTGGTTGCAGCATCTCCAACATCCATGTCACCTGCGGCTGGTTCAGCTCCTACCGCCTCGTTAACCCATCTGTCTTCCGACGTCTCAACTACGACGACTGCCTCGTCAACGACGGCCACCCACTCCCTCCCACATCCTCCCTCTCCTTCGATTATGCCAACATTTCCCCCTACCCTCTCTCCGTCTCCTCTGTTTCTTGCTGTTAATTCATTCTACCTAATTCATTCTTCTTCTCTCTTCATGTATGCGTATGCGTATCTATCATTAGCTTAGCTACCCAGCAGACATATTCTGTTATCACTTTCATCTCAGACGATTTTACTACTAAAGATCCAACCTTTAATTAAATAGCTTCAAGCAATGAAGCTCATGTATCATCATTATAATTTATACATATAGAAAACAAAACAGTACTACAAAGGAAAACAACTTAACTAATAGGAATAGGAGTAGGAGAAATCAGAGAGGCCAACCATGGCAGAGACAACTTGTGAGACTATGTAGAACCCACCAAAAACAATAACCAATACCAAAATTGCAGAGATAGGGTTCTTCAGCAGCTCCACAATTGGGACCAGGATTGTGTAAAGAGCCCCAGTGCTGACAGTCAGTGCATAAAGGGCATACCTCCTCACATTGTCCCAAAACTCTTCTTCCATTAATGGTCCCAAAGCAAGCGCCTTGCTGTCGTGCTCATCAACAAACATCCAAAACACCAACAACCCAATCGATGCCCCAGCTGCTGTTTCTAGCGCCCTGGATCTTGACGTTGATGACCGTTGATGAAGAGGTTTTCGGCTGCTGTGTGTTAGAACAAGGTTTCTTCTTCTTCTTCTCAATTGGATTTGGGGGAAGAGATTGAAATGGTTATTATTGACTGAAAGGAGAAGAAGCTGGGAATATTGGCTTTCAAGAGGAAAATGAGTTTTCTTTGGGTGAAGGAAATGGTGGTGAGATTCCACTGCAGATATGGCCTTCATAGCTTCTTCTTTTCTTTAGTCTTTACTCTTTTGTGAGGAAAGCTCAAATCATTGAAGCTCTCTCTCTCTCTCTCTCTTCTGGGTGAAGAAGAAGAAGCAGCAGCAGAAGCTTTCCCTTCCTTCCTTTTTATCTATTATCTTATCCAGAAATATCCTTGTGGCCCAATAATCCGTATCTTATGCGAAAGTTCCATTTCACTCCCTACTATTAAACCATTGCCCCCTAACGGTAGACAAATAGTTCAAAACGTTGAAACCGATCATGACTAAAATGCACCTCTGGAAATATAGATACCTGCAAGTCATTATACCCACTGATATCAATTACAAAGTTTGCTCATTCTTGCAACTCCATGAACATCTGCCTAGTACACAGATGTTCCTCCTAAACGGTAGAACACAAAAAGAGAAGAACACTCACAAAATAAAGATCCAGAGTCCTTAGCCTTGCTGCTAACAAACTCCCTTAGCCTTGCAGTTGCTGCTAACAGAATTGATTCAACTTCTTTCTTTCCTATTTGCCTAATAGCACAGCAGAACCTCAACTGAAACTTTCAAGCAGTCCATTATATAAATATACATAGAAGAACAACATCAACAAATCTCAGCATCTTTCTATGTCTGTTCAACCAAACTCAAACTTCAAAGTAGAAAAGACTTTTACTTTCTTTGCAAGCCACATAGCTGAGATTCAACTCAGTTACCATTCAACTTCCATATCAAGACAAAATATTGATTTGTTCAAACTGGAAGCCAACTATTCAATCATATCAAAACATCGAAACAACTCAGTCTTTATTTCGCAAACTGCCAAATCGAGTCAGTTGATCTAAATAACGAATTTGCTCTGCATAGTACACAAATGATGCTATGAACACAAAAAGAGCAGAATATGCACAAAATAGACCCAATTCCTTAGCCATGCTGCTAAAAAGGTAAAGAGTCCGTGGACATTGCTCATAGCTATAATGAATTTCGTGTGAACCCGTGCAACAACATGTATTCTAGACTGCAGCAAAACCAGACACAGCAGAGCATCATTCACAGGCAAGATCAACCAAAAACAGGTATTTCAAGTTACCGGAAATGATGCTGGTTATGATCAAAGAGTTAGCATTACACAGCCAACCAAAATGCCAATATATAATACAAGAACATAACCAAACATAAGACTTGGTTTAGGATGCCATAAGAATTGGATCTCATCTACAAAATTCAAATACATCCAATAGGAAAGCATAGCTCCTAAACATCAGCCACCTAAATAACAATAAGCTAGTTTACTACCCCAATTTTTCAGCTCGGTAACAACCTAATCAGCAGGAAGCATTCAAACCTGCACCAGATCAACTTAAATGTGGATTGGTACCATAAAGGAAGCAATTTTATTGAACTGCAATAAAGACACAGAGGTTCAGTATTTGATTAGTTTGATTACCTGCTATTACCAAATTGAACTGCATCTCTTACTACAAGTTCATAACAACGTTGAGTCTCAATTGGATTTTCCTGCAAACACAGAAAAGCACTTCAGACTTCTTTAAAAGGAAAATTAACCGTGAAATAGAAGATGCATTCATGAAACACATGATATAGAGCACATTAACAAACCTAAGCGGTCGACATCTTTCTGGGTTCTCTTCCTTGTCCTGCAGCTTTGCTTTTATTTACTCCTAGTCTCCTAGACCAAAAGCCTATCCAGATACTTCTTCCGCCCTCTTTGAAGCTTCTAAGCATTTTTGTCACAGATTCAGCTGCATTTTACTTCAAAGCACTCTCTAATCTCCATCATTGAGGGTCGCTTAATTGTAGAATGCCCGTTTCTCTTTCTTCAATCGCTTCTTCTATTTCACTATCCTCAATACTTTGACCTCTGTGAGTATCATTCAAACAAACCGGGAGAATCAGAGGAGGCAGGGATAACTGGATTCGTCTTCTCCGCCGCCGAAACCACAAAAATGGCGTAGAAAGACATATGCGCGCGTAGGCGTCTGAGGCACACGAGCCTGGCTAAAAATATCTGGGCCAAATCCAAGTCGGGTCAGCCGAAATTTGGAATCCCCACAAAACCCGGACGGAGCTGGGTCCAACCAAAACAACCTCCGAAAATGCACACCCAAATTTTGTAACGGACTGGGCCTAATGAGTGGATGCCTGGCGGGCTAGGCTCAATAGACATGGGCCAAATTGAAATCACGTCAGCCCTTAAAACCCGGTTCGGAGGTCGGGTCAACCAAACCAGCCTCCGAAATTACTCACCCTCCAAACGACATCGTTTTGTCATTCTCCCTCAATCTATTGATTATGTAATCCCACATGAATTTACCTTATAGCCCTCATAGTTTTACCATATTTTCGTACTCCCGCCTTCTTTCTTCTTTTTTGCTTTGGCTTCCCCAGTTCTCCGCCGCAGCTCAACAAGTTTTGCTTTCCAGGTTCACGGCCTCCCCTTTTTCCCTTTCTTTCTCTTTTCCTCCTCCTCCTCCGCCTATCTCTCGCTTCGTTGATTAAATGTAGGTCCGCCGTCTTCTGGGTTACAATTTCAGAACAAAAAGTTTAAAGCTTTTTCAACACTGAGTTGTTTGTCTGTCTGTCAAATAATTTAACCGCATTAGCTGAAAACCCTCGAGGAAAAATCGTACCTTGTTCTTGTTCTTGTTGTCAGCTGGTTGTTGAAACACTCAGAATCACCGCCGTCACCGCCTCCTTTCAGTCTCAAACTCTTTGGTCTTTCTCCAAGCCAGAGCGAGCAAGGTTTGCTGTCCAGTTCCTGTTTTTCTGAAACGTTTTGAATGTGGATTTCCTCCCTCTCCAAGGTGAGTTTTTTTTTCATAATGGTTTGTCTTTCTTCCTAGATGGATGGATGTTAGTAAGGCTGCTGAAATTGACTCTTGTATTTTTTCAGGGTTTGCCCATAAAAAAGTGAAGTTTGCACCTTAGGATATTATCTCCATAGCTTATTGAGATGGATGTAGATAGTGTTAAGTTTGTGGAATGGGAAGAACACATTATTTGTCATGAAAAGGGTAGCAGAGTGGTTCACTATTACTTGAAAAATGCTCTAGGGGAGTCTGTGCTCGCCGTGATAGGGACTGAGAGGAGCATTAGGCATATGATATACGCTATTTCTAATGGATTCTTGGAGTTATATGGATCTAGTCTCTCTGTCAATGCTGCTGCAAAATGGAGAGCAAGACGAGAGGTTGTGGACTGGCTCACAAGCATGGTGTCCAAGGAGAGTGGTGGTGTTCGTAATGGTATGTGTTGATTTCTTACACAAGCCGAGGACTTTCTTTTGGTTATTGGAATGCAGTGAGGGTTGATTTGCACTTGGAATCTCAGGCTATAGTATTAGTGACTATGGTTGCCTCTAGTTTGAAACTATATTCTTGAGATGGAATGACGAGTAATAATAGGGTGCTGTATCATTGAGAACTACTTCTGCATCCCATTGAACTCTTTCCATACTCATGCTTTATAATCATTTGCTTGCTTGTATGTTGTATGTATTCGATCTCGATGATGAATTTGGTGGAATTTATCCTTATCTAGGGCTGACAAATGCATGTGTTCTGGTTACTAGGGTTACGTTCTGACAGTATAATTAGTTGCTTGCTTGCATTAAAGCTTTCCGAAAGCAGTAAACCGTTACATGAGGACTTCTGTTTGGTTAGAAGAAACTTCTTTGACATTTTTTTGGAAGTAGGACAGAGCATAAGGCTTGGGAGAAGGATAACTGGCATAGGAATTAGTTTAGCTACTTGTTTGTGATGTTGAAAACTCAATTGCTAGCTGTTTGTACATCTCTTTGTCAAGTTGATCTCTAGTATGATTAGTCAAGTAGGTGATTGCAACACTTCCCTTGGGAGTTGTTACTTCATTTCACAAAGAAGAATGAAGGAGAAGAAAGGAAACACTTTGCTAAGTCATTAGAGTAAAATGATATTAAATGAAGTGATTGCTTTCTGATTAATGATCGTTTGTATGTTGAAATTATCATGAAGGTACATGAAAAGCTTAATATGTATAGTATGATGCTGAATACTAAACTCTTCAAGTTAGAATAACACTGTTTCATTTGATGTCAGTACTGTAAATTCATGCTTTCTTAACAAAACAAATGCAGACAATGTTCCATATTCATATCCCCTTAATATCAATGGTCTGTCGCTGGTTTGCTCTGTGATATATGTATTTCAAAAATAATTCATCACTTAGTTTGGATCCCAATTATTTGTTATTTCTATACATCATAGATGATATATTCTTTTCAAACTCGGATGACCAGTTTTTGTAAATTGTTTTTTTGGCTTCTCTCGCACAAATATTCATTTCCATTTGATTGATATGGCAATTACTTAGAAGAATTAACAGGTTGATGATTGTGGTGCTAGTGGTCTTGAGTATATATGGAAAAATCATCATTACTTGAATAGAAGACGTTTATTTGGCAATGCGGCATGATAATCGTGATTGTGGAGGCCTAGATACACTGTATCTTGGTTTCAAATCTGTATATAATTTAATGTCACATGAGCGTATCTGATTCTTTGCGCCACGTATCATGCATGCACGACCTGCACTTGCATGTTTACACGTATAGGACCGAGGAAGCGAGACTACTTATAAGCTATATCACTCTAGTGGGTAGGCCTAGTGGTGGTTTGGACGCAACTCCATAATTGTAAGGGTGATTTAGAGTGTTCTTCAGTTCGAGCTTGATACAGAACTATTTAGGTTAATCGCAAACTGGGAGCAACATGGTGGTAGGTAAAGAAAACTGACTTGTAAAACTCATTAGCTGTATAGATTTGTGCTGAGGTGCATGATGGCTGACCTATTCATCTGGGTAAATAGTTTAGCTTTCTTGTTATCTAATTAAGATCTTGGTCATTCAGGGTCTTCTTGTAGCTAAGAATGAAGTGTGGGGTTAGTGTAACTCAGGGGAAAGAAGTTCATTCAGCTTTCTTAAGTGGTGAATGAACTTCCTTTTGCAATCTAAGTGTCATTATTAGTTCCTGTCTTTGGTATTGTACTTGTTTTCAGTTGGGCTGATAACTGATGATCTGAAGTAATTTTCATTTATCTGATGGCTGATTTCTCTCCCCTGTTGTATTGAGTCCCTTAGCTGACATACACATAATATTCTGTATAAGAGACTGAAACTTTTGTGGCAGGTTCAGGGATAAATGGCTACAACAATGATTTGAGATCTATTGAGGCAGTTACTGGATTGGCTCCTTTTAATACTTATTTTCCAGAGCATGTGGTAAGAAAGCTGCTACTCTCCACCCCCACCCCCTAAATTATTGAACAGATGTAAAGACTTTCTTTCTGAGCTTTGTGCTTCAATTTATGATCAAAATACAGGCTCAGAGAAAGCTGATGGTCCGAAAAGCAAGCATTGCCTGGTCAGGTGTTGCTTTGATCTGTGCTAAACAGCTGAAGCACTATCCATCATTTACAAGGAATGGCACTATGATACCAGTATGTATCACCTGTTTCTTTTAATTTCTAGTTGCATTGATTTCTTTGGCTGCTTTCAATTCCATTCTCATATCTCAACTTACACTACTGCATCAAATATGTAGTTATCTACTGTCCTTTATTCATCTCTCTATGTCATCTTCACTTCCATTCTCTAATGGGGTCACCATTATGGATAGGTGCATTCGTTTGTGTTCGTCCTGGCTGCAGAAGTAGAGCACTACCTTGGATACTTAGAAGATATCTACGAAGACAAGAAGGGAAAGAAAAAGGCGAAAGTGCGTTGGTTTTACCTCAGCGAGGAATTGAATAGTCTGATTCCTCAGCTGAATCCGCATCCTAGAGAAGTTGTCATTACACCTCATGCTCAGGTAATCAGTGCAGAGTGTATAGACAGTTCCACAACTGTCTTGACCCCTTTGCATTTTGAGAAATATGTGGCAGTTGTTCAGCCCAATTCATCATCATCGGCTGTCCATATGTGCTTTAGGCAGATCAAGAACAACAAACTTAAACCCTTTGCTCTTACGAAATTGAATGGATACAGTAACCAATCCATTGTTGCCTCTCTTGCCAAGCAAAATGGTGAGTGCAGTGATCTAAACAAATTAACTCATGATGTTCCTGTAAGAGTGGATGGCAAGAGAAAGAGAACGACCAAAGCTCAACAGGGCAGCCAAATTGGGTACAGTCCAACTAATGTTGCCACAGACCAACCATCGACGTTTCCTAAGCTGAAATTTTCCTTGTCAAGGAGTATCGCAAGCGGAGATTTTGTTGCGCCTCGAATCCCATCTCCTGTAACTTTCAAGGTGGGTGAAAAGATAGAGTTTCTGTGTGAAGACAGTGGCATTAGAGGATGTTGGTTTAGGTGCAAGGTCTTGGAGACTTCTAAGAGCCGTCTGAAAGTTCAGTATATTGATGTTCAGGATGTGGAAACCTCCTGCAATCTAGAGGTATGTGTCACGGAATCATATCCATTTCTTACCATTGAGTCTTCAAATGGCATGAACTTTGTTTTTGGATTGACCAAGGATCTTGCAGTACATTGACAATAGTATTTGGTTTAATAAGTTTCTATGTTGTCCATCCTCAGATTGATTTATGATTGAATGGTGTGTAATATGAAGAAACTCTCTGTTTTTCTGTGTTTTATCCAAAGGAATGGGTCCCTGCTACCAGATCAGCTGCTCCTGATAAGCTGGGTATAAGATGTGCTGGCCGCCAAAGAGTTCGACCATTTCCTCCTAAAGATCTCGGGAAATCTTCTTTTGAAGTTGGAGCACCAGTTGATGCATGGTGGTGTGATGGCTGGTGGGAAGGTGTTGTTTCAGCTGCTGGAAAAGAGTTTCTGCAAGTTTACCTACCCGGTATGCATGCGTTTGAGGCGTGTTCCCTTTCTATATATCTAATTGTCATTTTAATCTTGGGAACTATACTGACTGAAGCTTGATCTGAATTATAGGTGAAAGCAAGTCCCTGAATGTTCCCCAGAAGCAAGTCAGGACCTCCAGGGACTGGATTCAAAACAGATGGGTGGATCTGAATCCCAAGGCAGATATACTCAATTATCTATCTTCAAATATCGGCTGCAACGGTAAACTGAAGACTCCTGTCCGTGGCAATGCTAGAAATTCAGAACAAAAGGTTGTACCAGTGTCCAGTGAACAAAAGGAAATATTTCCAAGTCTTGCTGTTTCAAAAGAAATGCTAAATTTGGTGATTGCCGATCCAAGTGAAGAGCAAGCAGGCAATGAAAAGAATCATGAGATGAATGGTAACAAGTTTGTGCATTTTGGAGAATGGTCTCAAAACTTGAACATGCATCAGAAAAGTGAAACTGTTCAAGTCCTTTCCAGTGCAGCAGGAGCTTTATCTGTATCAAGAAGATGACTGATCGGGGTTGCTGTACATAACAGAAGAGGAAGTTGCATGGATGTATCTTTAGTGCACAGACTGATTCTCCAATTTTCTAACTCAAGAGGAGAATCAGCAAGTACATAATGTACTATTGGTGATGAAGGATTTTCAAGATCAGCATAGCATCAACATATAATGTTTCAGCTTTAAGGGATGATTAATCAGTAGAGTTTTAGACTTGTGCAGCATAGCCGGTTTTAGTGTCATATTGCCATTAGGTTTGTTATATAGTTCTGTTTTTATACAGGTTTAACTTGTGCAAAAGCTCAGGTTCTAACTGTATATCTTGCAACTTTTGGATGAAAGAAATAGAAGTCAAGTTTGAACCTTTTGCTTCTGTCATTTTGTGTAAAAGGTTTAATATTTTTCTCTTATTTTATGTTTCAGTCATATTTGAACTCTGATCTCTAAAAGAAACACTCATAAATGTGAACTTTAGATGTCTATTGTATCACAGAAGAATTATTAGTATTACATTGTACAAGATCCTTCAGCAATTAGGGACACAGAGTCCGCAGCGCAGAAACAGAGGAATTGATCTATGAGGAAGACTTGGTTTCAGTTGTTGATTTTTCACGCTATCTACTGTACCTAGAACTACGTTACAACAAAACATAATTTAAGAAAGGTTAATTTATAACTATAATTCCATTCTGTTTTCATGGTTGAGCTATCCCTTTCTTGACAAGGACATCATAGACTCTATCCACCTTGCTAGCATCGATCTTGAACAGTGGATGAGCATCCGACTTCTTTGAAACATTTCCGCAGAAGATTTCCTTTGTCATCACCTCTTGCATCTGAAGATACTGTGGTGGAGGCAGCCTAATCTCATAGCATAGGCGTTTCTCCTGTCAAAATACCATCATCTCAAACATCAACTAAGGCATCAATGTTGTAACATATAACATGGATCGTGTGCTGAGATACTTACAGCTTCAGACAGCAACTGGGTGTCAAAAAATGCTGTGATATCCAGATCGTTGACATAACTTGACGACCCTTGCCCGGCTGGTCTTGTGTTTGAATCCTTGCCTACGGGTTCGGAAGCCATTAGGACATTTGGACCACCTTGAGAGCCTTCTTTGACTCGACGAGAACTCTCATCCGCTTCCCTTTTTCGTTTATGTTCAAGGTATCTGTCTGCCTCAATCGATGTTCGACAGCCAGCCGCTCGTGCTTCCTGCACGGTAGCACAATTTTAATAGATTATTTCCACGCAATTGCTTCTATTTATCTAAAGTCTCAACTAAAGCCTGCATCAAGATGCAACTGATGAGGGGACAGAGAATTATATGTACCTTCAGTTCTTGGATTCTTTTCAGAGTTCGGTGTTCTGTGATAACTGTCCGGAGCAATTCCTCATGTTCTTCCTTGGAATGAAATCTCATAAATATGTCATAACGTCGACAAATTATCCTCTCATCAGGGTATAAGTCCTTCTCAAAGGGATTAGGATATAATAAGTTTCTTTCCAAGATAAAATCCTTTCTACGCTTTCTTTCATCAAGCCTGTCAATGAAAATTAGCTCATAGTTTATACTGAAGAAGCATACAAAAAGACAGGAGAATAAGGTAACAAAAAGCGGAAAGCTTGACAATGGATTGATCTACTGCCATGTACACTTAATGCAGTAACACTTGACCAAGCACAAGAAATAGTCATATATCATAATACCACTTACCTCTTCCCATAAATACGCAAGACTCGCAACTTCAACTCACGCTCCTCTTCTGTGTCGTTATCTTTAAACTCCATCTCAGCTAGTAGCTGCTCAGCATCATTGTCATACTCTGGATCAAACTCCCGCCTTTTAGAGTTATAACCGCTCAAGTCAACTAAAGATGGACCATCAGCTGGACAATTTGGTTTCTTCCCTTTGGAACTCCTTTCTGTGGGAGGATCTGCCAGAAGAACCAGAGTGAAGAATTAAACAGTATTGTCTTAGTTCAATGGCTGTATTCATACCATATCATAGCCAGTACATTCAGTCACCTGTTCCCTCGACAAAAATAAATAGGTATGCAATTTGCAACTATAATTGGGAAGAAATCCATTGAAACCACTAGAAGAGAACATAGAAAGATGCAGCTTTCACCCAAACGGTTAGGCTTATTCAATCTGCCATCACACGAACTAGAATGAAGATAACAAAGATTCAATCTTCACCAACAGCTATGAGGAACAATTCACACCTTCCACTTTGACGTTATTTGGGCTATCTTTAACCCGGGCCATGCCAGATGTCTTTTTACCAGCAGCCGTTGCATTTGTGTTATTGGGACGCCCCCCTGATTCCACCTCTTAAAAAGGAAGTGTATAAGGAAAGCTGATTGCATTCATGAGAGGTTGTAATACAATTTAAACAGAATACCAGTAGGTTCATAGATACTAAAATCACCAGCATTTAATGGAGACAATAATCGTCCAGAGTAACCACCTTCAGTTCTGAATTAACAAAAAACTGGAGTGAGCAAGACGACATATTAAAAGGCAGTGAACGTACACGGAGAAAAATAAACCATACTTCACTCTAGTGGGAGAAAATGGAGATTCTTCCTTCAAATTGTGCTCCCCAAGCATGGAAGATCCTTTGGACAAATTATCCAAATAGAAATATTTCAGGCATAGCGCAAAAAAAAAGATCAAATGTAATTACTACAAAACCCCTTTTTCGCACACCATGTCCTTTCGCCATGGCAAGAAGCTCCTTTCTGTTCTTTCCAACAACATGGGACATGTCCTATAAGGGAAACATCTGATACAGTTAATGCACAAAACTTAGGAAGTAGAATTCAGATCTCGATAGTTACATACCGGGAGAGGGAAGTATGGGGAGTTCATATAAACATTGGTGTAGTGCTCAATGCATGTGTCTTTGCTCTTTGTCCCTACATGCTCAGCAACTTCTGTCCAGTTCCCCATGCCATACATTTCAATCCCCTATCATTTGGAAAAAACCCATGTACCAGAAATTTACGTGAGAAAGATATGATGTTAAAAGATTGGTATAGTAAGAGGTATGCATATATGTTCAACAAAAGCAAAATTCATTCAACGAAACCTCCAGAAGCAGAATCTCATCATCCGCATTCCAGTCAGGGCAAATAAGCGGGAAAGACAAATTATCCTGTACGTTTGAAAAACACATAGGCACACGTAGTAACATTTATCAGTAACTTTATTCCTCAATACGTCTTGTCTTCAATAGAAAGGTACGCCTCTGGGATCTGGCCTTATCAGATCATGATTTAAGGAAACCACATAAGGATTAAGGTGAAAGCTCAGTAAAATACAAACTTGTCTAATGCTTTTCAAGTAACTAACCATAACCCTATAAGGGTGACTGCTTTTATGTGGTGTCATCTCAGCTCCAACAGAAAAACACTCTATACAGAGATCGAAATCAGGGCACATAGCACACTTGATACGGATCTTCCCAGTTATATCTTTGTTGCAGTAATTACAATGGTACAACGCCCTTTTCCCTTCACCTGTACCTGGCCCTGATGTCGAGTGTGGATCAGAGAAGACGTAACAAGTTAACAAAAAGATTATGCATATCAAGGAGCAAACAGACATGATTGCCCAAATTTTCTTAGGATTGTAAGCAACGATAAAAAAAGAGAAAAATATTTAAGAAGCAATAGTACCATTGATAGTTTCACAAACATCCTGAAAAAAGGAGAGAAATTTACACCACTTGAAGCAAGCAGCTATTCATATAAACACAACATTCTTCATTAGGCAGACAATCCAAAGGTTCCCCAATTGGACAAGCTTCCCTGGTTAATTGAGCTTCTTACATCAACTCGGATAAATACATACATAGAGTCATAATCAGACTAGGATACAGTATATGACAGTTGATACTTCTTCGTATCTTTTTGTTTTATCTTACTGCTATCCATGATGATTATATCCCTGTAGAGGAGGATTCTAGATTCTCACCAGTAGAAGCATTCTTCTTCCTCCTTGATCTGCACCACCAATCTGAACCGTATCAAATTTGAACTGATGGAGCAAATTTCCCAGAATTGAACAGTACAATGAATGAAGAATAAGCATTGAAACCCGTGATAAAATCATATGACATTTGTTACGGCATGAGGTTTTAACCTATCCAAAAGTTTGACACAGACACACTCCAACTGAAGCACTTAACAGCTGTTGTGTCAGTTGAGGACATTGAAGTTGGAACTCTTCCAAAATTAAACACCAACACATTTCACATATTGCCTTGTTCTTCCCAACTACTAGTTTCCGGATGAACTAACCCACTTGACACATTACCAGATTGAATCAATGTGAGCAAAGTTGGTGGGAACGCCAGCAGGCAAAGGTCAAAACTTTAGGCAAAGAAAAATGGGCTGGGGGAATAAAAATCAAATGAATAGTAGTAACGAGTAGCAATAAAGCAAACCTCTGAGTTGGGTCTTCATCAGCTGAGTGAAAATTGCCGCGAGAACGACCCATTGCCAGAAATTATACGAATGCTAAATGAAGCGAAGCAGAGGTGCGGTTTCCAGGGAATGATTGTGCGGTAAACTGGAAATGTTTACACTACTAGAGAGAATTAGAAATCAGGAATTGGGTGTGTTTGGTTGAGGAGGAATTTTAGTTTTCCAGAATCCAGCTCGTAGTTCTTCTTCTTCTTCTTCTTCTTCTTCTTATTATGTCTTTTTTTCATTTTGAGATATAATATATATATATATTCTTATTGATTTTGGGCTCTGTAAATGGGCCCAAATCTGTATCATTTGTCTGGGATCCATGATGATAATAAAGTGATAAACCCTAAATGTCTCAAATCTTCTTAACACATAAAAAAGAAAATGACACTAAAAAACCCATTCTCTTTTATTTTTTATTTCATAATAATAATAACATCATCCCATTTAACAAGAAGCTTGAAAGTTGAAATTAAAATGTCTTGTTCTATCTTATGCCATTCCCTTGAAAGCAGCTGTCCTGATGATCTGAAACAGAGCTGTCAAAAAACAATCAAAATTAAATATAACACAATAAACAGAAACAGTATTGATCTAAGACAGGAGGGGGGGGGGGGGGGGGGGGGGAAGAGAGGTAAGTAATTACATGAACCAACAACAACAAAGACAATGAATCCAAGCACAATTGGACCAACTGGGTAATCAAATTTCTTCCAAGACGATCCAGACACTGATCCTCTCTTTGTTATGTTCTTCTGGAACCTGTGGTTCTTCCTCTCAGTCACCCTCATTGATGTCGTCTGTTCATCAAAAACAAAACACAAAACACTTATGGGTTGTTGTTGTTGTTGTTGTTGTTGTTTTGAAATTCCAGTAGTACCTACCATGATGATAATGATTGAGAATGAGAACTGATGGCTGCTGCTCAAGTGAAGTGAAGACTGAAGAAGAGCTTTTGATTTTTGTGTATTTTGTAATGAATGAAAGTTTGCAACTTTTTCAGGGTTATAAATGCATTAGTAAATGATAATTTTTCCATCCGTTTCAGTTACCTTATAAATGCCATTTTCCATTTGGTATTGCAATCTGCCCAAATTTTGCAACTCATTAAATAAATAAATAAATAATAAAACTCAATTGGAAAATATATCTTTTACTGATTATGAATCTCTATATATGATTTTTTTTATTATTAATATTTACCTAAGAGGAGAATAAGAAAGCATATCGCAAGAAAATATTTTGGTATTTAACCACACATGACATTAGCATCTCGTTTAATCACTAGTAATTTTTTTTTATATTGAAAGAATGTGACGTTTGTACATGCAATAACGACATTAGTTGAATGTAGCTAGCCAGTGTGATTATCTGAAATGGGTTTTTGTCTCTTATAGTAAATGTCGAACCTGCTGTCGTGTCGTTGACTAAGAAGGGGGCGGGCCATTTCCTTATTTGTTGGTAATAAATTTGGTTTGCATCTGATTCAAAATTTGATTTGGCATAGTAATATAAGTTGTTTTTTGTGCGTGAAATTAAGGGTTACTAATCTCTATATGTGTAAAGTGGTGGAAGCAGGGTAATTAAAGCCGGATCGGACCGGCCGGTCAAACCGGTCCGACCGCGAGCCGGAGCTCCCACCGAAAACGGCCCAGCGGCCTGCTGACTTTGCTTCAGACCGGGCCCCTGACCGGTTCAACCCAGAAACCGGCCGGTCCGATCCCAATTAAAATATCTGGTTGGCGTTTAGTGTTATTAAAAAAAAAAATTAGCAGCAGGTCCCACCCACCTTTTCCCACCCAATCGCGCCGTCGTCTTCCACGATTAGGTTTAGAGTCCGCGCCGTCGCCGTCTTCTTTAGCAACCGCGCCGTCGCCGTCGTCAACATCAACCGTGCCGTCGCCGTCGCCGTCTTCTTCAGCAGCAGCGCCATCGCCGTCTTCATCACCAGACGCGCCGTCGCATCTTCTTCTTCAACCGCGCCGTCGCAGTCTTCTTCTTCAACCGCGCCGCGCCGTCTTCTTCATCAACCGCGGCGTCGCCGTCTCCTTCCGTTGATTCGACCTTTCATCCTTCGTCCGACGCCTCTGCAATCAGCCAACGGGCCTCCTTCAATCGATTCCACCTTTCGGCCGTCGCCTCTCCTTCAATCGGCCGACGCCTCTTACTTTCAACCTCTGGTCGACGACGACGCCATCGCGGAGCCATGACATGGAGTAGGTGGAGCTGCTCATGAGGACATTAACACTATAGGACTACCTTAATTATTTCCGTTTTGCAAACTTCTTTCATGTTCTTGGCACTTAACTACCTATGTTGACTCGTTATGTTTGTTAGCTCGATCTTAGACCTTTGATGTTTGTATTTTGAATGTTTCATATATTTCGAATGTACTCTTTATGTTGATGATTTTACTGTTTTGAATTCTATGAATGACTATGTTGAATTTTATTTTTTTAGGATTAATAGTACAAATTAAACTCTCTGTACTTCCGGTTTGATCCGGCTTAATTGAAAAATTGTCCGGTCCGGCTTAACTATATTTATTTATTTATTAAATAATTAAAACGGTTCGACCCCGGTATGTAAACGGTCAAACCCGGTTAAACCATTAAACCCTGAACCCCTGACCTTGCCGGCTCGACCTCCCGGTCCGGTTCTGAAAACCTTGGGTGGAAGATAAGGGAAGTGGGTCGCCACCTTGTTTGCTATCTTTTTGAATAACAAATAAGCAAAGCAAAGAGAAAACACCCAAAGATGCCATAAGTATGTATTACACATGCATTTAGACCGATGTTTCATTACTTAAAGTTGTGCTTTACTGGATAAAGTGATCCACTGACTGACTAAGCATAATGCAATAAAAGTTATTTGAGATTGTAGACAGTGGCAGAGCCAGAAATTTGATCAAGGGGGTGCTTCGTTCAGAAAAAAAAAAACACATAATATAAAAGATAACACTAAACGAAACAAAGAGTCAACAAAATAACATTTAAGATTCGTACAATAACTCAATAATAATCACTAATTACCACAAACCGCGACGAGATTTCATATTTTGAAAGCATGGTAGAACATATTCCTTGTCCAAACTAGCACATAAATCTTGACACAAATTATGTTTATTTGTTTCCACAATTTTTTTTGTTAACTCATCAACCCCTTTCAATTGTCTTTGAATTTGTCATCGATATGATATATCACAAATGTATGAATTCAAATGATGATCGAGAAACTTCAAAGCATTTGGAGGGAAGATCGTTGGGATATAAAGTGGCAGAGCACCCCACCCCCTTGTGGGCTTAAGCAAGTCATGAATAAGAACAACTGACAATTCACTTTGTCGAAGTAATTATTTATCTCTTGTAATTGCATATCTATGACAGTATAAAATACCTCAGCCTCAAAGTGATGCAAGCATGTGACCTGTTCATTGATACGCTTAGACTTTCCATGACGAATATATATGTCGTTAATGTTGGGAACTTTAACTGATTGATCAAAACAAAACTCAACCACCTCTTGAAAGAGAATCTCTCATCCATTATTCTGCATATCCTACAGGTTTGATAGTTTTCGAAGACGATGTTGTGGTAATTGAAATATAGATTTAGGGTCCTTGATAATTATTTAAATATTAGCTATTGAGTATATATACGAGTAGGCAGCCGAATGGCTAATGACACAGCCTCCCACATGAGAGGTCATTGGTTCAATTCTGTTAAGGGAGATGAGAATTGATTTTTAGCAAAAGCCAAGGGGGCTGCAGAGCACCCCTTGGATACATGTGGCTCCGCCACTGATTGTAGATGAATCAATAGTGAGTAGGGTAGATTTTTGTGAGTCATGGTCCAACTGAATCTAGAATTAAAACTATAATGTTGTGATCTTTTACTGGAGTATTTCTTATTGCTTATCTCAACTTGATACAAAGGTTAAATAATCTGTATAAAACATGAAAGAAAGAATATTATGTGTAGGTAGGCTTGGCAATGGGTACCCACGAGTCCGGATACCACATATTCACTACCCACCCATTTGTTAAATGGGTATTATCCGTACCCGCCCGCCGAGACTAAATGGGTAAAAAATTCAAACCATACCCGCCCCGACATGGGTATCGGGTTTACCCGATACCTATTGGGTGAACCCCAAATCTCTATGCATATGGATTACAAAGAGATTTTCGAGATGGAACTATGATCTTTAGAGCGTTATGGTTTCGAGAGGGAACGAAAGACTGCTCGATCGAGGAGTTGAAGTGACGAGTTGAATGAATGAAGGAGAATTTGAGTCTAATTCGTTAAACATAGATGATATATTATGGCTAATACAACGTTGTTTCATATTGGGTACCCATCGGGTTGGGTATGGGGCAGATACCTTAAAACCCGTCCTCACCCGTTACCCGCTCTAACTGGGTACCGGGTTTGTCCATACCCGTCAACTTTACCCAGTCAACGGATAATCCCCACCCAATTTGGCCAAATTTCGGGTGGTACCCAATTTTCAGATACCCATTGCCAAGCCTATGTGCAGGGAAAAAAACACTTTATTTTTCATAATAATAATAATATTATTAAATTTGTAACAACCAAAGCAAGGAAACAAAGGAGGTTGCTTCGAGGACCAAGAGAGAAAGGAGATTAAGGTCCATGTTGGGTCCGACTGGGTGGGTTACTCGGTCGACTCAGAAAAGAGTCAAGGCGCATGACTAGTGAAACAACCCTTGTATTCATTAGTAATTAACGATAATGCCATTACAACTAAAACCGTGTCCAACGTGAAACGTGGCCCATGGTTTGGTCCTCTCTTTCGTAGAACCCACCATTTGGCATTTACCATTTAATCACTAATCTCAAATTCTAAATTAAAAAAAAAAAAAAAAACTAGAAATGTTGTCTTTAATTGACTAAATTCTTTAATCAGCTTTATTAATATGTCCCACCAAACTCTGCTTGTCTGTAATTCCTCCAGCAGTCAAACTTTTTTTTGTCTATGGAATATGGATACTAGAGTTCAATACTTTATGTTCATAATTGATACGTTAGAGCTCATCTTTTATTCACAATCAAATGAATTTTTAGGAAGTTTCAAGTGAGTCATACAAATCGTGGTGCAACAACGAAGAATAAAAAACAGACTGCATATTATGTCCAAGTCCAGCTAAGAAGCCAATAGTCTAGTTGCCTTCTCGATAAATATACTTAACCTTGACAATGTAGTCTCGATCCAATATCTTATGACCTCAAAAGAATGTTCGTGTGTACATGGTCGTGCCAGTGACCTCAAAAGAGTGTTGGAGTAAGTACTGGGCAATCTGAGCTATGTACAAGCTGCTGTAAGCTTTTATAATAATTATGTCATTGATTTTAGCTTCAACATCAGCATCGTCGTCGTCATCATCATATACGAGTGGACACAGTAGAACACTACCGTCCATGCTGTCCATTTTAAATTTAAAATAATAATAATGGTTTCTGGAAGTTGTAGAATGAATGAAGGGCCAAAAGAAAATTCTTCTACACGTCTGCGATGACCCTCCTTTGTAAATTCATTGGTAGTTCAGGGGCATTTATTTATCTATGACAAGTCTCTTGCTTTCAATAAATCAACCAAACCGCCACTCACTAATTTAATCTCTGATGATGATGAATGAATGAATGAACCAAAGAACGATTTCCATAGATTTGATTGATTCATTCATATATTCTCTGGAGAAGAAAATCAAGTCATAAAAGCAACACCTACACTTCTGCCTCCTGCTTGCTTTCGTGCTCACTCAGAAGAAGAGAGGAAACCTGAATCCAGATGAGCTTTGTCCTACTTTGAGGTCAGTTGCAATTCTCTCATCTGGGATTTCTTATTACCTTAGATTTGTCTGTAAAGTTCGTTTCTTTCTTTCTTTCTCATGGGATTGAATCGAGCTTCAGTTAGTTTTTATGGTTTCTGGGTTCTGATTTTTTGGCCTTGCTGCTCACCGATGAATTCTGGTATTAATTGGATAGATACGCCAGCTGACTAGTACCCCATAGGAGCAAGATTTGGTCCTTCCTTTTGTAGTTCCCACTGCCTGATTTTTCTGAAAGATTCCATGCTTTGTAATGAAGTTTCTCTTTGTGTTCTTCATTCATTTATTCACTCCTTCCTTATTATTCTTCCTTCCCTCTCCCCCCCTATTCTTCAGTTGTCCAAAGGTCAATCTTTACTGATTTCTTCATCTGTGATTGATATGTAACTGTTAGCCTAGTTTTTATCTTCTGATTTCTTGAATCAAAACTGGATTTCTTTGGCTGATTACACGTATCTGTATGCTGTGGTACCTAAGTTTTTCTTGTTTACATTGCCCCTGTTCTTTATCAGTGACTTCTTTGTTGGTGATCTTCTTAGTTGCCTGTAGTTTGTTTTTCATAATGGTTTTAACCTCCTTTGTTCCTTGCTATCCTTTCTGCCAATATGTCTCTGTGATATGTAATAACTTAAATGATGAAGATGTCTACATATTCTTATGAACCATTTGCTTCTTGCAGATCTCAGCAGTTCTTCGACGCTTGTTGCATAAAAGGATCAGTAGCTTGCTTTAGATGACTCAATCGCAGAAGCATAGGAATTCACCAGCAATCCATGGTTTCTACCATCAGCCCATGAAAGAGGAGGATTCATATAGTCTATCTCAGATCGAACTTCTAGACAACAATATGTTCTCCATTGTTGGCAGCCAAGGAGCCCCCAGTATCTCCTTCCAGACATACAAGGACGAATATTTTACTCTCGAGTCATCCACCACGACTACCGGTTTCATCTATGATTCTCCTGCTGGCAGTGTCTCATCCAGCAGAAGTCCTTTCTCCCCACAGGGCTCACATTCTTGCCTCACTGATCCTCATCATTCTCCTGAAACTACATATGGGTCTCCAGTAAGTGGATCATCCTCTGCCGACGATGGAAATGTGCTCTGGCAGAAATTGAGAGAGATGGAGATGTCATTGCTGGGTCCTGAATCTGAGATGAAGGGCAGCCACAATTTCTGCTTCGCTAATGAATCCAAGATCGCTAATTCATTAGAAAGGTTGGATGCGAATCAGATTGCAGAGATGATCCCCAGATTAGATCTTAAGCAAGTGCTAATAGGCTGCGCTCAGGCTATAGATGTAGTTGACATAGGTAAAGCTGCAGGTCTGATGCACGTGATGGAGCAAATGGTATCAGTCTCTGGGGAACCGATACAACGAGTAGGCGCTTACATGTTGGAAGGACTTAGAGCGAGGTTAGAGCTCTCCGGAAGCAAAATCTACAGAGCTCTGAAATGTGATGCTCCAATAAGTTCAGATCTAATGACTTACATGGGTATACTCTATCAGATATGCCCGTACTGGAAGTTTGCATACATGTCAGCAAACGTTGTTATTCAGGAAGCTGTGCAGTATGAACGGAGAATCCACATAATTGATTTCCAGATAGCTCAAGGTAGCCAGTGGGTTCCCTTGATACAGTCTTTTGCAAAACGTCCAGGTGGGGCGCCTGTAATTCGCATAACCGGCATCGACGACTCACAGTCTGCTCATGCTCGTGGTGGAGGGCTCCATATCGTTGGGGAGAGGCTATCAAAAGTTGCAGCTGAATGCAATGTGGCGTTTGAGTTCCACGACACTGCAATGGATGGCTGCGAGATACAGCGAGAACATCTGAATGTCCGGCCCGGGGAAGCAGTGGTGGTAAACTTCCCGTACGTGTTACATCACATGCCAGATGAGAGTGTAGACACTTGGAACCATAGAGACCGGTTACTGAGGCTGGTGAAAAGCCTATCTCCGAAGATCGTGACCCTTGTCGAACAGGAGTCCAACACCAACACCACTCCTTTCCACTTGAGGTTCCTCGAGACGCTCAGTTACTACACAGCCATGTTTGAATCGATCGACGTTGCTCGTCCCAGAGATGACAGGCAGAGAATAAGCGCTGAGCAGCACTGCGTTGCTCGGGATATAGTAAATGTGATTGCCTGCGAGGGTGCTGAGAGGGTGGAAAGACACGAACTTCTGGGGAAATGGAGGTCAAGGTTCCAAATGGCTGGGTTTTCACAGTATCCTTTGAGCTCATCAGTGACTGCTGCTGTGAGAGATGTGCTAAAGGATTATGATAGGAAGTACAGAGTGGAAGAAAGAGATGGTGGATTGTGCCTTTACTGGTTGAGAAGAGCAATGGCGGCATCTTCTGCTTGGAAGTGAGGGTTTTGCTTACTGAGTTTGAGTCAATTGTTAAAGAGGGTCTGTGGTGTGCTTTCGCTTTCGGTCATAGATTTCTTGTCTGAATGTTAGAACAAATAGAGAGAGAAGCATGAGAATACCCAATAGAGAGTTAGTCTGTAAATTGTTGTCCTCTGTCTGGTATGATGTTTGTTGAAGTTGAAGTAGTTGTTTGACATTACAAACTAAAAATACTCTATTAAAAGCTTCTTACTTAGCTTTCAATTCATGTATTAACATACTCTAATGGCAACCGCCAGCTTTGAAGTTGAAGTAGTTGATTGATCAAGTCTCAAGACTAACGGCTCAGCCTCGTTATATACTACTTAGAAAACATAAAACATAAGAACTCAATCTCTTTATATACTACTTAGATTAGAAGACAAAAGAACATCAAAGCTTTCATAGCTCAGTTGGTTAGAGCACCCGTTTAGTAAGCGGGAGGTCTTGAGTTCAACTATCAATGAAAGCAATTAATTTTTATTTTTGCATAAATAGCTTTTCATGGAGACAAATATAACAACATAAACTCTCAGCTCCCTATCTAGGAGATCAACTTTATTCAGACGATTTTGTTACTTGAACAACGATCCATTTGAAAGCTCCAAGAAGGAGCAACATCCTTCAGCCAAAAAGTTCGCAATAATAGCTCTCCCTGTTACTCGAAGATGAGTGAGGACCAGTTTCACGTCTCCTTCAATGTCAACCTGCAAAAAATCAATCCACCAACACCAAGAATATGCGTCTGAAAGCAAGGAGTTTGAGGAAGAAGAGATTGATTATACCTGGATATGGCGTACCAACTGCTCAAAGAACCACTCTATCTGAATCTCGTAAGATTCACACCATCAGACGTCAACTCCATCACGTACTGCACCGTCAACATGGATCTTCAAAGTTCAAACTATTTTTACTATCCATCCATTTATTTTTGGGCTCTCACTAGGCCCAAGTAGATCGAACAGAGAGCCCAACATTCCAAACAAACCCTAGCTAGGCGTAACCCGGAAAACCCGCCATTATAGCCAGCGGCAGCTTCCAGCTTCTCCTCTCTGTGTATTCTGTATACTATATATACCAATCCATTCCCACTGTAAGTCTCCATCTTCAATCTATTAGCTTCATCGTTTCTACGCTTCTCTTTCGATATCTTTCCCACAGTGTTCTTCAATGCGATTTCAATATTGTTCTTCATCTGCAACACTTCTGTGTTTTTAAAACGTTTTGAATTATTGACGGGGGGTTTGCGAGAATCCCTTACTTTTTAAATCGGAGCAAACAGAAATTTCAATGTTTGTAAAATCCGAAGTGAACGTCAGAAATAAACGGCCCCCTCTCTCTCCGTCGACGGCGTCGAGTTACTCCTTCACCGGAACGACTCCGCCGGCGACGGAGGGTGAAATATTATGGAGGGGACCAGTCTCATATTCCATCGCCTTTGGGAGCGGCGTTGCTGCTATTACCTACTGGGACTGGCCATGAGACAGACATTTTTCTTTTTCAAAGTTTTCTTCTTTTTTTAGAACAATCAATGCCGGTGATGAAATCATTTTATATAAAGAACACCATCTTTCGGGACTGAATGGCCTTCTGGGGCCTTGCTGTCAATTCTGCAATTCTGAGGCATTTCTATTCGATCAAAAAAGATCTGGGATTGAGTTGGAGTTTCAAAATTGTTTTGTGATCTCTGTTGAAAGGGCGTTTCATATCTGGTTTTGAACTGGTGTTTCAAATTGTTTTATCATCTTTGGTTTCGAAGAGGAGAGAAGAAACGAGCTGTACAAGAGACTTTCTTTAATGTCCCCAATGCTGTAGAATGATCTTCAAATTGACATTGATGGTTTATGCCAAAATGATTAAAGGATTAATATCTAATCAACCTTATCAATGAATCAAATTTAAAATCAGAACATGATAACCTAATTCTCTAATGTAAATGACTGATCTGGACTGGTGATAGATATCATTCTAACTGTACAAAGATTACGAAACTGCTGCTAAGCTCATAGTCCAGCTGCTAAGGTCCTATATACCTAAATTATACAGTCCTGCAAGCACAGACAGCAGAACAGATTCAAGAAATACACAAATATCTGTCGATTACACACTACAGATAATTGGAGCATTGATCATTTGATTGTGTTAAAACTTACAAGATTAACAAACTGTATTCTGCAAGTCATAGGTTACCAAATCGTCTGGAAACATTACATGTACACAAGTACTTTGGACAAGATACCATAACTCTGTTATTCACTCAACTCTGTTCAGTTCAATCTGCTACTGACTCTAAGCTACGGTTTCACGAGCAAGACCATATCGATCTGAGAATTCACGTGCAAGACCATATCGATCTGAGAATATAGCCACACTGCCACTCTTTGCACTTGGAGCAATTGATCTCATAATCTTTATCTAATGAAGGCCTACCAGCACCGTCTAGTTCTAGTTCTCATAATCTTCATCTAATGAAGACAGTGTCTTCGAGGGATAACAGGTTGCTTCAGGCACTAACCAGTGAAGAAAGTGTCTTAGCTTCCAACAACATGATCTAACGGTCCACATCAGGAACAAAGCCAGCATCCTTTAAAATGGTTGTAATTTCAATGACCAGACTATATAGCTCCTCCGACTTTACATGAGCTGCATCTGGGGTTAAGAAGAAATGGACCTCTCCTTGAATTTCAATCCAGCTATAAGCAGGGTCTTTTTTTATCCCAAAGTCTCTCATCGTCCCTCTAACTTCTTGAACTTGATCCCAGAATCCACTAGTAGCATATGCATTGGACAAGACCACATACTTCCCAGAATTATCTGGTTCTAACTCGAAGAATTTCGCAGCTGCAAGCGATGCCAGGTCCATGTCTCCATGAATCCTACAAGCACCCAGTAAAGCACCCCATATAGCAGAATGCTCCTTAAGCGGAGAGCTCAGAACGAGATTATAAGCTTCCTGCAATCTCCCTGCACGACCAAGGACATCAACCATGGCTGCATAATGTTTTCCCTTAGGCTCAATCCCATAATCCTTCATTGACAGAAAGTAAGCCCAACCTTGATCAATCAACCCTCCATGACTGCAAGCTGATAATACTGCAAGGAAAGTTACGTAATTCGGCCTGAAACCTTCCTCTTTCATCTTATGAAACAATTCCAAGACTTCTACTACCCTTCCATGCTGGCCATACCCTGAGATTAAAGAAGTCCATGTAACAACATTCCTATTCAACGACTTATCAAAGACCTTCTGTCCGTCAGTAAGATTGCTGCATTTGAAATACATATCAATAAGGGCACTATTGACAACTACATTATCCTTAAGATGACATTTAATCATGACACCATGAGCTTGCTTTCCTAATTCGAGCGATGCCAAAGTACCACAGGCCCTAAACACTGAAGCAAAAGTATACTGGTCTGGTGTCAAGCCATTCCGTCTCATGTTGCAGTAATGACCGAGTCCAGCTTCTTCAAGCCCGTTCTGTACATAGCCAGATATCATAGCATTCCAAGAAATCAAACTTTTCTCCATCAACTCGTCGAAAAACACAGTCGCAGTCCTTAAATCTCCTAACTTTGCATATAGTATTAACAGCTTAATCCTCAGATATTCAGTAAGTAAATACCCTACAATAATGATCTGAGCGTGGATTTTTCTCCCAATCTTATACCTTCTCCCAAGAATGCACTCTTGCAGCATCAGAGAATAGGTTCCGTCTCCCACAGCCAATCCGGTATTCCACAACAGCCTCACAGCTTCATCCAACCTCCCGGAGAAACAAAGCCCCTGTAAAGTCTTATCCAGCTGGTGCAAATTCCTAACCTGAAAGCTGACAACTTCCACTAGTGACAATCGAGCTCCATGAACCAAATCAGAGAATATAACAGTTTTTTTTCCAAAGGAACAGAGGATACTGACCTGCCATTTCTTTTTTCCGACCGAACGCGACGGTGAAGCGTGGTAGTCTTGCCGGCGAACATGGGAGCCACAATGGCGTGAATTTCTCCGGATGAAAAGGTCGCAGAATGACAGGCTGCCGCCGAGAGAAAGCTCCAGTTTCGTGACAGAGAAAACGGCGGCATTCCAGATGAACGCAAAGCGTGTGTGACAAAGGAAGGGAACAGAGCTTTGATTCTCCAAATAGCAAACATCAGAGTGAAATTGGGGAGAAATGGGGTAGTGGGTAAAAGGCTAATTCGAAGATAGAAAAGGGATTCGCATCATGGGATGGTTTTGTTTAGGTCGAATAATTAGGGTTTATGGAAAGGGTTTGCTGATTTTGAATTCCTTGCAATAAGAAGAACACCTTAGATCTTAGATCTATTCCTGGAAGCTCATCGTAGCACTCGGTCGGAGCTCCTGCACCTCGCTATGAGATTCTCCAATGTCGTCGGATAAAAGGGTTCGACGATTTGCGGGGGCGCGTAACATATACGCACGGAGAATGAGTCCCGCCTTTCAGGCCATCATGCGCTCTACAGGCCTGGCTCAACAAATAGGCGCGTGACAGATAAATGCGCGTGGTCCAACGCCACTCGCATACCAGACGCGCTTATGTCCATTACACGCGCGCGTGGCATATTTTGGGCGCGTAGCCCACTCGCACGCGCGTGTCATGCACGCGTAAAACTTTCCGGGTTGAGCATTTTTTCCCGGGTCGGGTCAAAAGGCATATAAGGGTATGGTCATTAGACCGTGAAGTTGCGGGCTGGACTGAAATTATTTGGGCCAAACTCCATTCGGGTCGCGCTAATTAGCCCAAACCCCTTAAAAGCCCATTGGAGCTGGAACTTTTTTTAAAAGGTATAAAAATTGTCAGTCGGGTCAAAAGAAATATAAAGGGTACATTCATTTGTCTTTAAAGTCGCGGGCCTGGGCCTACAAAATTTGGGCCAATTACTATTCGGGTCAGCCTTAAAAGTCCAATCCCCTTAAAACCCAACCCAACCCAAATATTGGTTTAATTACTATTCTGTTTTGGTGTTAGCACGCTCAGGGCATTATCATGGACTCGCGAACCAGTTATAACCCAAATCTCGTTTTCATTCGTCAATGGTGGATCCACTAATCCCAAATTCCCAATCCATTTCCTTCCATAGCAGAAGCACTGCAACATGTCGCCTTTTCGAGAAGACGAATTCAGTGACTCCTCGTCCTCGTTGGGATCTCCACTCGAAGGTCTCATCTCTTGCCTCTCCACCTCCTCCTCCTCCGACATCAGCTTCCCGCTTTGTTCTCCGATATTGATGTTAACTCCCCAGATTCTTCCAACAGTGAGGAGGACGAGGACGTGAATCAAGACGAACTCACCTCCGGTGGATGTACGGAGAGAGGTTCATCTGGAGCGGTTGATTTGGGCCGGGAAGCGGAAGTTCTAGGGTTTTCGCGCAAGCAGGAGTCCGAATCGGCCGCCAGGGTTGGAAGCAAGGAAAAGGTAATTCCCCTCGAACCTGATGTCAGTTTTGGTAAACTTCGCCAAATTTTGAAAAGCAAGTTAAATGTTATTCATAATCGTGGTTCTCCGATCAAAGATGAACTGAAACTTGGGGAGAAGAATGTGGTTTCAGAGAATCTCGAGAAGGGGAAATCCGTTGATGGATTAAAATCCGCTGTTCAACTTGCTCGAATTCGAACTAGATCGCTGGAGAAATCTGCTTCTCGTGCATCCAAAGAATCACAATTTGAGACAAACAATGTGTCTCTGAAGGCTTGCGAAGCAAGTTTAAGCAGTGCACCTGCTCGAATTCTGCCGAGATCGACGACATCTTTGGAAAAATCGGATTCTGGTACAGAGGAAGAGCCAAGACTTTGTGAGAAGAATGTGGTTCCAGAGATGCTTAAGAAAAGGAAATCAGTGGATGAATCAAAAGCTGTAACAGCTATGGTCGAGATTATACAAGCTCCTGAGACAAATTTCCGCAGTGAGCTTGGATCAAAATCTGCAACAGGTACTATTGAGATTATACAAGCTCCTGATATGAATTCGAGATTGTTGGAGGTATCGCGTTCTCGTGAAACAGAAGAAGAACAACCTTGTGTGGTTCCAGAGGTCACTGTATCAGCTTCTGTTGAGACAAACAATGTGTCCCTGAAGGCTTGTGAAGCAAGTTTCACCACTGCAGCTGCTCAAATTCGTACAAAATCGTTCAAACCTGTGGAAAAATTGGATTCCCCTAAAGAGAAAGAGCCAAACTTTCGTGAAGAGATTGTGATATCTGTGGATGGATCAAAACATGCAACAGCTACTGTTAAGATTGTACAAGCTCCTGATACAAATTTCGACAGTGAGCCTTCTCGAATTCGGATGAGTTCGTTGCAGGAATCGGGTTCTCGCGCCACAGAAAAAGCACCTACTCGAACTCTGCCGAAATCGATAACATCCTTGGAGAAATCGGGTTCTCGCGCCACAGAAAAAGCACCTACTCAAAATCTGCCGAAATCGATAACATCCTTGGAGAAATCGGATTCTGCTACAGAGGAAAATGTGGTTCCAGAGATCCTTAAGAAAGGGAAGTCAGTAGATGGATCGAAATCTGTAGCAGCTACTGTTGAGATTACACAAGCTCCTGATACAGATTTCGACAGTCAGCCTGCTCGAATTCGTATGAGATTGTTGGAGGAATCGGGTTCTCGTATGACAGAAGAAGCACAAGTTCGTCAGATAAATGTGGTTCCAGTTCCAGAGGTCACTGTAGCAGCATCAAACTCCATGAATGCTTGCCAAGCAAGTTTCAGCACTGCAGCAGCTCGAATTCAGTCAAAATCTTTGGAGAAATCAGATTCTCCTACAGAAGAAGAACCAAAAATTCCTGACAAAATTGTGATTCCAGGGATCCTTACCGGAGGGAAATCCATTGAGAGATCAAAATCTCGACTCGAGATAGACTCTATTGCAGACACTCCGACTGACAACAATGGTGGACAAGGTCAAGCAACAGTATCTATAAAGAGGAAGCTGTCTTTCTGCTACGAAACTGACGAACACACGACGAACAAAACCACCAAAAGGCGTATCGTGTCTGAATCTGACAACTCCAGGTACGACGATTCTTCGCCTTCTGGTACAAGTACAGATGGTAATGATGAACATAGTAAGATGAACAAGATCCCTCCAAAGGTGGCATTGTTACTGAAAGTGCTGAAAATCTGTGCGAAGGAAGATGATGAATGTCGCCTTCCCAAACCCGAAACTGCAATGAGTCTAGTTGAGATTGCGAGGATGCGTGGAATGAACTTCCCCTAATCACATTGTTCATCCACTGAGTTTTCTGGGCTCTAAGATCGAGTCAGAAATGTGGAATTTTGATTGAGAAAGTCTTTTTTGAGTTTTTTGTAGAGGATGACCTTAAATTGATTTAGGTCATTGGTGTATGTTCATAATTTTGGACCCAACATAGTTAGGGATGCGACATATTAGGCTATGTGAATATATCATTCAATCACATCTACAATCCTTGTATCTTCTACAAGTAATTTGATCTGGTTTGCCATTAGTGGGATCATAGTTATCCCTTCTAAGGCATCAGAGCCTCCTTTCGGCTTTTATAGCCAAGTCAGAGTTTAATCCCTGAGTTCAATGTGCAGTTTCTTTCTAATATTAGCAGTCTTATTCCATTTTTGCATTGTGAACTTACATCCATACTGTTTAACAGTTTTATGTTTTCATATCAATGGTCCAGTAGTTTTATGTTTAACTTACATCCCATATTTCCAATAGAGAACTCGTGGAGGAGGGTTAATCACCTTTTCTACGCAGCATCATCACCATCTTTAATCTCATTTAAGGAACATTGTTCTCTTTAATCTCTAAGGGAGGGACAGTTGATCTAGTCGTTCAAGTTTTAACTTCAGCGCTCCTCTTGGCGACAATCGAACTATCAGCCATCTTCGGCGACAATTGGGAGTTAGATCAAAATCTGCCTAATCAACACCGTCGCAATTCGCCTGACCAATCGCCAGACTAATCTTTCCATCCTCGTGGATGGAGTGGTTCTAAACCCCCATGGTGGAGCCACGGGCTTGGTGCTTTGCTCTCCCACGCGGTAGGGACTCCATATCCAGGTATTACGAGTCTTTTCATTCTTGATCTCCTAGAGTGTAGGGATGCAATTGTTTGGTGTGTCTCTTCGGATCTTTTTCAGGTTGATTTTGAAGGGGATGTGGAATTGGTTTCCAAGGCAATTCGGGATCATGAAGGCTCAAGAGCCCGTGGTGGAATCATAATTCAAGAAGTCAGACTGCAAGTCCAGGCTTCAAGCTGCTCTCGGTCCACCGTTCAGCAAACAGAGCCACCCATTATGTGGCACGTTTGACTCTTAGATATCTCCCAGGGGTGTAGCCGGTAGTCCTCACACCTTAGGTAGATTGTAGCTAATTTACGATTTACTATCTTGATTCTCCTCCCGGAACTATCTAATTGACAATTCTGAAAACCTTAAAATTGAAATGAAAAGAAGAGAGAATTTAAAATTGGGTTTTTGAAAATTGTATGGTGGGAGTCGAGGCAGCAAAACAAAAACATAAAAAATTAAAAATAAAAAAAAAGGATATTAATTAATCATGATTCATCATCATGTGATCCCAATCATGCATGTTGCTTTTGATGTCCTCTTTTGAGTTTAATCACATTGTTAAACACAGGTAATTAGTTCACCTTTTAGTTTTTACTTATATAGTTAATTTCATAAATATCAATTATTTGGAGAAACATTACATCAAATAAACATGTCTCATGCATTACAAAAATGTTTTTATTTCCAATATGGTAATTTACTAAAAGACTAATATTATGACATAAATTTTAGTTGATGAATAAATAATATTGGAAGAGGTAGATTAGATGGGAAAAATAAGATTAGTTAATTAAGAATGATTAAAAAAATAAGTATGATTGATGATGCTTCCCCACTAGCACCACCACTTTGTACAGCTACACTTTGTTCATGAAGCCTATCCATTATTAGCTGTCTTTACCTAAATCATATTATATACCAATTTCCTACTAATCTTACAATTTCATTAATTAATTACAATTTCACCCCAAATTTAGAAATAATATGTGAAACTTAGCTTCTAATATTTCAAAACCTTACTGCATTAAAAAGACAAATGAAGAAAAATAAAATTCAAATTCAAATTATGTATCCACTCTACTCTATCCACATTCTCACTGTTGGCCACCCATTTATTTAATAAATTATATAAATAAATATTTCTCATTTCTCATTTTTTTTTTCATTTCAAAATATTTAATAACATAATAATGGGTAGCTAGACTTAGCTTATAATGCTCAATAATAGTGACAATTTAAATTTAAAGCATCTTACTCTCTATGCATTTTCTTCTCATTTCATAAAATTGATTATGCATTGACCAAAGACTTTATTTACTACACACACACACATAATAATTATATTCTTTCTCTATTCAACCATTTTTAATGGTAAAATGTGGCATGAAAATGTTAATAGCCAGACACACAATTATCACTTTAAAATATTTTCAACATGGTATTGACAACGTCAAACTTAATTCCATATTGTGAATATGCTACTAATTAGTCGACAAACAAATAGTTGATAACGTCAAAGTTCATCACTTGATTTTTTTGTATGACTAGCAGCTTCATCTCATGAGAGACGCATACGTGTACTACTAATGATATATAGAAATATGAGTCTTAATTATTTAATGGGATATAGTTTAACTTGACGGGTCATCAAACTCCAACTCATGAAGTGGTCTAACAATCAACACTCCATAAGTCGGAGAAGGCCGAGCTCGAGGCTTATCTAAAGTTTCTAAGACTCATTTTCACCATTGATCAACCAAGGACTTAGATCAACTCAATACTCATCATAAGGCATTATAAATGTTCAATCGGTATTTATGCATTTGGAGGGGGAGCATACTCACAACTTGGAGAACTCTAAATCAAAGTGTACGCTAAGACAATCACCAACGTCTATGAAGCGCTCACTCTCTAGTTCACAAAGGCAGCTAAGGCGAACAACCCCAACCCAACCCACATAGGTAGTTAAAACAACCTTAATTTGAGGCTAAGACATGCACCCTCCGCATTATTGTCCACACAACACTTAGAATATATATCACTCATTCATGTCCATCTAAGATAAATTGAGGGTCACCTAAGATTTGCCTGATTTCAATTTTACATATCTCATCCACCGTATTAAAAATCATTAATCAGAACACGAGTTAAGACCCCAAAAAAATATTATTAAATAAATATAATAATAAGGTATACCTCTCATTAACATCAATATATAAAGTTGAAAACAATATTTAAACATTAATGTCAAGTGTTTGAATGTAATTATGTGGAATAGTCTCTTTTATCTAAGACAAACAATAACATATAATTCCATGTTATAGGATTGATGCCAAAAGTTTTTTTCTTTCTTGATTAAAATTGTTTTTATTTTTTTCATAGTTGGATGGGTGGAAGGAAGAACACAAGTGATCCCTTCTGTCTTTCACACATCTCCTTAACTTTATTTTATTCCCCTCCCTCCCTCCCTCCCTCCCTATTATTAATTTCTTCATAGAAACCCCAATTGTTAAATTATTAATAAATGATTAAACGTCATAACTCAATGTAACTAAAAGTTCTAATCGGTATTTAAAGATACACAATATGATTCGTCGAACTTAACAATTTCTTTCCTTACTATACATTGAAGCAAATTCATTTAACATTTAAAATTGAAAAATATTAACTACCAAAAGTAACAAAATGTGGTGATGAAAAAAGACTAAATTTGTAATAGTAACACCATTATCTTTCAATTCTAAAGAAAATGGAAAGGGCTTTGAGAGAAAGTCAATGATCATTCTCCCAAACAAGAAAAACACCTTGAGACAATTTAGGAGGAAATACTATGGAACAAAATAGCTTTAAAAATTTAAATTATAATATATTTTTTCAAACCATACATAAAATCAATCGATTTAAACCATAAAATGAATGTTATAAACCTATATAATTTTAATTTATTAGACCCATAAATTTAAACTTTCACACATGAGTGTAGGACTGGGAATTCGGTTAAGGTTAATGGTTAAAATTGATTAACCGACCGAAATTGGTTAATCATTAGTTAACCAATTATTTGGTCGATCAAGGGGGTGGTTAACCATTTTTAGCAAGTCGGTTAACCGAAACAATAATGAAATAATGAGTTCTAGTGCAAATGTTTATTTACATGGTGTATAATTTATGATATTATTCAATTTATATGGAATTTTGAGGTTAAAAGTAGATTAAATCGGTCAAAGTCGGTTAAATCAGTCATTGTCGGTTAACCGAATTTTAGTCAGTTTTGACCAATTTAATTATCGATTAAAACTTCTTGGAGGTCGATTAACCTATGATTAATCAATTTTAATCAATTAATGACCGAATTAATCGATTCTCACCCCTACATGAGTGGATAGTAAATAGACACAAATTAAACAAGGGTCGATGATAATTAATTAATTAATTATAAATAACAAATAAAAAGGGGGAAAATGGAAAATGCTGTGTTTTTTATTTCTCATATTTAAAATAAAAAGAAAGAAGAAAAAAAACGTAATATTAAAAGTTGGAAACTCACCACCTTCCGATCTTCGTCTCGTCTGAGATAAACAAAACCAATTTTTAATTTTTTAATTTTTAATTTCCTTTTCCTTGTCTGTAGAATACCAAACTCACCCATTCCTTTATAGCTTCTCAGATAAATATATACACAAATCCCTTCCTCCTCCTCCTCATCCTCCTTCCAATTGAATCCCCACATTAACGAGAAAGAGAGGAAGGGAAGAAGAAAGAAGAAGAAGTTGAAGAAGAAGAAGAATAAGAAGAAAAAAGAAGAAGAAGAAGAAGAGAAGCTTTTGCTTTTGCTCTTATTATTGTTCTTCTGTTGTTTTTGTTCCTGAGGCCTTCTTCCCAGCTCTCTCTCGATTATTCATTCGTATTCTTCCCTCTTCTGGCTTCTCTTCGATCAGATCGCTCTTCTTTCCATCCAATTCTCTCTGTTTTGCTTTTTTTTTTTAAACCCAAAAAAAACATAAAAACATTCAACAAAAACAAAGGAGACGACATTCCTCCACTTTTTTTTGCTATTTGCTCTCTGGATTTTGGATCTTATTACACATTTGTTCTTCCCTTTTCGATTTGTTTCTCCGGAGATCGGTTTCTTATTCATTACTCTGATCGGTTAGGACCTTTCTGGATTCAATCCCACGTATCCATCTGTAAATATATGACCTCTTCTGCTTGATTTTTCTTTTAACAAGGTACTCTTCACTTTCCTCCCCATCTTTCGCTTGTTTCTAGATGAATTTAGCAGCATTTTGATGGGTATTGTGTTTCATCAACGGATTGTTTGAATCGCGTGTTGGGTTTCACTTGCTTTTTGATGTTTGATTATTATCATGTTAAAGCTGCAACTTTCCCACCTTCGTTGAATTGTGATTGAATCGGTCTTGTTTTCTGGGTTTGGATTGCTTTTTTTGGGGGGGTTTCTTTCCTCAAAAGTAATCTGTGCAGGGATCTAGAAATGGAGCTTGGAAAGCTTTTCATCGGTGGGATTTCATGGGACACGAATGAAGACCGTCTTAGGGAGTATTTCCAGGCTTTTGGGGATGTTGTGGAAGCTGTGATAATGAAGGATCGATCCACTGGTCGAGCTCGTGGCTTCGGATTCGTTGTTTTTGCTGACCCTGCTGTTGCTGAGAGGGTTGTTATGCAGAAGCACCTCATAGATGGTAGAAATGTAAGTTGATTTTCTTCTAAACATTTGGTGATTTGATTGGTTTTGTTGTCATTACTACTTTGATAATTCAACTTTAGATGGTAATGCTATATAAAGGGATTGGATAGATCATGAAACCTGATGTGCAATAGCTGGAATTAATCCCACTTAGCTAAACTAACGACATGAAGATGATTTGAATTTTGTGAAAATTTAAAGCTTGTACAAGTTTTTTTACTTACAATTGTTGGATCCTTTCTCTTGTTCGTTCGTTAAACATTGATTGCCAGTTGTTGATCCTCAAATTGTCAGATCATGGAGAACAGAAAGAGAGGGGCTAAATGAGAAAGTGATCTCAATGACTGTGCTACATATACATTCTAGATTACGTATTATATGTTGTGTTAGTAATAACTTGTGGCTTCATGATAGTTTGAAATTGGTTCTATTTGGCTAACTTGATCATTGTTAAGTTGCTGAGCAATCTGAGATAACTTAGATCAGCTTTGGGATATCCTTTTACAAGAAGGAGAGCATTCGCTGTTACTCTCTTCCCAGCGATTGGAGATGCCATATTTTCGTGTCGAAATAGATAACAATTTCCATTACTTGGTTAATTCTCAAGCTCAGTGGTAATGCTTTTGCTGACAAGCTTTTAATTATCAGGTTGAGGCAAAGAAAGCAGTTCCAAGGGAAGATCAAAGCACTCTGACTAGAAGCAACAACAGCAGCATTCAAGGGTCGCCTGGTCCTGCTCGTACCAAGAAAATATTTGTAGGAGGTTTAGCATCCACAGTCACAGAGAGTGACTTTAAGAACTACTTTGATCAGTTTGGAACGATCACCGATGTTGTGGTTATGTACGATCACAATACTCAAAGGCCACGAGGTTTCGGATTCATTACCTTTGATACTGAGGAAGCTGTTGATAAAGTGCTGTACAGAACATTTCATGAACTGAGCGGGAAAATGGTTGAGGTAAAGCGTGCTGTTCCAAAGGACTTATCCTCTGGGGGGTCAACCAGGAACCAGTTAGCTGGATATAATTATGGCAGCATGAGTAGAATCAATAGTTTCCTCAATGGTTATCCTCAAGCCCACAACCCGACTTCTGCCATAGGTTCTGGACTCAGAATGGATGGCCGATTCAGTCCAGTAACTGGAAACCGTGGCAGCTTTTCTCCTTTCAATACTGGCTATGGATCAGGCTTAAATTTTGAGCAGGGTATGAGTCCAAGCTATGGTGGCAATTCAAATCTCGCCTCTAACATTGGCTTTGGACGTCTGAGTCCATACAGTGGGAATTCAAGCAGGTATGCTAGCCCTATTGGTTACGGAGCAGGAAATGGAGGAGGAAACAATTCTGTTCTAAGCTCCGTTCCACGTACATTATGGAGCAATGACAGCATCCAAAACAATTCAAACTCTAATGGTCCGAATGGATTCATGAGTGCCGGAGGCTGGAACTCTGGACTGGGCGGCTCCTTCGGCAGTTCTGGAGCTCTATGGGATAGCTCCCCCAACATGGGGCAAGGAGCTGGTGCTGGCTCTGCATCCTATAACAATGGCGGTGGAGAGTTTAGTGTTGGTCTAGGAGGAGCAGGATATGGAAGAACTAGTGGCACAAATTTTGCGCCAATGCCATCTCGTGCTGCTCCAAGTGCGGGTTATGACAGGGCTTATGCTGACATTTATGAGAATGGCTCGCTTTATGGAGAATCCTCTTGGCAACCTACAGGATCGGGGCTGTTCGATTTCGGCCTTGGAAATTCAGCTTCTGATGTTATTACTAAGAACACTGCAGCTTATGGTGGTGGTTATGGCATTGCTGATACACAGCCAGATAGAGGTAAGTGTATACTATCTCTATCTCTCCAATGTTGAGTTTTTTATTATTGTGCAAATACGACACTGAACTGCTCGATAGTATCTCTCCAAAACTCGAACTAGACAACTAGACAAGACACTAATAGATAGAGATTAAGCTTACGAACCGAAACAACATCAGTACTCGGAAACCATCTTCCATTACTGCAACTGTCTCTTGCTTGTTCAAGTTCTTATCTTTTGCTGGTTTTCTGTTTCAGGAATTGCTGCTTAGGAGCAGAAAAACAAGGGGTGTGTGTACTTACTACTATAGGTGAAAGAGTACATGGCATTGGAAGTAAATTCAGTACATTACATGTGTTTCCTCACATCCCCCCTTTGATGTTTATGTGAGGAAGTTGAGATTAGAAGCTAATCCACTTATCAAATTGTTCAATTATGAATTTAGAGGGCAGTGCAGAGAGGAACAATTCAGTGATCAGAGAGAAGGAGTTTATATTTTTCTTTAAACTATAATTAGGGTTTGTTTTTTTTTACAAAATTTGGTACTGTTTGATTGTTAAGATGTAAAATCAGGGGGGGTATACATCAGTCTCAGGAAATGCTACTACTACTACTACTACTACTACAACTACTACTAGTACTGTATGAGAATTCAGAAAGAGAGAGAGAGAGAAGAAAGTCTTGAGTCTTTTGTTTTTGTCTTTGCTTTTGTGGGTTCCTTGAAAATTCATCTTCTTCTTCTTCTTCTTCTTCAATCTGGCAGCAGCAGCAGCAGCAGCAGCAGAACTGGGGGGAATAGTCCTTGTCAAGTGCGGATTTGGTTTCTTCATTTTAGGGAATTGTACAAGTTTGTTTGATTTGGCTTTTCAGTTTAGTAAGTGCTACTACTTAAAAGAGGGATTTATTGTCCTTAAAACTTTCCCCTCTTTTTTTTTAAATAATAACTTTTTACAGTATAGTTGTAATTATTATCTCTGCTATTTCTTATAATATGGATTCATGTTTAACCTCTTACAATAAAAAATTAAAAATTAAAAATTAAAAATAAAATAAGATCGAATAAAGTAAAAGATCAGCTCTCCCTTTCACATTGAATTATTGAATTGGATATTAGCTTTCTTCAAGTTGTGTTGTGTTGTGTGGCCATCCTACCTAAACCCTATATATATATAGTCGAATAATATAAACAAAAAATTGTCTATTCAATGACATGAAAACAAATGAAAAATATATGAAGCACTTTTGTAGATAAGACCACAACTTGCCATTTTGAGCCCTAGGTTCTCATACCAATATGGTCCATCTATTTCACACACAGACACACATCTAAATAGTGACAATTAAGAGTGCTACAAATTTCTGTAATGTTCAAAACCCCTTTCAAGAATGCTTTCTGATAGCAGCAGCAGCATCATCATCACCACCCATCTTTAAGCATCCGCTCCTTTTCCAGTATGAACAGCCCTTCTTTGTACTTCTGAGTCTCTTCAAGAGCTTTCTCCTGATCCATTCCATCAATCAATCAAAGGGTTAGCAACCGATACAAAATCAAATTCAACAAAGATAACTCCATCACCACCAAAGATCCTGTTAATCCATTCAATGCAAATCGTATCAACAATTAACTATCATGATGATCAGTAACCTTGTAAGGCAAACCTCTGCCAGCAATGTAACTGAAGAGAACAATAGCATATGCTTTTGCTTTGATCACACACAGACACGATATGGGACTCACATATTTCCATCCAAGGATCTGCTGGCAAGAACTGCAGTAAATGTCATTAACAACATGCATCCCACTTGAAAGATTACGCTCTTCACTCGCTCCAAGCGACACATTGACCCTGTAAACAGATGTTGTATTATACAATTATTCACCAATGACATGATTAAGCACATCTCCAGATCTAAATCCAACGCAAAATTCTCTTGTGACCATTTGAATTCAACAGAATACAGGCAGCCATAATAAACAAGTCTGTCACCCCATTTACCAATCACCTAAAGAAGCTCACATGGAACATGCTCATATACCACCACCAGCTTTAGCTTAATGCAAATCGCCATGTGAGCTCTGTAATTGTACTCAAGATACTTACTCGCACATAAAATCTATACATCTCTATTTCACATATCTAAAATACATCAAATATTACTGAATCCCACAACTTATGTAAGTACTAATCATCCTTCAAACCCATTTCCCATTCATCTTTGTTTTAGCAGCTATCATCGCTGGTTCTCTAACAATCCCAGCTTTGGGTAGTTCATTTTTCGATCAAAAAACTTGAAGAGACAACAATTACCTGATAAAGACCCTCAAGACCACAAATACATGAACCCTAAATCGGACAAATCAATCAAAGACTTACACTTTGCGGAAGAGATAAGCGCGGCCATAGCGACCCTGAAACTCCTTGGAGACGATGTCTTCGTAGGAGGCGAAGTCGACGTTGCAGCACTTGCACTTGAACACTCTAGCTCCGTTCACCTCCAACAAGAATAATCTCCCCATACTTGAAAAGATTCAAGAATCCTTCCCTTCTGTTTGCTTCCCCTCCTCTGTAATCGACAGTACTTCAATTCCCAAAACCCCTAATTTCTTAGTGGAAATAGAGAGCTTTCAGTTTCGATTAGGGCTTTGGGTGGTGGGGGAATTTGGGGGGAGAAAGTGAAGGTTTTTAGATGGAAACTGTAGTGACTAGTGAGCAGTAAGTCTACCTTCCACGAGAGCAAGAAAGAAACAAATTAAAAAAAAAAAAAACTAAAAGTATTAACATTTCCCGCGGATTTTAGTTTGATTCCGTATTAATTGTTTTCATTTTATGATTAATTGTATTATTATTCCACTTATAATTTCCGTATACACATTTTTTTATCGAAAAAATTTAAAATGGCTAATAATCTTGTGGATGGTAGGAAACGTCCAAAAAGATATGTTCACTATGTTTGACCTTGCACTTAAGCCATACTACAACACTTTTCAGGTTTTGGCCATTTCGGTGATGGTTAGCATATGAAAAATCAGAAAAAAATTCAAAATGGCTAATATCCTTCTGGACGGTACGAAACTGCCTGGAATATATGCCCAATCACGCCCGGCGTGAAAATTTGGATAAATTATAGGCATTTAATCCATAATACTGCACTTTTCAGTTTTTAGCCATTTCGGTGATGGTTATTAGCCTATGAAAAATTGGAAAATACTCAAAATGGCTAATATTCTCCTAAATGATTAGGAAAATACCTGAAATATATGCCCAATCACGCCCGACATGAAAATTGGGAGAAAACCTAGGCATTTAATCCATAATACTGCACTTTTCAGTTTTTTAGCCATTTCGGTGATGGTTAGCCTATGAAAAATTGGAAAATACTCAAAATGGCTAATATTATCCTAAATGATAGTAAGTTGTCTAAAATTCTTCCCAACCACGTTTGGCCTCAAAATTTGGAGAAAATCCAGGTATTTAAGTCATAATGCCACACTTTTTAGTATTTGGCAATTTCGGTGATTATTAGCCTATGAAAATTGGAAAATACTCGAAATGGCTAATATTCTCCTGGATGGTATTAAAATATCTGAAATATCTTCCCAACCACGTTTGGCCTCTAAATTTGGAGAAAATATAGGCATTTAAGCCATAATGCCGCACTTTTCATTTTTTGCCATTTCGGTGATGGTTAGCCTATGAAAAATACTCAAAATGGCTAATAATCTCCTGGATGGTAGGAAAATGCCTGAAATATATGACCAGACACGTTCGGCCTTGAAATTTGGATAAAATCTAGGCATTTAAGTCATAATACCGCAATTTTCAGTTTTGGTCATTCCGGTAATGGTTAGCCTATGAAAAATTAAAAAAACTCAAAATGGCTAATAATCTCCTAGATGGTAGGAAACTGTCTGAAATATATGCCCAGCCACGTTCGGCCTTGAAATTAGTAGAAAATCAAAGCATTTAAGCCGTAATACCGCAATTTTTAGTTTTTGGCCATTTTCGGTGATGGTTAGCCTATGAAAATTTGGAAAAACTCTAACTGGCTAATAATCTCCTAGATGGTAGGAAACTTCTTGAAATATATGCCCAACCATGTTTGTCCTCATAATTTGGAGAAAATCTTGGTATTTAAGCTATAATACCGCAGTTTTTAGTTTTTGGTCATTTCGGTGATGGTAGCCTTTGAAAATTTGGAAAAAGCTCAAAATTGCTAATATTCTCATGGATGGTAGGAAACTGCCTGAAATAAATACACAATCATGTCTGGCCTCGAAATTTGGAGAAAATCTAAACACTTAAGCCATAATACCGGACTTTTCAGGTTTTGGCCATTTCGATGATGGTTAGCGTATAAAAAATTGGAAAAAAAAAACTCAAAATGGCTATTATTCTCCTAATAATGTATATTATAGTTAGAATGTGAATTTGATTCAATTACAACTTAATTATAATTCAAAGAGTTGGATAAAGCGTGCTTTAAACTCACTAATTGGACGCCTTATGAAAACCATTTTCATGACTATACTAAATAAATTTATGTTGTTGAATAAAACAATCTTTGTTTTGGGTAAGAAATATATTATGATAAAAAGGACAAAAGACAGCCGCCAAACATACCCAAATCTTGAGATAATCATTGTAATTTACATTTAATCTAATCACAAACTCACAAGCCAATCTAATCACATTCCCAATTAACAACATCCGCCACCCTGTTTGGCTCCCTCAGCATCACCACCGTCGGCGGCGGCGGCGCCACCACCTTCCTTGTCATCATCACCCTTCAAAACCACCGTCTTCCCACTTGGTGCATCCTGCTTCTTCAGCTGCTCCTGAGATATCACCTTTCTGCTCAGTATGTTGTAGATCTCCTTCACCACCGTCTCGAATGCAGATGTCACGTTTGAAGAATCCAGTGCAGATGTTTCCATGAAGAACAACCCTTGTGCTTCTGCCAATGATTTCCCTTCTGCCGTCGTCACTTCTCGAGCATCCTTCAGGTCCGACTTGTTCCCCACCAGGATCGTCACCACGTTCATGTCCGAGTGAGCTGTTCAAACCACGAAAGTTAAGCTTTGAATCATGTGATTTTATCTATAGATCATCATATGAATCATGGCAGCAAACAGTAATCATAAACTATAATGTTTCGATTGACTCGTACCTGTAATCTTAACAATCTACATATCAATTCACGACTCAATGAACCTGTTCCAAATTGATTACCCTAACTCTTTAGTGATTTATGATACAAATTGATCTATAATCTGATGAACTCGTGACCTGTGACCAACATGACAGCTCTCATCAGGAACTACATATTGATCAATGTATATCATGTGCTTAATCTGAAGATCAAGCACAATCATCTTGACAGAGATGAAAAACAAGCAGAATGAAAGTAAATTTGAGTGGGGAGAAGGGACAAACTTACTGTGAAGTTCATTAAGCCATCTGCCAATGCTGTCAAAAGTTTGGCGTCTACTGATATCATAGACAACAAGGGCACCAACAGCACCTCTGTAATAAGCAGAAGTGACAGCTCTAAACCGCTCCTGACCAGCCGTGTCCCAGATCTGCGCTTTCACTTCTTTCCCATTGATATCCATCTTCTGAGATTGGAACTCGACCCCTATCGTGGATTTCGAGTTAGGGTAGAACTCGTCTCTTGCATACCTGGCCAGTAGATTCGACTTCCCGACAGCTGAATCACCAATCAACACTATCTTGAACAGGTAATCATCTGCATTATCCTCTTCAGAGTAGAATGCCATCTTCCACAAGCTCTTTCACAGAGTCCTCACTCTATGGAAGCATGTTATAGACCAAATGGAAGCTCCTAATCAAGTATTTGCTTGTGTAGCAAGCAATTCTCCCCCCTGGCTAAGTTAAAGAAGTGGAGTCAGAACCAAGTCTGATACAGAAGGGAAACTTGGAAGATGGGGAAAGTTATAATTGTACAGATACTAGCAGGGTCCAGTTGTTAGCCATGAGTGAAAAGCATATGATTTCTTCGAGATACCTCTCTCTCTTCCTAAGCTAAACTAATTAAGATGATGGCTTTGAAGCCAAAAGTTGTACATGAAAATTGCCTCTTTAGATACACAAGGCCAATAATGCAATTTACCAACATAAAGTTCCAAATTAACAGATGCAATTGCAGTGCCTTTCTTCAAGCTCAAATTTTCTTGTAGCATTCAGAATTTTCACTTACAAAAAACTGAAGAACCACCACAAGTTTTGAATTAAAATTCAGTTCCAGATGCCAAATCATAATTAAAAAACTGGGATATACACAGAATTATTTACTCTAGCTTGTCAGACAAATAGACGTAAAAAAGAAAAAAGAATCCTTAGAATTGAAGAACCCTAGAAGAGAATGATAATAGCGGGTGGGGTACACAGGGATTTACCGCGAAAACTGGGTCGAAACGGGCGGCTCCTCGGTGTGTAGAATTGGGTTCAGGGATGAAGGAACTAGAAAGCGACGATCAAACGAAGAAACAGCAGCGAACAGTGTACTAAGTGGGTGGATCTGGGTTCGGTAGATGAAACGGCATTTGCAGAGTAAGATTTGAACAATGCAGCTCTTCCCCCCGCCGACGAAGATCAGAGAGAATGTTAACTGGGTTGGATTTGAATTGAATTGAATTCAATTGAGATTACGTAAACTTTCGTGAAAAGAATAAGAATTCGGAAGAATTTCAGGTTGAAGGCTTCGTTAATTAATCTGATTTAGGAAAACGGAGGTGGGAGATGACTGTGAACAAACGAACATCAAGGAAGAAGAGGAAATGAAATTATGAATACAGAGAATGTGGGTCCCACTCGGCCACATGGGCCCAGACTTTAGCTTTCAGTGGGCCCATTTCCTAACCCGACCCGTTAATTTGTTCCCGCCGCCGGTAAACGAACACAGTCACGGAGTCAGTAATACCCTTTCCATTTCGCGGCGGCGGCGGCGGCGGGTCTCGATCAGACATTCAGATCCCTCGAGCTGTTTCCATTTCCTTCGGTAAGTTTCTCTACTCTCTCACTCTCTCTATTGGGTTACTTTCATCTTCCTCTTTGGTACCATTCCAAATCGTTCCTTCTTTAGGGTTCTTCGATTTGGAGAAAACTGAAAGCCTCCCCCTTTATCTAAATTACAGCTTGTAGAATGCTTCGCCTTGTTCCTCAGATGCCTGGGTTTAACAGCAATTAAGTGGAAGAAGATTTTTCAAGCATGGCAGGCTCAACAAAACAAGCATCGAATCGACACTACCCTCACCAAACATTAGTTGTCAAATGTGCAATAGCCTCCAGAATCATCCTCTTGGCACTGATCTTCCTGTGGCGCAATCTCGTTTCTTCATATGATACTTCTTCTCCTTTGAACCCTGATTGTTTATCCTCTCATCACCAAGGGAATGATGTCTTACTGCCCCGTATCGCCTCTGCAATCGAGAACAGTGTTGTGTGGGATAGCGTTTATTTCGTTCGAATTGCACAGTGTGGTTATGAGTATGAGCAGACTTATGCCTTCTTCCCGCTGCTTCCTGCTCTAATGTCCCTTTTGTCTCGCACAGGTTAGTAGCCTTTTCCTGAAGTCTTCCATCAGTGGTTATGTTAGATAAGTTTATGTTCTTAGTTCTCGATGTATGCAGTTTTGGCATTGGTCCCTCTTGTTGGATTCAGAGCTGTGCTAGCATTAGCAGGATATGCTGTTAATAATGTTGCTTTTGTCTTAGCAGCGGTATATCTTTACAGGTATATGTTTATCACAGAGTAATGTTTAGTATTCATTTAGCTTCCGAGTTTTAATCCTTCGTTCTTGCTTTGCCAGGCTCTCGGTTATGATTCTGGACAACCCTAAAGTGGCACTGCAAGCTTCAGTGTTGTTCTGTTTCAACCCAGCATCTGTCTTCTATTCATCAATGTAATCCTTTCTGGTCCTTTCATGCTTGCCTCCCTTGCTGTTTACTCGATCGAGACGAGCCTGATATCCAAGCTGTTGCAGATACACAGAGAGTCTGTATTCCCTATCGTCACTTGGAGGATTGTACCATTTGATATCTGGTGCCAGTACTATTTCTGTTCTCTGGTTTGCCCTCTCTGCTTGTGCAAGATCGAACGGAGTGCTTAATGCTGGTTATTTCTGTTTTCAGACTATGCATCAAGTTTATGATGCTGCGTTCCTGAAAAAACGTGCTTCAGTGAGTCTTCTTTCTTCCTGTTATCTCTATCTCTATGTCCATTAATTCATCAGGGTGGTATAAGTATAATCTCGGGAACTTCTTGTCTATATGCTAGCTCGCAGTTCAAGTTCTTGTCCTTGGAGTGCTACGCTGTGTGTGTATATTTGCACCCTTTATCGCGTTTCAAGCATATGGTTACCGCAATCTGTGTCTTGGACATGGCCCGGACGAAACAAGGCCATGGTGCAAGGCCAAAATACCTTTGCTGTACAACTACATTCAAGGCCGCTATTGGTATGTTCAGCTTAGAACAGTAGCGGGATATCATCTTGGTATTCGAGTTCATGATACGTTATTGTCATGTTCATATCCTTTATTTATTTACTCATTTCAGGGGAGTAGGGTTCTTGAGATATTTCCAATTCAAACAGTTGCCAAACTTTGTCCTTGCATCTCCAATTTTATCTCTAGCAGTTTGCTCCATTCTCCATTATGTGATCTCACACCCTCAGATCTTCTTCTCACTGGGATTTCAAGTGCCTCATCCAAAGACGAGCCCTAGACCTTCAATTACAAGCAACGATTCCTCAACCAATATAATCCAAGGTACGATTGCAATATCTAAAAGACTGTCAGAAGTTCACACTTAACATGGTGTAACATCTAACAGAGAAGAGCGTTGTTAGCCATCGGAGGCGTTTGGCTGTAGCAGATCATCATCAGCAAGATCTCCCTGCCGAAAACGACGATTCTCAACAGAAGACAATACACCTATCAACAATCTACATCATCCCGTGTACTCTGCACTTGGCGTTCATGGCAGCCACAGCATTCTTCGTCATGCATGTTCAGGTTAGACTCTTTTTTAAACCATTATATTTGCAGCAAGTCGATGAATATATACAAGGCGGCTTTAACACCGTGAAAAACCCTGCAGGTGGCGACACGTTTCCTGTCGTCCAGCCCTCCATTGTATTGGTTCGCATCATCGAGGATGCTCAATCCTGCTGCTGGGAAGAAATTTGGTCACTTGGTTTGGGGATACTGCATTGCCTACATCCTTCTTGGCAGTTTGCTCTTCTCAAACTTCTACCCTTTCACCTGATTCACCAGAAGAAGAAATCGAACCCGTGATGGAGCTTTCGAAGCTTCGGGTGCCGAAACTTGGAGGAGATTAACAGCACAAATGAAGCAAATGACTATGGTTTCCTCTCCTTTCATGGCGACAGTCTCAATGAATGGATGTTCTGGTATAGGCTCTGACTGAACAGATCAAAACTTTATAATAGAAAAGACTGTTACTTTCTATTCCTTATAAAATACAATTTTATTTTTATGAATAAGCTTAACAATTTTTACTATTTAAAAAAAAAAAACATTTTGTAACACTAACATTAGCCAAGGAAACATATGACCGAGTTGACTGGCAGTTCCTGTTCTTAGTCTTGGAAATGATGGATTCGGATATAAATGGATTGGCTGGTCAAGGAAATCATCAGCACTGTCCAGTTCAATGTGATGATGAATGGTCAGAATGGAAGAGCCTTCCGACCGACAAGGGGAATCCGACAAGGAGACCCTGTCGCCGTTCTTATCATTGGTCACTAATGCCTCAACTTTGGAAAAGGAGTGGCGCAATAATGGGGCTGGTTCAAGGATTTGGAAAGAGTGAGCAGACAAATAATGGGCTGAAGCTTACACCAAGGAGTCGGTCACCCATGCTCTATCGGAGACCTCATCTTGATAGAGCTAACAGGAAAGAGGCAGAAGCTTATAGGAGACATCAACCGATACTGTGTGCATCTGGACAGGCCATCAATCAGGAGAATCAGCATCCGTATTTCGAGTAATACTCCACAGGATACGAAACGGAAGTTGCTAATTTTCGGTGCTACTATCAATTCAATGGGAAGTACTTAGCCTTCCGCGGAATGGGGGAGTCGAAACGGAGACTTAAATCATATGCCTACGATGGGCGGATGGAAAACGTCTATGTTGTGCTGGGGGAGCAGAACAGAAAAGGCACAAAAGCTTGCCACTACTGTTTATCTCCTACACCTGAATAGCTAAAAATGGATGCATTATCCCTGGGACAGGCATGCATCGAAGGAGAACGATCATGTCCATTCTAGCTATCGCAGTAAGTAATGGCGCCTGGCTTCGGAGTTAAGGAATTTGATAGGCTTCCTACGGTTTGGCGTGAGGACATAACACCCAGTTCTATGGAGGTTCAAATGTACTTAGCAATTCCTGCAGCGAGCAGAGGGACAAAACACCTTATAACATATTATGAAGGAGGGAGCTATCGAAGGGATCGAGGATTGGAAGAATTCTACTGGTTAGACGACCTTGGGTCGGGTAGAGAAGACTTCAGATGAACGCCCAATTTAAACTGCGAGTTGCCGATTGTATTATTTCCACTGGACAAAATGCTTAGGATAATCAGATGCTATATCAATTTTCCCAGGGGAAACGTAAGGAGATCGAAATGTTACCAATTGGTACCACCCACAACATGAGGATAGTGGTGGGCTCACGATTTAAAGGAATTTATGGTCATTCGTAGCTAAGTGGCAATGAGGATATACAACCCAAGGCTATGGGACGGATCTAATCGGGACTATTCTGATGAACAGTTCTTGGCAGCGGAAGACCGTCGAAGGTCGAGTTTTATGAATGGAAGCGGGAGCCCTTATCAAAGGATTCGAAAGGAAGGCAACGGCTTCTACGGGTTAGACGAACCTTGGGCTCACGGAGAGAAAACATTCAGATGCAAACCCAACCCTGTTAACTGCAGAGTTGCCGATTGTATTATTCAGGGACAAAGATGCTGGGATATCACGAAGCTAAGATCAATTTTCCCAGAGGAAACGGTTAAGGAGATCAGAATGATACCAATTGGTCCCCCAAACATGGAGGATAGGTGGTTGTGGCACAACGATAAAAAAGGGAGATTTACGGTCAAATCGTGCTACTGGCTAATGAAGGATGGAGACAATCGGCCAAGGGAAGGGGACGGACAGAGAGGGGACATAGTCTGGAAGTGGTTATGGCAGCTGAAGATCCCGTCGAAGGTTAGGTTTTTCTTATGGAAAGCGTGCTGTAACATCCTCCCATCGAAGAAAAATCTGAAAAGAAGGAACTGCTGCACGGATGATTTATGCCCAAATTGTGGGAGCTCAGCGGAAACAACAGAACATATGTTATTCCAATGCCCAAACATTATACCATTCTGGGAAGGAGCGTATCCGGGTGTCCAAGTTTACAACAGCAACACAACATTCAGGGGGTGGATAACTGAAGTAATGAGAACTAAGCAGGCCCTAGAAGCAATCAAGCTCATGGGATGCTGCTGGACGGTGTGGAAGCAAAGGAATAATGTTGTGTTCCGCAATGAGTCAATTGATATAACTGGGATGAGAAGGCGCATGGAGACGGAAGTACTGATGTGGATGGAGGATAACAGCACGGTAACCCCAACGAACCCTGCCTCAGATACTAACAATGTTGACAGTGGTCCACTGCCAATGAATGTTCCATGGAATATTCAGTGTGATGGCTCGTACCAAGCAGGCATCCACAGTGCAGGAATCGGAATCATCGTGTTTGATTCTGAAGGGCACGCACATGATGGGAGAGCAGGAGCTATCTTTTGTCGAACTCCAAGTGCAGCTGAAGCACACGCAACCCTTGCTGCAACCCAACTGGCGAAAGAGATGAATGGAAGAAGAGTGCACATCGTGACGGATTGTTTGGAGGTGGTACAAGCGATTAACGACCCAAAGGAAGAATGGCCATGGGAGATAGGGGCGATTGTAGCAACTATCAATAACATCCTACAGATGCACACGAATATATCGATCGCACACTGCAGAAGAGCGGGTGTAGCGAAAGCTCACATCATAGCCAACCATGCCCGGCTAGGAACTTTGTTACCTAACTGGCTTGCTAGTATCTAGCATTTTTAGTTTCCAGTCATGTGGTCTGTAATTCTGGAAAACTCACTTGAACTATTTTGATGGTTTGGCTGGAGTCTGATTAATGAAATCAGGACCATTTCTTCAAAAAAAAAAAAACATTAGCCAAAAATAATTAAAATCTTATCCACCTTTAGCCACGACAATTTGTCTTCTTTTTTATTTATCATTTACCCATCTCACTATAATTTCCATGTATCTCCTCTTTGATCTCTCTTTCGCTCTCTTCTCGATTCATCTCTTTCCAAATTTTCATTAAGTGTATCGAATTATCGAGCAACCATAATGGTGGAAGGAGGTCCTATCAAAGTAGACAAACAAGAATTTACAGAATGTTGGAAAATTTCACGCAAAAATCCTTACATTATGAAGCTGTCCTTTGCGGCTGGCATCGCTGGCCTCCTCTTCGGCTATGACACTGGTAAATTGGTAATCATACATATTTCGTCATCATTGTTCATAACATTTGTTTGTCTTCATACAATTCACCTCAATTTAAGATTCATGTTATGGGCTCTTTAATAATTACAATTTAGAATACGAGGTATTTTATAAAATGTGTAATTCTAGACAATATGAATTTAGAAACTACATTCAAAACTAATTATTCTACATGAGATTATTCAAATCTCACATAAAAAAATTAGTAATTTTCAAATAAACAATGCATGCATGCAGTTTCAAAATCACTCATATATAATTACATTATAAACGAACGATAGTGAAATAGGGGTCGTTTGGTTGATAGAATTGGGTCTGGAAATTGAGACCCAATTCCCGGTCCATTGGGAATTGACTCAAAGAATTGCACTACAATTCTCATTGGACCGGGAATTGAAATCCAATTCCAGACCCAATTCCATCAACCAAACCACCGACACTTTTCAGTTTTCACTTAATTGTTTCTTAATATATTATTAATGACCATTTTCTTATATTTCGTCGCTATAAATATATTATGCACAACCAAACAGTCCCTAAAACATAACACAATTAGCGACGGTTAATTTTAGGCGTAATTTCGGGGGCGTTACTATACATAAAAGAGGACTTCGAAGAAGTCGGCAAGAGCACATTCCTCCAGGAGCTAATCGTCAGCACCTGCGTCGCCGGCGCCATAATCGGCGCCGCCATAGGCGGCTACGCGAACGACAGATTCGGGAGGAGGAAGACGATCCTAGCTGCCGACGTTCTGTTCTTCATAGGATCCATAATCATGGCAATCGCCCCTGTTCCAGCGGTCATCATCCTCGGGAGGGTGTTGGTCGGACTAGGAGTCGGGATGGCGTCGATGACGGCGCCGCTTTACATTTCGGAAGCGTCGCCGGCGAAGATTCGTGGAGCCATGGTCAGCATGAACGGATTGCTCATCACCGGCGGGCAGTTCTTGTCGTACCTGATTAACCTTGCATTCACCAAAGTAATTAAATTGATTGTTATTTTTATAATCTGAAAGTGGATTCGTGATGGGTTTTTGATTTGTTTTAATGGGTTTTGATTTGTTTATAGTTAATCTTGATGGAATAATTGGATTAGGCTCCTGGAACATGGAGATGGATGCTTGGAGTTGCAGGGATACCTGCACTTGTTCAGTTCATGCTGATGTGGTCACTCCCTGAGTCCCCTAGATGGCTTTACAGAGAGGTAATTAGTAATTACTAATTACTAATTAGCAATTAGTAATTACTAATTACAATGAACATTTCCCTTCCTCTGTAGAACTACGTCAACGAAGCCAAGCAAATCCTGGAAAAGCTCTACCCAGAAGAACAACTAGAAGCAGAGATCCAATCCCTAAAAAATTCAGTCGAAAACGACAAAGCAATCGAGGAATCAATAGGGAAAGACATGATGTCCAAGCTCAAAGGCGCATTCTCCAACACGGTGGTCCGGCGAGGACTCTACGCCGGCGTCACCGTCCAAGTCGCCCAACAATTCGTCGGAATCAACACCGTCATGTACTACTCTCCGACCATCGTCCAGTTCGCCGGATTCGCCTCGAATTCCGTAGCTCTAGCCCTCTCACTAGTCACATCGGGGCTGAACGCCGTCGGATCTCTGATCAGCATGATGGTCGTGGACAGGTACGGACGGAGGAGGCTGATGATGATCTCGATGGTTGGGATCATCGTTTGCCTTGTTGTTTTGGCAGCTGTTTTCCGACAGGCGGCGCGTGATGCTCCGGCGATTGACGTGGCGGACAGTAATTGGTTTGGGGTGAACGTGACGTGTCCGAGTTATTTGGAGAATTTGGATAAGGGAGCTAAGTGGGGGTGTATGCAATGCTTGAAGGCTGAGTGTTCATTCTGCTCCAATCCACTCGACAAGGTACTTTGTTACAACACAATGCATTAACTATATATTGTTGTTTCGATCCATCGGACTGGTTTTTACCGATAAGAAGTTCGATTTAGAGAATCGAATATTATTTGAGTTGAAGCGTCTATGATCATTTTGGAGTCTCACAAACAGTACAAAAAAAGAGAGTAGTAAATGTTTGGTAAAGAAGGAATAAGGTGTTTTAGATAGTACGAGAAACAGACGAGTAATCTAGGAGTGTTATTTTGGAACTCTGCATAACTCGACTTGAATAGAATTTAGTAAAATTTGTATAAAATCTCAAGGTTTCACCTTTTACAGATTTCAGATCATATCGCCCTAATAGTTTATATATGTTCTATACACGACTTGCCATGACGCAAGTTCTGACACTGCCCTGTTGTTAATCATTTAGTATCTCCGTAGGCGAATAGTGGGCTCTTGGGCATATAAGTTTGTAAGCGGACATCTAAGACATTTGTTGTGTGTGTGATGGGTCATCTCTCATTACTGTTGAGGTCATGTTGTAGCTCATTGTTGGGTCTTCACGTGCCGTCGGTTGATTGGTAATTTCGTTGAGGACTAATCATTACTACTTGAAGTTTGGAACAAATCGCCACATGTCATCAATTAACTGGTGACCCAGAAAGGGTTAATCGTGACTATTCAACTATAACCATCTATGATCGTCCTAACCTAACTCTAGAGTCTAGACGTGTCATTGAGTCACGCACCATGGCTAGATGAACTGACTTCGAACCTGGTGGCCGGGAAATCCAGGTCGACGATAGGTCCGTTCGAGTTCGACCGAATTCGAGCCAAGACCCGTCAATTTACAACTCAAATTGATTTGTTTTCTTAATCACTTAACCAAAAACAAAAATGAAACCAAAACAGAGCAAACCAGGAGCATGCCTGATCGCCGGCGATTCAAGCAGAGCACTCTGCAACTCCTCCACAAACAGAACCCTCTACACACAAGGCTGCCCATCCAACATCGGATTCCTCGCCGTCATAATCCTCGGCCTCTACATTATCTCCTTCTCCCCAGGAATGGGCACAGCTCCCTGGATCATCAACTCCGAGATCTACCCTCTCCGATACAGGGGACTCTGCGGAGGAATCGCCGCCGTCGCCAACTGGACTTCCAACCTCATCGTCAGCTTGACTTTCCTCACCATGACCCAGACCCTCACCGTCGCCGGAGCTTTCCTCATGTTCGCCGCGATCTCGTGCGTAATGACGGTGGCGATCTTCTTCCTTGTTCCGGAGACCAAAGGGCTGCAATTTGAGCAAGTTGAGAAGCTGCTGAGAGATGGGTACAAGCCTGGGTTCTTCAAGATTCCTGAGGAAGATGATGATGATCATGGCAGAAAAGATAAAGGCAAATCAATCGCTTGATTCTCTAATTTGTGAATTTTGTTTGTTCATAAGTTGATTTGGTTTTTTTTTTTTTTTTGGTTGAATTTTGCAGATGTCAGTGATACAGAGTATGAAGATTTGTTGCCTAATGATTGATGTGTAGATTTGTACAGAAATTAAAATTATTTTGTATATTTTGTAATAAATCACAAAAAAAATTGGTACATTATAGAAAATATGAATGAATTTTCAAGATTACATATATGGAAAATATGCAAAGATACTAAATTAATTCACACATATACTTAATTGTTATATCTAATTACTATGTTCTTATCTAATTACTAGCGAGCCGAGTTCATAACTCTAAACAAGTAAATATTATGACTCACTGGTGAGTACTTGAGATAAGAGTAAGATTTGTATGTGTTATATATAAGGAAAAAAATCTCTTACTCGATTCAAATATCTCAATTTTAGCCATTGATTTGATCCAATTCGAGTTCTAATAGATTCTCAATTTTTTAGAAATAATTTATCTATTGTTCTGAACAAGACGTATATTTTGTTTCTTTCTCGTTTTCTCTGCCTACGTTTATATACTTATCTTTTTACCGTTTCAATAATGAGTTTCACATTACCATGAATAATATGCAATATCCCTTAGATTTTTTTTTTTCCATCAAAATTTAATTCATATTGTTGGACACAATCAAAGATTATATCAATACCATATCTTATACTTATTACGATTTCATCTTCAATCATTCAATTTGTTGATAAGCTCAATCAAATATCATAATTTCATTAATTTTAATCAAATTTTCATTTACCTTTTTCTAAGATTTTTCATCCCAATTATCCAGAAATGGATAGGTTAAAAAGATAAGATTGAGAGAATCCTTAATTACCGCACAATCAATAAAATTTATTTTACATGTCTATAATTTGAAACCTTCTTATCTGATTGGATCTTGTGCTGCCACGTCATATTATTACTCTTCATTCTCAATTTCTCTATATATAATGTGGGTGCGTTACCATTTACTTACTTGTAAAAACGCCAGAGCTTTCAGCTTCATATCTTTGTTACTGCAGAGGTAAAAAAAAAAAACATTACTTGAATTGTCTTTCATGTTGTTCTGATCGAATCGGTGAGTCTAACAGTTCTGTCGCAGGAAAAATACCGAAAATCGACAATGGTAGAAGGAGGAGTAGTGAAGCCAGACAAAACAGAATTCACAGAGCTATGGAGAACCATTTGGAAGAATCCCTACATCATGAGGCTAGCTCTCTCTGCCGGAATCGGAGGCCTCCTCTTCGGTTACGACACAGGTAACAAAACCAATCGATCGAGAATCTCATTCGTATATGTCATGGAAACGAATATCAAGAACGATTTTTTAATGCAGGAGTCATATCGGGCGCCCTTCTGTACATACGGGAGGACTTTGAATCGGTCGATAAGAAGACATGGCTGCAGGAGACCATAGTGAGCATGGCAGTAGCAGGAGCCATAGTTGGAGCAGCAGTAGGAGGGTTCATCAGCGATAGCTTGGGGAGAAAGAAATCGATCCTGGGAGCCGATTTCGTGTTCTTTGCTGGTGCGATCGTCATGGCTGCAGCTCCAGCACCATGGGTTATAGTGGTTGGAAGACTCCTGATTGGATTAGGAGTTGGGATGGCTTCCATGACAGCTCCTCTCTACATCTCCGAGGCTTCTCCTGCTCGAATACGAGGAGCCCTAGTTAGCACCAATGGGTTCCTCATTACTGGAGGACAGTTCTTAGCTTACTGCATCAATCTAGCCTTCACTAAGGCACCCGGGACTTGGCGGTGGATGCTCGGAGTTGCTGGTTTGCCGGCTTTGATTCAGTTTGGGTTGATGTTCTACCTTCCTGAGTCTCCCAGATGGCTTTACAGCAGAGTAATGATCACAAATCAACCTTGTCAAATCTTCCGATTTTTCGCATGATACTTGATATGTTCACCTTTCTTTCATTTGATCAGGACAAAGTGGATGAAGCGAAGGCGATCCTCGAGAAGATCTACCCGGAAGAGGAAGTGGAAGCAGAGATGGCAGCATTGAAGGAGTCTGTCGAATCCGAGAAGAAAGATTCAGCTCTACTGGGGGACAGCTTGGGATCCAAGTTAAAGAATGTGTTCAAGAACCCTGTGGTGAGAAGAGGGCTTTATGCAGGGATAACAGTACAGGTAGCTCAGCAGTTTGTTGGGATCAACACTGTGATGTACTATGCTCCGACCATCGTCCAATTTGCAGGATTCGCTTCGAAATCGGTTGCTCTAGCGCTTTCCCTAATCACAGCAGGACTCAATGCAGTGGGATCAATCATCAGCATGATGTTCGTGGACCGATATGGCAGGAAGAGGCTAATGATTGTATCGATGATCGGCATCATTGTGTTCCTCATCCTCCTGTCTGTAGTCTTCATGGAAGCTTCCTCCCACGCTCCTAAGATAAGCTCGGTCGAAACATCTCATTTCGGAGCTAACTCGACCTGCTCAGCATTCACTTCTTCATCCTCGAATCGTTGGAGCTGTATGACTTGCTTGAAGGCAAAATGTGGTTTCTGTTCAAACAAGGCCAGTGAGTACCAACCTGGAGCTTGCTTGGCAGACACGAAACAAGTGAAGAATCAATGCCTCTCCGAAGGTCGAGTGTTCTTCGAGCAAGGCTGTCCAAGCAAGTTCGGGATCTTAGCAGTAGTCCTCTTGGGACTCTACATCATCTCGTACTCCCCAGGAATGGGGACAGCTCCATGGATAGTGAACTCGGAGATCTACCCGCTGAGGTACAGAGGGATCTGCGGAGGGATTGCAGCAGTAGCCAACTGGGTTTCGAACTTGATCGTCAGCGAATCGTACCTGACACTCACGGAACATCTCGGTGCTGGTGGCACATTCCTCTTGTTTGCAGGAGTTTCCACTGTTTCACTGTGTTTCATCTTCTGGTTTGTTCCTGAGACTAAAGGTCTGCAATTCGAGGAAGTTGAGAGGCTGCTTGCTGATGGGTATAACCCTTGTGGCAACAGAGGAAAAAAGATTAGGAAGAAGGATGAAAAGGTTGCAGCTTCTGCTGCTGTTTGAACATTCTGCATAATCAAGAGAAGAGAAGAAAGTTCAACATCCCTTCATTTCTGAATCTTTTTTTTCGGATGCAGAAATGAAAAAGCTGGAATAATGTAGAAAGGGGTTTGCCTTTTTATCTTTACCAGAGATTTCCCCCTTTCTGCAATTGGAACATTGTAATCCTATCTGTTACTATACTGTATCTTCTCCAGTTCGATTTTGATTTCTGCTTTAATCGAACCAGAGCTTCCGATTTCTCCATTCTAGGTCACGAGCCGCCGCCTTGACAGCTGCTGCAATTAGATTAGCCTCGCCACTGCAACTCTCCGACTTCGACAGTCGCTTCATCGTCCGTTTCCTTAACTTCAATCGCTGATTGTCCAGATCTCCTCCTTCTGTATCCTCTATATTTGAAGCTCTGTTACCATACAACAACACCGGGAGAATCAGAGGAGGAAGCGATAAGCGGATTCGCCGGCGGAGGGGAAGAAGAAACCACGAAAACAACGGAGAAAAAAACAAAGGCGCGTGAATTTCAAATCCGCGCGTAGGGGCGCGTAGGAGCGTGACATACACGAGCGCGTGAGGCATGTGCGCGTGGGTGAACAATCCCACTCGCAAAACTGACGCGTGATCTACAACCGCGCGTGTATGACACGCGTAAAACTTTCCGGGTCGGCGGTTTTTTACCGGGTCGGGTCAAAGCTGTTACAGGCCCTAGGCCTGATGAGCGGAGGGACTGCGGGCTGGGCTAAAAATATCTGAGCCAAATCCAAGTCGGGTCAGCCCAATTTCGGAATTCCCCACAAAACCCGGTCGGAGCTGGGTCCAACCAAAACAACCTCCGAAAATGCACACCCAATTTTTGTAACGGACTGGGCCTAATGAGTGGATCCGTGGCGGGCCTGACCCAAATTATATGGGCCAAACCAAATTCACGTCCACCCAAATTTCGTAGCCCTTAAATTCCGGGTCGGAGCTTGTATAAGGACTGGGCCTGATGAGCAGGCCTGAACCAAACTATACGGGCCAAACCGAAATTAAAATCTGGGTGAGTTTTCGGACCCTTACAACCCGGTCGAACCGCCGAAACAACCCGCCCTCAACCGCCGTTTTCAAAAAATAAATCCGTCCACCTCGTCGCCGTCAACTGAATCGGAGAAAAAATCATCAGAAAGATAATCAAATTAGGGTTCAGGATTAGAAGGAACAGAGATTCATCAAGAACGACTCCTTGTGTTCTCTTGCAGTGCTTCTCCGTTTCGACGGGAAGGAAGAAGGCCGTTTGTTAGCAACGCCGATGGAGCTCCGTTTCGTGGAGAAGAAGAAGATCAGCTGCAGTTCAATTCTAAGCCACAAGCTTTCAATGTTTAATGAGATAATAATTAGGAACAAAAACAAACAAGTCGGTGATTGATGAGATAAGGGACCTAACCACTTACTTAATCATTCATTCATTTTCTGGTCTATACTTTTTCTTTTCTTTTTATAATTTTTTTATGATAATATATTATTAGCTTAGACTTCACTCCAGTACAAGGAAGAATACCCAACAAGGAAGCAGCCAAAAGCCTTGTTCTTATTACTTATTAGGTCACCCTCAAACACCAAACCTAATGAAAGCAAAGCCACCCCTTTTAATGTTCTTCAAGTTGGCAGGAAGAACAGAAACTTGTCAACCATCAAACAGCAGCCACACAAGTTCAGAACAGAATGAATTGTGAGCCACAAAACTTCTAAACAACCAACCCAGATGAAGAAAAGCTTTCCAACTTCAGCAATGGCAGCTAAAGGTTTTATATTTGATTTGCATCAGTGAAATACATTTCCACCATACATAACATTGGCACTACTTACTGCCCAGAAGATCCTAGATTTACAATTGAGCTATTGATTCTTGATCGATTAGCTCGGAACATACACACTACTACTACTATTACTATTACTACTACTGATGCACGGTATTCATCCAGCAGAATACCATGGTATCACATTAGGGACACAAGCCCTAGTCATACATGTTACAAAAGTCAGCATCTTTGCTTCTTCTCTAGCTTCCCCACATCCTCTCTCGCTATACAAAAACCAACACCCTATACACAAACTCAAGCAGCAATCCATTGATGATAACAGATTCACAGCCCCTAATTAGCTACTAATTTACCTTGATTCTCTCAAAATAGTGGGGAAGATTAAAATTTCACCACCATCTCTATCAAGAAGAAGAAGAAGAAGATGCAACAGCAGCCTCCTGCCTTGATTCTCTCAAGTACACCAGAAGTGTCTCTGCCTGTTATCAGAAACCAAGTTAAAAGTTAAAACCCAATTCCACAGTGCAAATTTCATGAATCGAAAGCCAAGATTGATTGATTGATTCTTACTGAATTTCTCACCTTATGCTTAGCACGGGATGTCCCGGTTTGCGAAAGTGCGACCAGAGGAGGAATCCCACCTTCCCTCACAAGCAACCCACGGTTCCTGATACTTGCAGAGCAGAGCTGGAGCAGTGTCAAGACTGAGAACTCTTTCCCTTTAGGTGAGCAGTCTTCAATGGCTTCCACAAGAGCAGCAATCCCTCCTTCCTCCACAATTGCGTCTCTCCCTTCTTCAATCCCTGCAAGGCTATTGAGTACCACCATTGCCTTCTCAGCCATGCCAGCACCTTGCTCAGCCACCATCATTATCAACGGCTTCACTGCTCCAGAGCTCACTGCTCTCTCCTTGTTCTGGTTTATCGAGCACAGCTTGTACAGTGTAGTTAAAGCATCCTTCTTCCCTCTAGTGGAGCCATTGATTAACAGAGAAACCAACGGTGGTATAGCTCCACAAGCTCCAATCGAGCTCTTGTTCTCTTCCACCAATGCAAGGCTTAACAGAGCACAAGCTGCGTTCTGCTTGGAAGTCTCGGTACCAGTTTTCAACACGTAGACTAAAGATTTCACAGCTCCTGAATCAGTAATCAGCTGCTTGTTACCTTCGTGGAGTGACAGATTCAGCAGTGCTGTAACGGCATGCTCCTGAGTCCACGGATCGCTGCATCGAAGAAGCGGAACTAGAGCTGGTATAGCACCAGATTCCCCAATCAAAGCTCGATTATCCGACCGATTCTTCGCCAGCAGCCTCAGCTTCGCCGCAGCGGATCGCTTCACCGCAACTGAGCTAGACTTCAGCCCATCCACACAGATCTTGACCGTAGGCTGAAGATCCTCCGAGAAATGCTCTCAATTATCTCCGTAGAGAAACTCTCCCTCTGCAGAAACCCTAGGCACGGCTCCGGCTCAATCTCGCACTCCCTCTCCACCACCGATTCGGCATCTCCATGCCGAGGAGAAGGCAAGCACGCCAGCCGCTGCAATTCACCCGATATATCGCTGCTACAACCGGAGAACTCGCTAAACGCCTGAGAGAGATCGAGATAATCCTCCCCGACGAAAGACTCCGTACCTGATTTCTCCGATTTACCCGAACCGTTGGCGTAGCTCCTCGCGGCCAGCTCACCGAGGCGCATGTCCATTACAGAATCAGTCAAGTTCTCGGACACGAACGGAGAGCGGCTGGGAGTAGCATCAACGGCGGAGACGAAGGAGGATGAGCTGTTACTGTCATCATCGTCGTCGGTGTGCTGGCCGTAGAGGTTAGAGCGGATGGTACGCATGGAGCGGCCTGTTTGGCGGCTGATTTTGGAAGTGGAAGAGGACGGAGAGCGGATGTCGTACCAAGCATGGCTGCCGCCGACGCCGACGCCGCCGTGGCGTGGGAGAGGGAAGCGGGAGGAATTGGAGAGGTGGTGGTGATGGTGAGAGAGGGAATCGCCGAGGGAAACCATGTTTGCTGGAAGGAGAATCAGGAGAAGTGAAGAAGAGGAAGATTGTAGATTACTGGTTCATGGGAAAATTTACAGTCATAGTTGCAGAGTGGGTGAGATGGGAAAGGAAAAGAGAAAATGAAAGTTGGAAGAAAGAGATGGAGATTTATAATGCTGGATGCTCGGCTGGCATTTTTGGGTATTTAATTTTATTATTTTCAATAAAAAAGAAAAAAGAAAAAAGGAGAGAGATTCTAAATTTACGCGTCTTGGTCATTGTTTTGCTCACAGCTTCTCTATAAAATTATATTAATGGTCCATTGTTTGAGAATTTTCCAACAACAATAAATAAGAATTTACTCCTACCTAAAAAAAAAAAAAAAATCTATAAAAAATAAATAGGAATTTTCTAAATCCGACTCAAATTTATCGACGCAAAATTCATATGGTTATTGTATAAGCTATTTCGTAAAATGTAAAGTATTTTATAGGTAGAAATCAAGTTTATTATAAACTCGGTATCGTACTAGTTTAGTGTTTCATTATGATATTTGTGTTGAATATTGGTTAATGAAGTAGTGGAGAATGCAAAGTTGTGAGAGTTAAGTCGATGGTGGATTATGTGGTCAACTGATCACTAGGTTACATCCACCTACTGAAAAGATCGATGTAAAAGTAAACGAGTTAAGGGTTTTGCCTTGATTTGTATTTCATTACTCGGGTAAGTTGACTTTGTAGTTGTTGAGTTGATTATAAATGAGAGTAATATCCTTTTATATAAGTCAAAACTCTCTGTAAGATATCTCAATCTGACCATTTTGAGGATTGTGAGTTATGAAGGGAGTGGTTGGGGTCCGATATTAGGCCTAGAGCATGCTTAAAGTGATTGCCCTGTGTAGAAGATTCGACCCCATTATAAAAATTATTTTTAAGGTCTAGATTGATAATAAATTACAATACTCATCACGACTAAGCTTAATTATAACGGTGTATGATAAAGTATAAACTTATATAAGATTTAGCATTTGGTTGAAGATCATCAACTAAAATCATTCATCAGAGTAAAAGGTTATCATAATCTCCTATAACATATCAACAAATTCCATTATGTTACACTTTTTTCAATTTCACAACTTTCTAAATTGATAAATGTAACAAAAAAAAATGAAACTTGTACAACTACACACATGTAGTACATACCTTACCTTACACAAACCAAACCAAGTAGGACCCCATACTAAATACCAATCCAACGGTGGATAATGGTACCTTGACATGACACCGGTGACCGTCCTGTGATCTTAACCCCAAAATCACTTTTAAATTTAATTAACCACTTTAAGCAAAAGAGATTAGACTGTTAATTCCGTTGAAATTAGCTTTATCGGGTGCTAAACTAAACCTGCCGTCCATCATCATGACCACCCAGCTGTAAATCTAACCATCCACGTGTGACCTAATCCGACGGCGGAGGGAGGCTTTGTCCCCATTGGGCTTTGAGCCTGGTCAAAAACAGTGGTAAAGAAAGAAAGAGTAAAAGGAAGGAAGGATGAAGATTGAAGACGAAGCCGCACGTGCCGAGTCAGACATGCGTCTTCTCCCACACACGTGGCTGAGGACCAAGTGTCAGTGGGCCGGGTCGGGCCGGCTGCCGGCCCACTTCTAGCTAAGTTCATCAGGAGGAGAGATTTGTTCAAAGATCCTGTCTTGTCCTTTTTACTTACATTTGAATCTCATTACTCATTGTGTTTCATGTTAGATGCATCTGCATCTCAGATTTCATGGCTGAGATTTAGTAACAAACAAGATGTATATTTAGTGGCTGAGATTTCATTTTAATCTAATGATCATAAATCAATCGTCAATCATCCATCTCGAGTACATTTAAGATGTCATTAACGATTGTAGACATCTCAAGAGCAGTTGAGATATATCATTCTTTCATAATCATAATCGAACCGTGATAAATGAGCCAAGAGAGACTTATGAAAGGAAACTTACAAACTAAAGTGTGGGCGTCGTCTATGAAGACTTTTAGAGGCAATGAGGGAATCATGTGTTGTGTGAGTCATTCAAAAAGCCACCGCCCAGACTCTCATCGTCCTAAATCGATGAAATCTTACGTAAAACTATCAAAATTAATTTTGTTTACCCAATGTTTATAAGCTTTTAAACTTGAAAGTCTATTCATGGTCTTTGTAATCCTATAGTCCGCTCTTTTTGTGGGTGAAACCCTAGCAATCGTGAATACGTGATAATATTTAGACAAGCTGGAAATAAGTAAAAAATCATACATCATATTGGTCTCTCACACTTGTATATTATTGTTTTATAGTATTTTACACCAATGTCGTACGTTAATTTACTAATACAAAAAATATAACATATTAATATACATACACGCCCGATCTTATTTAATAATAAAAAATACGTCATTAATTATATACATTATTACTAAATTCGTAATCCAAAATCATTGCATGTTGTAAATTATTATTGTGATTTTATTAATGGAAAACAATGAGCTGTTTAGCACCCCCTAACTACCAACTTGCACCTTCGTTTTCATAATTAAAATAATAATAAAAAGATTGTTTATTTTAAGGAGAGATATGGGTAATGTCGCCTAGAATCACTTGCGTACATAGTACTGGTCTTCCTGTTTCGTTTTCTGGATTACCTCATTTTCATATTAGGTCTATCTACTTACCAATTGCTTTTTATATATATATTAATATTAATAAGATTTATTAATTCATTTAATTTGTTGTGTTGTCGATCTTCACCAAGCATACAACAAGAAACGAATAAACAATCTAAAATCTACAGGGAGTGAGTATCTTCTGTTTCGATCTAAAATTGGATCAGACTGTAAGCACGAATTCTGATCATTTGTATAAAATGATTCGACGGATACTCTCACAAATTATATATGTGAATATTTTCGTAATCTTACTCTTCAAAGGGTTAACCATGAGACAATATCGATATATCACTCTCATTTTCATAATTCAGTTGACTTATTTTTCCTCACTGTTTGACCAACTCTCTCATTTCATACTTAGAAGACAGATCACTCATTGGACTACAAAGTGTCAGACGCCACAATAAATAATTCACCAGTAATCTGAGCTGAACATTAATCATATTATGATCAAATAGTGCGTAACTGTAATTAAGTCTATTGAACATCTAGCTAGTTACATGTATTTCGATAATCCACATAAGACTCAATCCTAGTCTATCACATATTTATCATTTTCACGATATGTTTTCAGTTAAAAATCGACTTCATTTCATTGTAAACTATATTAATTTTGAAAAGTCTAATTATACTATAAAATTATGTATTTAACTGAAATACAATAGCATGGAAACATTATACGCGTATGTAGGAAAAGGATGATACTATAGTGGAGAAAGAATAATACAATTTAATTTATTAGAATAATAATAATGTATACAAGAAACATAAGAAGAACATGATCTTCCGTACAATAAGAAAAATCAAAGATTTGTTCGATTTTGATTTAATTTTGTTGTAATTAATTGTACAATTTTGAGATACAATGAAACTCAATTTTAGTTATATCATATATGGTAAACGTTGACTTAACTCTTTCTATATATAAAAACAATGAATGATTTCTTTGTTCATATCATAACAACATGATATGTAAAAAGACAACATGTACATGTTGTACAAAGAAAACAAAAAATTCAATATTAGTTCATGAAGCTAATCTCATATCTAATCAGACGAACAAGATCATATAGATATGCTAAATTTAATTTAAAATTTGTTCAAAATAATTGTTTACACCGCTGTTGACCCTTGCTGACGTCGTTGTTTTGTTCAGTGGACTGTTTCAGGCCGCCGTCCTAACTATTTCTTTTAATAACCAAGTGGATTTATTAATGGTGTGCATGAACAATTTAAGAACGTTACAAAACTGGAAACCGAATCACCTACAAAAGTGAGACAAAAATCATAGAAGTTCCAAACAACCCTCCCTTGGATCTCAACTAGTCACGGCTCACGACAATAATAGTTCATTATCAGATCTCAGAACAGCGAGTCGTGTAAATATAATTGTTTACACCCTTGTTTGTCGTTGTTTTGTTCAGTGGGCGGTTTCAGGCCGCCGTCCTAACCAAGTTAATTTAGTAATGGTGCATATCAGAGGTGCATAAACAGTTTAAGAACCAGAAACTGCCTCACCTGTAAAAGGGAGACAAAAACCATAGAAGCTCCAAACAACCCTCTCTCTCAGCTAGTCACGACAATAATAGTTCATTATAGGGTCTCAGAACCGTGACCAACAGAAACAGAAACTGCCTCACCTGTAAAAGGGAGACAAAAACCATAGAAGCTCCAAACAACCCCTCTCTCTCACAGCTAGTCACGACAATAATAGTTCATTATTAGGTCTCAGAACAGCGAGTCGTATAAAAACTAACATTCTACTAGCTAACCTTAATCATAAATTCTAATTCAAAAAGCTCCAATAGTGTAAATATAATTGTCAACTTAAAACAGAGGATTAGCACTCAGCCTAGCTTACAAAAGGATAACAAAAATAAATTAAGAACGTGTTGAAGCAAGCTTTTACTTTGATAGAATCATCATGACTAATTAATCCAAATGTTAATCCTTTTTCATGATTATGTGGTAATTAATGATGAATGATAATTAAACACATGCATGCAACACAAGAGGTCGGCAACTGAGCATTGTTCTCTCCATCTTTCTCTTGTGGTTATAACACTTAAAAGCAATATTGCATTATTATTTTGACTCATTAACTTGCTACACATTTGTCTTCATTTACTTGGAAGATTCATTTCATCTATTCATATATTGATTAAAAAACCATATCTTAATTCCATGGCTACAATGTCAAACCCTATAACAAGGTGGATCTATATGGCTAATAAAGGCCCGGTCCGGTCAACCTCAAGTAATCGACCCGATTGACCTCTACACGATTCGAGTTATATAAAAGAATATGTTCTTGCTATTGCATAAACAGTGACGTAAAATTGTATTATGAGATTCTCTTGTAATTGGCTGTTGGTGGGTCTCTTTGTATGTGTTGTCCGGAAAGAGGAGGATTCGATGATTATTCGTTCACCTAAACCAGAAGTTAAAATTTTGGTACATATGGTAGGGATCCTAGTAATTTCTCCAGAATATGTCAATACCTATGTGATATATAGCATCATTCACCAGAATTAAAAGGAATATTTTGTGTTTGAAACCTAGAAAGAATCAACTCTACTTACTTCTTCACACATTATGCTAAGATACGACAGATCCAACCGGCCATGAAGTGAATAAGTAATAAAAGTAACAAGCCATTGGATGTGTTTGTTGGGGTGGTCACTTACAATGATAATTATGTCATTGTAATCATATCAATGATGTGTTGTATTTATCTCTTACAAAGGATTTTAATTTGTTGTTAGTGTTTGTCACATTTTGATATAGAAGAGGTTTCATTGACTTAATTAGATTAAGAATAATCCTATATTAATTGTGGGACTATATTTCTAAATGATTGTGACATGAAAAATTATATTGGTAATTAACACGACTACATACACGATATCCATTGGTTCAAGAAGCAAACTTTTCAAGTTTTTATCATGGGTAGGTGCTCCTTGCCTATCCGATCGAAGATCGAAGGGTCGTCGATTGTATGCGATTGAGTAAGTTTCTCGAGATACATGAACGATAAACTATATCGTGACAAAGAAGTATAGAGGTTCGTAACTCGTGAGAAAATGTAAGGTATAGTTATTAATAACTCTCTCTCTCTCTCGTGAGATCTTTCAAGTTGTTTTTTCAGCCTTATTCCTTGACAAGTAATAACTTGTCATAATTTCGAAATTTCCAACTATGAAATATACATGTTGATGACTACGTACACTGAGGCGACAATTCAGGTTCGAGTCAAAATAGATTGTCCGATAAGAAGTGATGGGCCCCTAAGGTAAATCCGCCCTCCCACCTGGCCAGGGCGGATCTTCGCTCCCGGGGCGGTCCTCTGTCCGCCTTAACTAAAGGGTCACCTGACACATCTACAGGAGGCCACCGCCCATTACTGTTGACGGTGACTCGTTGCGGCCCACTCAGAGCAAGACACGTGGACCCTGCCATACCAATGGGACCTATAAATAACAGGGTCCCCCATTCAGAAGAGGACACGACAAAAAAACCCGGGACCATACGCCTGATACTACAAGCTTCCGCGCTGTACGCTAAAGGCTATCGGTTCCGCCCACACCAAAGGGCACTCGCCCGGTACTTCTCTGTAACCCATTCTCCCTACATTATCTACATACTTACCACCCAACATATATTAACCCCTTGCACGTCCGCCCTGCAAGGTACCATCCGCCGAGACACTCCGAGGACGGATTCATTGCCTAAGCCTCCAAAGAACCACAGTATTGATCCACCGGTCCAACTGGGCGGATCAAGAAGAAGACCCCAAATCCACCAATGATAATCATTGACCGCCTAACCCCATTATTGTTAGGCCCATGAGAGAACCCTAATTAATCAACTAGGATTTCGCTCACTGGAACATGAAGGTACACATGACATGATTTAGCTAGGCAGACCGCCTCAACCCCAAAACTTGAGATCACCAATACTGAGAAGCGGCCACCATCCACAGATCCTACACTACAAATAACAACACTATTCCTCATCACAATGAGACAAATCGACATTGACATAGAAATATCTCCTTATTACGTATAAACTATTGAATCAGACAACTCACTTATCCCGAAACAAGATAGAGCCTCACTGTTACTCAGACGACTCGGTAGGAAACACATTGGTACGTGTAGAAAGGATAGTGAATAACATCAAATCGGTTGGACATAAGCATCAAGTTGTCAATCAAAGTTAAGCAAGCAAGCGTCGGTAAGCCATAAATATTAGAATGTCGTTCAAAAATAGGAAATTAGGTAAATATCATCATGTACAAAATTGAGGTCATAATACACTACTATTCTGAAACAGAAAAATGAGTGGGCAGTTCATAATAATAATTACATATGAAAAATTGTCGGTATGCCAGAGAAATTAATTAAAATATTACCAAAAATAAATTAATTTCAGGGGTTTTTGTTTGCTTTGGTCGACTTATGATGCCCCTTGTGGCATTGTCGGCAGAGTTTGTGAAATTTAAATTCTAAATTCGATATTTTATATATATTTCTATTTATTTCATTTTTTAATATAATTTTCTATGTAATTACCTTCTTTATATATATATGCATTATGTACCAATCAAACTGATGGGACCTAGCCCAGACACTGATCGACACAATACCCCAAGACCAACAACAAAGGTTTAGCCACGACACTTCCGTCGTGTGGTTTAGGGTTAGAGTGAAAGGTGATCTCAGCTCTTTGTAGCTGAACGATGAAGATCACCTCTAAGTCAGGTCACCAGTTCACCGATGGCACATGAAGGACCCAACTTAGATCTCGAGAACCTATAAATATGGATCTGACCCAAATATTGATGGGACATAACTGACTACTTGGTTGCAGATGCCTTAAGCTTCATACGCCCAATCCTAGGCACGCTTAAGGCTCCTTAATTAACACGCCACGAGAAGCGCGTCACGGTACTTTTTTGTCTCACACCCTCTAAATACGCCTACTTATATATCAAAACGATTACTACTGTTTTTTATACGCATTGAGAGAGAGGTAGTCCACAATGACTACAAGGCGCTTTGGACTAACTAGACGTCTCTATTTCATCCAAACCATACAACCCTCCATATTAAACCTTTTATTGAATAGATTTTAGCTATAAATTGAGAAATTTAATAATTTGTTTTTTTTTTGGTCAATAAATTTAATAATTTGTTTTATTGTTACAAGTCTCTCATTTCTCATCCACGTCTCTTTCAATATAGAATGTGTGCCATGAGAGACTCAAATTCGTCTGTTTTGGTCATTTTCAGAAGTCGTATAATTGGAGAATACGTATCGAGTTTCTGTTTGAATATGCAGTCTGTAAGAATCACATATTGAATAAGACGTGTAATTAGAGAAAAATCATGGTTTTTCTCAGTCCATCGCAAAAGTTGAGTTGTTTTCGTAAATACTCGATCACGGGTTTGTGCATGTTTAAAGGATGTAGTTGAGTTCAAATAGCATGTATCTAGACAAAATATGAAGTGTAAAACAACGACCGATTCATGAAAGTGCTCCGTATTCAATTGAACAAACAACAACTTAAAAATTATTGGTGCCTTTTGGTGAAGGTGGGCATAGAAATTAATGTTGGAAATGATTGATATTAGATTAATGAGACACACATGAGACTTTGAGAGTAGTACTAGTAAGGAAGGTCATGAGTCGCAATCCTTGCCTCATATGGATTTCATTTTAAGACTCCAACTCATATTCTCACTTCACAAAAACCATAATTTTTTTTCATTTTTCACGTAGATAGCTCCGAGAGGAGAATCAAGGCAGTGAGCAGTAAATTAACTATAATCTACCCAGGGAGTGAGGACTTCCGGCAACATCCCTGAGAGATATCTAAGAGTTATTCGTGTCACAAAATGAGCCGCGAACCGAAAGCAGTTTAAAGTTTGGATTAACAGCCACCAAACGAATAACCTCTTAGGCTGATGATCCCACCACGGGCTCTTGAGATAATTACTATATAAATAAACTAGGTGGGGTTTATCCACTTGGATGGAACTGGGCCTTCATACTTGTCTAGTTTTAGAAGTTAAGCCTACATACGAATGGACATGGGCTTATGGCCCATGTGGGTTATTTAATTTCTTAAAACATTTTGTTTTCAATTTTTCCACCACTAATCCAGAAGACATAGACTTGTTTTAGTTGTAATAATATCATAAACCGACTCACTTATCTCAAATGAATCCAAGTCTTATATTACACGCAAATCTTAAACCCTAAACTCTAAACCAAAATCATTACACAATAATCATTCAAATCTCATTTACGATTCACTAAATCAACGAACGCGTTTTCTTTTAACTAACTTGTTGTCCTAGCAACATTTGAAAGTTGCGTGCATACATGAAGCGTGCCATGACTTGTTTGTCGACTCAAATATAAACTCAGCGCCCGTAACTAGATCAAATGTCGTGTACATCCAGACTTCTGGAAGATGATCGAGCACACCTGGAACTACAAAGACATCTTCAGAAGCGCCTGGAACAGATAACAAAAAAAAAATCCCAAAAACCACCAAAGTAAACAATCCAAACGGATTGTTTACTCAATCTGGTTTATTCAATACTTGACATTCACCATCATACATTTTCTTTTTCTTTTAGAATTCCGCTAATGATCTTTCATTTAGGGCTAAACGGGTCACCTAATTGATAACTATCACGATTTGTATCAATGACTTTCAACATTTGATAGACAGTACGATATTAAGTCAAGTTATACTTAAATCTATAACAAATTCATTTCTAATTGATGAGCCCAAGCTCAGTTGCTGGTTCAACTATCCCAACCAGCTCAAACAAACAACTAATGGCCATTAAAGACCCATAGGCTAGGCACCTAGAGTTTCTGCATGAGCGATATGGACCCCACATGGTTCATTAATGGTTGAGATCACCTTTAAGTCGGGTCACCAATCCATTGACGATGCGTGGCGACCCGACCCGGATCCCGAGGTCCTATAAATATGAACCTGATCTCAACATTGATGAGACATGACGTAAAAACTAGACCATACGCCTTAAGCATAATTGCCAACCGACACGCTTAATGCTCAATATATACGCCTCTTCCCTTGTATCTAAGCATTGACTATCATTTCCTATACGCCTTGTGAGGTACATCGTTGGACTCCAAGACACATCAAGATCAGATCAACGCCACAAAAAATCATAATTTTTTTCAAACGAATCGATTATTCAACTAGTAAACCAACCCCTATGAAATCGGAATTCCCCTTCCTGATGGAAAGGAGTCACATCAAGAGAGAAGGACTCCATTTTCTCAACCACTATCCAAACTGAACCAACCGCCAAACCAACCCGAATCGAACCTTCTTCATCCTCTATATCAAGTATCAAACTCCATCCCTTTCAATCAATCACCTTGATCCATCCATGGCTTCCCCAAATCCTCTGTTTCTTCTTCCTCTTCTTCTTCTTCTTCTCTTCTCCATCAACTCTGCAACTTCCTCTGTTTCCTCAACCAAATGCTCAACCTACACTTTCCCAGATAACAGAACCTTCCCATCCTGCACAGACCTCCCATACCTCAACTCTTTCCTCCATTGGGACTACAACCCTTCCACCGGAATCCTCCGAATCGCTTACCGACACTCCTCCATACCCTCCCCTGCATCCACCTGGATCGCATGGGCCATCAACCCTTCCTCCCCCGCCATGATCGGCTCTCAAGCCCTCGTAGCTTTCCATCGCCCCAGCGATGGAAAGCTAACGGCATACACTTCCCCTGTCAATGATTACTCCACTTCCCTCACCGAGGCCAAGCTTAGCATCGATGTCAGGGACGTCGAGGCCACGTATTCTGACGGTGAGATCACCATCTTCGGCTACATTCAGCTTAAGGAGAATACCACCACTCTGAACCATGTTTGGCAGGATGGACCGGTCTCTCCTGATGGTCCTGTTCAGCATTCGACGAATGGGGATAATGTCAAGTCTGCTGGAAGCTTGAATCTTTTGTCTGGTCAGTCCAGGATTGCTCGTGGTGGAAGTGATCGGATCAAGAAGCGGAATGTGGGTATCAGGAATCTTGATGTTCTTCAGCTTTCTGGGTTTTTTTTTCCTGATTAGTTGCAGCAGAGAATATCGTTATAATCGAACTGGTGAAGCTAACTGTTGGAATTTAGAAAGATGGTTACTGGGGATATCGGGATAAGCTTAGCTCGAATCGGCTCGATCGAGGAGTAATCGCTTCATTCAGTTGACAGTTGAAACCAGAATAGACAAAGAACTGAGCTTTAGCCTGATAAATTTACAATTCTCCTGTTAATTTGATGAACAGTTCTCTAATTTCTGGAAATCATGCTGTTTTTTTACCAGATTCATGGGGTGATAAACGCAGTAAGCTGGGGAATCATGATGCCAATAGGAGCACTAACAGCAAGATACCTCAAAATCTTCAGATCATCAGGTTCAGCATGGTTCTATCTCCACATTAGCTGCCAATCTGCAGCCTACATAGTCGGCATCGCAGGCTGGATCACCGGCCTGCAACTTGGCAGCCAGTCCCCGAGCATTGTCTACACCGCACACAGGACGATCGGAATCGTTCTCTTCTGCCTCGGATCTCTTCAGGTTCTTGCCTTGCTCCTGAGGCCAAAGACAGATCACAAGTACAGATTCTACTGGAACATCTACCACCATTCTGTAGGGTATGCTGTCATAACCCTGAGTGTGGTTAATATCTTCAAAGGGCTGGAGATTCTGCAGCCTGACAGGAAGTGGATGAACGGTTACATTGGCGTGGTTGCTGCGTTAGGGTTCAGTGCCGTGTGGCTCGATGCTGCTACTTGGTACGTTACTGCGAAGAGGAAGATGTCGGAGAGGAATGGTGATAAGAAGGTTCCTCAGGATCCACACAGTAGTAGTTATGGAACTTAATTCTGACTCTGTTAGTCACCTATACTAAAATTTTCCGATTTTTTTCGTGCAAAACCGGTTGATCTATTACGATCTGTACCACCGAGTCATAACGATTAACCAGGTTTTGGCAATGACATCAAGAACTACAATAATGGAGTAATTCTATTGTTTAAAGAACCACAATTTGTCATCAGTTAGCTCATCAGCAGAACCAGTAAAATCTCAGAAAAGCAAGGTAGGTGAAGTTCAGTAACCAACTACTCTTGATTTTTCTGATTAGATTTTCGCCATGCGAGTTCAGTCACTTAAGTTAACGAGTTAACAAATTGGTCACTTAACTAACCCTAAGCAACAACACAGCCACTTCGATCAACAGAAGCAGTTCATAGACAAAAAGAGCTTGTTTCCTATTAGAAGCACCAACAATGGTGTAAAATTTCTCAATAAACTGTTGAATCTTTTTATTTCTCTCTTCAGGATCACTGTGTCTTCAACAAATTTTAGACATAAAACTTAAAAATAAGGGAAGAAGGAAGGTACGCCAAATCGAAAAAAGAAGGACGATATTACCTACGAGATCCAACCGATTTCAATTACAACATTGGAATACAACAGTAGAGGTGTTCAGGTTCGCGGGTCATGTTTTGGGTTCGAGGGCAGCTATTTCTCTAACCACCTGAGCTTTGTCCGCTTCGAATTGCTCATCCTCTGTAAAAAAATGGCAGAAGAAGAACACTTGTGATAACCTGACTTTTGTCTGTTCTAACTTTCTAACTAATAGAAAAGTGAATTCTTTCGTACCTTTCTCTGTCTTGAAATCTGCAAACAATCGAAGAAGCTTGCTTCGGTTCGCCACGAGTATGCTTACGATATCAGCAGGTTTGTTTTGATTCGCTGCAAAGAGCTGGTTGGGGATGAAAACCGAGAAACTATCAGTAAAACGGTTCACGAGAAATGATCGTTGATCCGGGGATATGATTGTTCAAGAACTGTACCTTGAAAACATGAAATGCTTCTATCTGGATGCTTTTACTGGATTCCTACATAGAAAGATTCAGCACATTTGCATTAAGAGCCATTGACAACTGAAAATCACCAAAATCGAGCTGAAGGACAGATGGATAATCAAGATATACGTACCCTAAGAAGATTCATAAGTATCCTCAAGTTATCCCTCGAGCTCACATATCGTGCCATCACACCTGAATTTGATCTGTCCAGTAGTATATCACCCAGTAACTGCAAAAAGAAGAAATCTTTAGGATATGATTCCTACTACTGAAAGATGTTGATGTCTTATCATAAATGCAGAATCATTATGACTAACAATCACCTTGACAGCTTGTCGTCTCGTTATATAGTTAGCTGATTCCAGCAACTTCGAGTTGTATTCTGCGAAGAACTGAAACATGTATGTCGTAGTTTAGACAAAGCCGAATTCTTGTTCAATCAGAAGCCTTCGCCTAGACAAAAACTAAAATGGAAAATCAAGAACTCACCCAGTCATAGTTCTTCGATAAGAATTCAGCTACAGTAGATTTATGCCTCGTCATGAGTTCCTGCAATAGAATCATATAAGAATTATGAAAGTATTTGTAAATATCCGAAGTGAATTATGTACCAACCTTGAAAGTTGCAGCAGCATCAGCAGCGATATCGAAATTGGGAAGCTGTATAAAATCAAAGAATTTTTTCATTTCTTCCGACTCCAGGACGTATCTATAAATGAAAAGTCACAAAGAAATACGTCAAGGAATCAGATTAAGAAAGATGAATCAAGATGTTATATATGCATTAGAGAAATAAGCTTAGATTCACCATAAATTCGTGTGCTTAGATTACCTCGCAACAGTCTGATGACGTATGCACTCCCTCAACATCGCACCATAGTGCAAAGCCATGTCCGGGATTCCATAACTGCAACAAAAGATAAGGTAACAACTTAATCGATAATGTCCCGATAAAGCCCGAATCTACTCTGTAGACAGATTGTAGCTGGAAATTTGAGCCAGCTTACCCAGCCATCAGAATATCGAGAAGATCGGTATTGTTTTCCAAATAATCAGAAGCGATTAGACGAGACTGAACTTGTTGCCTCTGTAAGTTAGCAACAACTTGAGTAGCATCTTTTCGGGTCTGCAAAACAACACCCTTGACAAGCTAAGCACCAATTTCAACTAGCATTTTTCCAAATACCCTCCACTAACTAAAGCATAAAGATCAAATCTTACCTCCAAACTCAACTTTGGAAGACAAACAATGAACAGACGGAGCGAGTTCTCTTTGAAGAACTCTTGAGTTAGCTGTGCACAAGCTTCTGATACAGGTTCTGCCTCGCTATCGCCATAAAGAATCGACTTCATCTCCCTAATGTTCTTCGATAGCTCTACCATCTGCGTCAACATCAACACGGCAATAGAAATAACGCATTACAACCAACCAACTTCCCTTCGTAAAGTGACTGCTAAGCCATAGAAATACTGGTTTCATGATGATCCTGACAGCAAGCAAATTGATTCATTCAATATAGATGATTAACAAATCCATCAAAGGCCATCAGTTCATCATCATTGTTAGTGAAAATAGTCAAATGCTTAAGCTTTCACCATCAAGAAAGCCTAGTCAACGAGTTCTTCCAGTAACAACAACCATAACTCACCCAGTTGATCCAAATTCTATAAATAGAAATTGAAACTAACTTCATCAAAACCCTAGCAAGACAGCTCAGAAAAATCCCCAATTAAAAAATTCCCCTTTCTAACCTTCTCTTCGCGCCTAACGTCGCGCAAATCGGCGGAGTAGGTGGAAGAAGAGCGATCAACAAAAGTGAGGAGATCGCGAGTCTGCCGGACGATGTCAGCCGGAGTACGAAGCTTTGACTTGAAAAGCCCCTTCATCTTCTGCGATCTCGACGGGGACAGATTCCCCTGCCCTCCAATCGCCGATATCGAAGCTGGGTTAGCAGCTGCCGCCGCCGCCGGCAGCTGCTGCGAGAGCCTCTTCACTACATCGCCGGAAGAGGGTCTCTCCGCCGCCGGAGCAGCACGTTTAGACGCGCACAGTCCTATCCTTCCTCTCCTTTAATCCCCTTCTCAGCTACAGATACTCCTCGCGCGAAATTCGCGGCTGGCAGCGGGCTCGGATTGTTCCCCGGCAGCTGAAATTCAGGGCAGAGTAACAAGTCGGAGAGCAGGAATCGTGGGTAGTGGTTGTAATTTGTGAAAGGATTCTTCTTATGATCGGATATTTCGGAGGATCCCGCGATTCCTTCTTCTCTCTGTTTTTTCGGTTCTCCCACAAAATAAAACGGTTGGTCGTTAAGGGTAAAAAAAATCAAAATTGATTTTTAATTTTATTTAAATATCGAATCATGAGTTGACTAAAGTCAATTACTTGTAACTTGTTACACAATTAGACTCACAACTCGATAAGTCTGATCGATAATCGGACTAGCTCACGAGCTACCACATTATTTCAATCCAAAATCGATTCGATTCGTGAATCGAGTGATTCGATTACAAGTTGATGTCTTTAGCTAACTTGGCCTTTCATAGCCTACAAAAGGCTAAACAAATAGCTAATAAGATGAAACAAAGAGAGTAGAATCACATGATAGAACCCTAAAAGGGAATTCCTTTATGACTTTATTAGATGAGTTAGTTCATTCACATGTTTAGGCATTGATTGGTTGAATCATCCAAACTAAACTTCAATCAAAATAACAAATCAATCTTCTGGGTAGAGCTCGAAATTCTGAACCGTGATGATCGATAACGACGAAAGTCATCACGATTCTGGCATTCGTAGAACAGAGTAACAGATGACTGATATATTCATCTCTGGTTCAAGTTTGAGAAGAAGAAAAAATTGCAGAACCAACATAAACAAAATCTATGATTGTTCATCTTCATACTAATCCTCCTGTATTGTTCTCATCCATGACATTCGCCGAAATCGTTCCACAATTCCAGTCTTCGTTCTTTAACACTAACAAGATCAAACAAAAAACTCAGAGAACACAAACCAGTCAACCTCACTTGCTGTCAGTGAAATCAGCATCAATGACATCTCCATCAGGCCCCTTGTTCGAAGAATCAGATGGCCCGGACTCGTTCCCGGAGGAGGAGGAGGAGTTTGACCATCGCCACCTGGAGCAGGCGAGCCTTGCTGGTTGTAAAGGGACTGACCAAGTTGCATCACTTCCTGGTTCAGTGCAGCCATTGCGTCTTTCATAGTCTGTGTTGATCCCCCGGCAATAGCATCCTTCAGCTCCTGGAGTTTGGACTCGACCTTCTCCTTCACCGGAGCTGGAACCTTGTCTCCGAGCTCCTTGAGCTGCTTCTCGGTCTGATACACCACCGAATCCGACTGGTTCTTCGTGTCGATCGCGTCCCTGTTCTCCTTGTCCTCCTTCGAGAATCTCTCCGCTTCTTGGACCATCCTCTCAACCTACATATAAGTCGAAAATCATGTTTATATGTCGAAAAGCCGTGGAAGTTTTAACTACTAGCAAACCACGCATACCTCGTCACTAGGGAGAGTACTGGCACCGGTAATCGTAATATCCTGCTTCTTCCCAGTACCCTTGTCACTAGCAGTGACGGAGAGGATCCCATTGGCATCGATATCGAATTTCACCTCGATCTGAGGAACCCCACGTGGCGCTGGAGGGATACCATCCAACCGGAAGCTTCCCAGAGACTTGTTGTCCCTGACGAACTCCCTCTCCCCTTGTAGAACGTTGATCTCGACGCTGGTCTGCCCATCTGCAGCAGTCGAGAACACTTCTGATTTCGATGTTGGCAGTGTGGTGTTCCTCGGGATGATCTTTGTCATCACTCCTCCGAGAGTCTCCAAACCGATGGATAATGGAGTTACATCCAAGAGCACAATGTCACTGACATCACCAGACAACACACCAGCCTGCCAATCGGCGAAATGATGTCAAACAGTTTTTCGACAAAATCAATTAGCAACTCGAAAAGAGATTCAGGGCAAACCTGAACTGCAGCACCAAGAGCTACAACTTCATCTGGATTCACAGTGAGGTTAGGGTCCTTCCCTGTCAGCTTCTTCACGAGCTCTTGTACCGAAGGAATACGTGTCGATCCACCGACGAGAATGACCTCATCAAGGTCTTTAAAGCTGAGTTTTGCGTCCCTCAACGAATTCTCGACCGGGGTTTTGAGCCTAAGGAGAAATAGAAAAGAAGATACAAGTGTGTAAATGGTGAACAAGAACTTCATACTCAAGCAAGGCAAACAATAACTTCATACTCAAGCAACATTACCTATCTAGAAGATCAGAGCACAGCTCCTCAAACTTAACCCTAGTAAGAGTTGTCTCGATGTGCTTGGGACCCTCAGCAGTGGCTGTGATGAATGGCAAACTGGAAACGAGAAAATTCTATCAGTTAAGCTGCAGAATAAGCTCGCCAAGCTGGAAAGATTAGGCATATAAAACTCAGTCTACCTGATGTTAGCTTGAGTCAAAGAAGAAAGCTCCATTTTGGCCTTCTCGGCTGTCTCAGTTAGCCGTTGAAGAGCTTGTTTGTCCTTCAAAAGGTCAATGCCTTCATCCCTTTTAAAGTCAGCTGCAAGCCAGTCAACAATTCTCTGTAGAGAACAAGAAATGACACATTTAGTGAACTCATTGCACTAAGAAAGCATAAAGCAAACAACATAAGATGTGACAAAACTAATCAAAACCTTGTCGAAATCGTCACCACCCAAGTGTGTATCTCCTGAGGTGGACAGCACTTCGAAAACTCCATCACCAACCTCAAGAACTGCAACAAATAAACCGATCATTTTCATCACGAACCAGGCCATAAACAGTAACATTCATTTGACTGTGAGAAAGTACAGCCAGGAAATACCTGAAACATCAAAGGTACCACCACCAAGATCAAACACAAGGATAGTCTCGTTATTCTTCTTCTCAAACCCGTAAGCCAACGAAGCAGCAGTAGGCTCATTGATGATACGAAGCACTTCTAGACCCGCAATTCGACCAGCATCCTTCGTAGCTGTCCTCTGAGAGTCGTTGAAGTAAGCAGGAACTGTGACAACCGCTTTCGTCACTTTATCGTTCAGAAACTTCGAAGCATCGTCTACTAGCTTTCTCAGAACCTGAATCCAAAAGAAGTTAACCCATTATCACCATTCGAAAACCACACTACACAGTTAACTTCACACCCCTAATCATGTTCGTAAACTTCTTCAATTACTCTCACAGGCAAGCATGAACCTTAAAAAGGTAAGGTTTCTTTACATAACAACTGAAGCTCAACCCCAAGTGAAAGTAATTCTAACATTCAAACCCAATTATGAACCTCTCCCAACAACTCGAGTTATCGGATTAGGTTAGCTCAAATATAACTAATTCACTAACACAAAGCTTGTTATCCCCCCAATTTCAACCATCCCACAGTAATCCAAAATCATCAAAATGCAATGTTATCCACACAAATGAACACCAAACTCACGAAAATCCAAACAATACCTGAGCTGAAATCTCTTCAGCAGCAAACTGCTTCCCTAAAACAGGACAATCCAGCTTCACATTCCCATTATCATCCCTAACAACCTTATAAGAAACCTGCTTCGACTCCTCATCAACCTCAAGCATCTTCCTCCCAATAAACCTCTTCACAGAGAAGAAAGTGTTCTCCGGATTCACAACACCTTGCCTCTTCGCAATCTGACCCACAAGCCTATCCCCGTTCTTCGTGTAGGCCACCACCGAAGGAGTCGTCCTCTGCCCCTCGGCGTTCGTCACAATCGTCGGCTTCCCTCCTTCCATAGCCGCCACCGCGGAATTCGTCGTGCCCAGGTCAATCCCGACCACCTTCTCACACGAAACCCTCAGTGGGCCGTAGTTCCGCCGCCTCTGGGCGCCGCCGCTGTACCTTAAAAATGCCGTCTTGGGAGCGAAAGAGAAGGTGGGCTTTGACCCGGATGAGGTGCTGAACCCCATAGCTCCGAGGACGTGAATCTGGGCAGCGGAGGAAGCCATGTTTGGAAAGGATTTGAGGATGAATTGAAATCCCTAATGGGTTTGAATGCAAAAGGATTGAGGGGTTTTGGCGAGGGAGAAGAAGAGAGGGAGCTGTTCCTTCATATATTGGTTGGTGGGCAGCTTATCCCCTCGTTTTTTTTTTTTTTTACCTTTTGTTTTTTTTTTTAAATTAATGCGGTTGTTCTTATGAGTATTTTTTGTATTTGTACGTATTTTAAATTTCTAATACAATACGAATACTTTTGTGTATAAATGTATTTTAAAATTAGGAAACAAACAATAGAACTCAAATTGTGATTCACAACCACTTCTATTAATTTTCATAAGGTATCATATTATCATAGAATTATTAAAAAATTAATACAAAAGTTATATTAAAATTTATATATTTACAAAAGTTATATTAAAATTTATTTAAAATTTATCATTTAATCAAAATTTATCTCATACGTCTGATTGCAGTCTATTAGAGATTTAGAGTGGAGTACGTAGTATGTACAATCATCTCACAATCAGAACAGATAAGCGCTCAAATGAAAAAAGAAATTCAAAGTTACCCGAATGGACGCATGCCTTCCATTTATCGAGGTTAAAATTATTCAATGAATACCCCACACATAATAAAAAGTAAAAACCAATTTGAGACTTTTTTTATCTCTCTCGAAAATCTTTTAGGACTCTAATATAGATATGTATGACTTATAAAACTATTTGATTTATAGCCAAACATGACTCATATCACTCATAAATCTTATTTAAATGTATTTGATACATAGTTAATTTGGCTAGTATTTAAATATATAAATTTAATACTCATAAAATACAATGTTTGTATAAAAATAAGTTCTTAAGACCAATGCGTGGACTCTCTTATCTCGGGCCTCATCCGGCCCACAGGAAGACAAATCCACCAATTCGGAAAGCCCAAACCATAGCCCAATAAAGGCCCAAACCAGAGACTTGAATCCTTATAATTCCTATGAGGTCATCAGACTTTAAGTAAGTACAAAAAAGAGATGAATATATCTTTCAGTATCACGCAACCTCTTTTGTCCTTCTCTTAGTGTAGTTTATAGAATCAATTATTGTAAAGGTGTAGCCATGTGCATTCCAAACTTAGTCAAATCATATCCCTTTCACACATACTATTGGTTAGCATGATCAACAAGACTCCTTTCTCAACAGCTTCTTAAATGGAAGAATCTGTAGGGCATCTTCTTCCATGTCGACGGTCGGATATGTGTATAATAAACTGCATCCATTGGATGTGTTCGTAACACGACAATTGTTTAATTGTCTCCTTCAATAATCTACATGGTTCACTGTCAAGTATGTCCACTGGAACTTCATCGATCAAGGGATGTGGTGGTGGTTCTCGTGTCTCACGGAGAAAGGCATGGTTCGAGCGAGATTCGAAGGTCCAACATTGTCGATCCATGTCACTACGACTAGGGACTTGAATCAAAGGGTTTATCGAGTTCAACTTGGACTTTGGGTTGATTTTGTGGTGGGCCGTGCAATGTGTGTCGATGCACTACAAAGTTTGATACCTAATTGATGATATTTCAGCTGCATCGATACTGTCTTCCAAGGCCCTAAAGAAAATTTGGCTCCATTGATACTATCCTTGAAGGTCTAAAGAAAACCTTATCGAATCGAGTCATAAGAACTAAAGAAAAACATATAGTATCATGGTCCATAAAAGAAGTTGATCCAACTCACCAAGAGAGGTTCAACGTGCCAAGACCAGAGAGTCATGGTGAGTTGGTAACCTAATGAACACGAAAGAGTTTTCGTGTTCCGGTTTAAACCTCACACAGGACATCTCCTTCAATATCGATATCGATATCATTCGTTGTATATCGATTGTAAATGAAGTCAATGGGTGATTTACCATTATACCCTCAACGTTACAGAATTATTACTAAACTTCACGTATGCCGCACGTTGTATTAGGAAGGATGAACTCTTTAAGTCTTAAGTATACTTATCCTCTAACATTAATAGGACAAACATGAAATCAACCCCACAATCTTCCATTAATTTACAATAATACCACCACTGTTAATTAATTAATAAATTAATAATCCGTAATTCCAAATCCAACTGTTCGTCGTCTTCCCAATTTAGCAGCCTCTCCAGATCTTACCTAAATCCAAAACCCCAATTCACGCAACTCAATTTCTCAGGAAACAAACAGAAACCCAGAGCAGCAGATCGTCACAAGCTTCAAACATCAATTACTGATAATAATCATACAACAACGATCATCTTTATTACTTCCGATTACGTTTCCAAATACATCACAGCAGAGTTTTACTCCAGATCTCATTCCATACTTCCCCTCTCAGTTCTTACACAATATACATTACATTACGATCCATCCTCGAAAACAAAACGAAGACTAAAGCAGAGCAGCACTCACTACATCTTCTTCGGGTTGAACGACGTCAGCTTCTTCGGAGGCGGAGACTTAACCCCTGATCTGGCCGGAGGCACGTAGACAACCGCCACGTACTGCGACACCGCGTCCTTCTTGCCGTCGTTGGTGACGGTCAAGGTCAGCCTGTAGTTCTTCCCGTTGACGACCTGGTACTCGGCGTGATCCACCTTCTTCAGCTTCAGCTTCGTGCGGGAATCGGCGTTGTGCTGATTCACGGCGAAGTTCGCCGCGTCTGAGACATCCGGTTCGTTGAGGTCCTTGACCTCGAACCATCCGCCCAGCGCGGCTGAAGCTATGCCGGTGGCGATGAGGAGCGTGAGGACGACGATCTGTAGCTTCATTTCTTTCCGATTGAGAGAATTAGGGATTTGGAAATTGGAGTGTGAATTGGGGGAATTGGTGAATCGGGTGGCGCCTTTTATAGGGAATGCCCATAGTTACGAAGAAACGGATTTAGGGATTTAGCAGTTTGGCCTTGTGAAAGCTAACAATTTACGGATTGTGCCATTTGGTGACGCGGCGGAAATTGCGAGGAACCGATGGGGTATATTCGGAAAGAGAACGACATTTGGGATATTAATTGTGTATGGGCCGTAGGCCCAAGTGATTACGAATTGGGCTGAAAATGTGTTGACTTTTAACGACATGCCCACGCTGAAGATAAACTTGCCTAATCACATCCCCAACAAATTTTTATAATGAAATAAATTTAATATCTATTTTAAAATGTGTAAAAAAATTAATACGGACGTAGATCGGGTTTTAAATTTGTAAATAAAATTTAAATTCATTATAGAGTAGTCTCTTTACTATATAATAGATTATGATCCAATACTTTAATTCAACATTGATTCGCCTAATTGGACTGATGGACTAATAAGTTGGTTTAACTGGAGGTTGAAGCTAGTGAGGATGTCCTTGATACGCGTTGAGCCCTTGGCGAGCAGTACCTTGTGGGCGGTTATCAAGGAAGTCAGTGAATGTGGTAGGAAATAGTAAGGAGCAATGTAAGTGTGACTGAGAGCGGGTAACAGAGAAGTACCGGGCAAAAACCCTTTAGTGAGAGCAGAAACCAACAGCCCTTAGCGTGCAGTATCAGACATATGGTCCCAAGTGTGTGTTATCTTATTCTCAATGGGTGACCCTGTATTTATAGGGTTCAACCAACATGGCGTGGGACCCACGTGGCAAGCCCCTAGTGGACCCTACAGGTTCACCATCATCAGTGGGGCCCACACCTTGACTGAGGGTCAATGGGGTAAGTCAGCCAAACTTGACATGTGTTGTGTGTAACCTACTGTCTTGTCCGTCAACTCAGAGTGAGGGCGGTCCGTTGTTTGGGGTCTCGATGACGATTCTGTCTTGCGGCCATCAAACATTTTTCGATAATTTTACCACATCACCACATACACGTTATCTAAATATATAATTAAAATATAGCTTAAAACAACTCGAATCTAACCGTAAACAAATTTAACTTGCAAAATTTAAGTTTGATCAGTAAGTATTTCTGAACAGAGTATTTGACCCATAATTCTCCTCTCAGTTCTTACACAACATACATTACATTAAGATCGATCCTGGAAAGCAGCAGTGCAGCACTCACTGTATCATCTTCGGGTCGAACGACGTCAGCGTCATCGGAGGCGGAGCCGCAACCCCCGATCTGACCGGCGGCACGTAGACAACCGCCACGTACTGCGACAGCGCGTCCATCTTGCCGTCGTTGGTGACGGTCAGGGTCAGCCTGTAGTTCTTCCCGTTGACGACCTGGTACTCGGCTTGATCCACCTGCTTCAGCGTCAGCTTTGTGCCGGCCTCGACGTTGTGCTGATTCACGGCGAAGTTCGCCGCGTCAGAGACATCCGGATCGCCGGTTTGCGCGATCTCGGTCCATCCGCCGAGGTTGGCTGAAGCTATGCCGCCTGCGATGAGGAGCGTGAGGACGACGATCTGAAGCTTCATTTTTTTTTGTTCCGATTGGGAGAATTAGGGATTTGGAAATTGGGGATAAATTGGAGGAGAGTGAATTGGGGAAATGTTTTTATAGAGAATGCCGATGTTTACGAAGAATGAATACTATGGATGCAATATTGCAATTTATAGAGGCTATGAATTGTAATTAATTAACTGTATTTAGCTTTAATTTGTTTCATAATATCCATTCATTTAATTGTTTTCAACCGATGAGAAATTAATAGAAAGAAATTTAAATAATAAATTGCCATATTCAAAATTAAAAAAAAAAGGTTGAACAGTCACAAATGGTAATTGATAAATACCATGTATTCCCTAAAAAAAAATAAAATAAATACCATGTATAATAAATATTAAATTTGCTTTCGTTTCAAATTCATAACATACGAGATATTGCTAAGAACAAAGTGTTTCGGGTATAATTATGTAAAATACGCCAATGAAATAAAACTAAAAAAAAGCCTTTTATTTCGTAATAATATATCAAAATCATATGTGATTGATTACTCGACCAACTTTACAAACGAAGTTAGGCTCCACTGTCCCGACGGAACCTCGAACACAAACGTCTGGTACTTATCATTGCCGAGATGAGTTGAGGCCGTCAAATAGAGATGATAGTTTTTCCCAACATCGGACAACACCTCACCCTTGAACACGCTCACAAACTTCAACGGCTCACGGAACGAATATGCTTTGTTGTACTCTTTGACCGCGAATTCAGCAATAGCGACGATTTTCTTGTCCTTCACGTCCTTGATCGGCACCCAACTTGGGTCGTAAAGAACCCTGTACGCCATAGTCGTGGCCACGAATGACGAGACTAAGACTACCAGAAGAATCGCCGACAAAAGTGATGACCGAGTCGCCATTGATTTGTTTTTACTTTAGCTATTTTTTTCTTTTCTTTTTTGTTGATGTGAATGAGTATATGGAGTGTGCAATTTATATAGATTTTACCGTGGTCTTGGTTCATTGTTTTTTAACCGGACGGTAACTTAATGGGGAAAGTAAATTAAAAGAAAAGGATTTTAATTCTATTTCTTGTAAATTCGATTTTGTGATAAATGGTAAATGAATCAACGTATTTGGGTAAATAATATTGCAATAATTGACTAATGAATGGAAAATATCACTTTGCCCCTCTAGTTTACCAACTTAACAAATAGCCCCCTATTCGCTCTTTTTACACCTCTTACTTTGACTAATTTTCCGTTTTGGTCCTTCTGTTTCAATTTTCGTTTTTAATATTAAATACAAACACATTCACACACAGACAAAGAAAGATCATAGGTAAGATGAAGAGTTGGTTAGTGAGGTAAATTGGGGGATATTACCCATATATGCTCGAATAGTAATTAATTTGGTGTAGATGTTTATAGGTAGGATAGTTTATTATATTTCATGTTTCAACCGAGGAAATTAGAAATTACAGATAATCCGCCTGGTTGAACTAGTGAATCAATGGAAGGTCTATGTGGAGGTTCATTATAAGGCAGATGGTAGAGGATAAAGTTAGTACGTGTAATGAATGTCCACAACCTTTAGTGTGCATATCAGGCGTGTGGTATGTATGTGTCGTGTTAGTTGTTGAATGTATGACCTAGTATTTATAGGGCCACGGTGACATGGGCTGACTCCCCTCATATCCCACTTTGAGTGGTGTCTTGCTGGAGGCATCATCTCGGTTGCTAGATGAGGGTTTACTTCATAGGGTGATTGGTGTCGGATTCAACTAAATTGACTCACTTAAAATCATGGCAACCTAGATCGGGTGATTATCAAGATTTAACGATTGGATATTGGAAGTTGAGAGCCCGTGGTGGAGGTCGAGTGATTACGAGAGAATTGATAAGGAGATAAAAATTCCCTTCTTAGTAAAAAACAACCAAAAGACAAAACGACGTTGTTTCAGTTGGCTGACATGTAAAATCTGACAACCTACGACATTAGTCAGCATAATTTGTCAGGAAACTCTTAACGACGTTTATCAAAATTCTAACAGAAGGACTTCTTTGTTAAGCATTCTAAGTATTTTTTTTTGAAACTTTAAACATTCTAAGTAGATGGGTGTGTTTTGCGCAAATAATTGTAAGAGGACCTGTTTGTTATCTTTCAATAGTACCAAAACTAAAACTAAACCCCTAAACCTCGCCGGAAAAATTCCCTCCTCCGCCAAATTCACTCCCGCCGCCGGGAGAAAAAGAAATGCCAAACCTTCTACCCGCCGTCCACCGCCTCCTCCCAGCGACTCGGTTCATCCGCCGATACAGGCCACACAGGCAGCCGAATCCTCCGGCACCGCCGAAACCCCCAAAGCCGCCGCAAAAGCCCCAAACATTCACCTTCCATGACGCCACCTGGGACGACCCGTACAGCTGGATGTCGAAGCTGAACGACCCCGTCGCGAGGCGGCACATGGACGTGGTGATGGAGCAGGAGGAGAAGTACACGGAGGCAGTCATGTCCAACTCCGAGAAGCTCCAGAGCAAGCTCCAGACTGAAATGGCTTCCCGGATGCAGTTTGACCTCTCCACCCCTCCCGTTCGATTAGGTCCATGGTAAGAACCCTAATTCCTCTAATAGTCAGTCCGTTCTTCAATTCTGATTTTGATTGTGCTATTGGGGACGGTTTTAATTAGGCTGTATTACCGGAGGGTGGAGGAAGGGAAGCAATATTCGGTGCTCTGCCGGAGATTGGCGAGCTTGAATGAGGAATTCATTTCGAATAAGTCTCCCTTCTCTGGATTTGATTTCACTTCTGGGAAGAGGATTGAGCAGAAGCTGGTTGATTACAATCAGGAAGCTGAGAGGTTTGGAGGTTTGAATTCCATTCCTGTAAAGCATATGGTTCTATCGTTAACTAACCGTGGAAGAGGAGGTCTAATGATGAAATTATTAGAGCTAGATGTTCTTGCTCTAAGCTTAGTTATAGCTCGAGTTCCATTCTTTTAAACCATTGTTCTTTCCTTGCTCTGAACTTAGATAGCTTGTGTGACAGGCTATGCTTACGAGGAGCTATCGGAGATCTCACCGGACCAGAAGTTTCTTGCATACACAATGTATGACAAGGACAATGACTACTTCAAGCTATGTGTAAGGAATCTGAACTCTGGTGCCTTGTGTAGCAAGCCTCAGGCTGATCGTGTCTGTAATATAGCATGGGCAAAGGGCGGCCAGGCATTGTTTTATGTTGTTACTGATCAACACAAGAAGCCTTGCAGGTTTGATATTCGGTTATTCGCAACTTTAGTTACATTTCTGCTGTTCTTCAGATGATGAAGTTTGCTGCCATTTTGCATTTTTCAGGCTATACTGTAGCATGATTGGATCAACCGACGAGGATGTTCTGCTTCTCGATGAGCCACACGAGAACGTCCATATAGACATAAGGCACACCAAGGATTTTCGATACGTCTGTGTAAACATTTTCTCGCCAACTTATTCAAAGGTACCATGGTTGATTACTGATGTTCCGACATTCTGAAATTCTTACATTAGTGCTATGAAATGTAATGAGCTTGATTGATGATCAATGACAATGTTTTAGGTCTTTCTGGTTAATGCAGCTGATCTCTTCTCTGGGATGACTTTAGTTTGGGAATGTGATTCTCCAGTCCATTGTGTAGTAGAGCATCACCAAGGCTACCTTTATTTATTCACCGACGCTCCGAAAGAAGGCCGATTAGTTGATCATCATTACCTTCTCCGCAGTCCTGTCGACGCTTCTTCTGGTCCTAGAACATGGGAGGTTGGTGGGTTATCACTTATTAGTAATTACATCTTTCTTCTTCGATAATATACTTCCCGGCTCCATGAATCGATAATCTAATACTGGCATCGTTTGTTCATGTCAGAATGTGTTCAATGATGAACAAGATTCGATACTCGAGGATGTTGATTTCTGCGACACTCACATGGTACTCATCATACGGGAAGGTTGGAGCTTTAAGCTCAGTTCGATCCCTTTACCGTTGGCTGGTTCGAAGGTAAACACAGTGAATCAAGAACATCGTTTCACTTACATTTTTCCTTGATGCTGTTTATCTTCTCTTATCCAGACTGGACCAGGACATGATCTTAAGGAGCTTAATCCCACGTACCTTCCTCTTCCAAGACATGTTTCACAAATTTCGCCAGGAACTAACTATGACTACTACTCATCAATTATGCGCTTCACAATCTCATCGCCCGTGGTAGGATTCGTAGGATAAGTACACCTATTTCTGCCCCGAGATCTTCGATCTCTCACCTTTGCTTACACCTTGCAGATGCCGGATGCTGTAGTTGATTACGACCTATCAAACGGAAGCTGGAAAATCGTCCAGCAACAGAACATGCTTCACGAAAGAACAAGAATCCTATACGGGACTTCTTCTGCTCCATCCCATGAAGACAAATCCGAAGCTGATAATTTCTGGAACGACCTCTCTCAGTTTTACACTTGCGAACGCCACTTTGTCTCCTCGCACGACGAAACAATGGTTCCTTTAACGGTTGTCTATTCACGCACGATCGAGAACACGAAACAGAACCCAGGATTGCTTCATGGACATGGAGCCTATGGCGAGTTACTCGACAAGAGGTGGCGTAGCGAGCTGAAAAGCCTCCTCGACCGTGGTTGGGTCATTGCATATGCAGATGTCAGGTCAGCTCTCGACTAGTAGTAACAGCTTTATCTATCATTTCGTGACGATCTTCTTCTGACTAATGTGGTTTTACTACTTGCAGAGGTGGAGGTGGACACGGCAAGGCATGGCATCACAGTGGCAGAAGCTTGAACAAGCTCAACTCCGTGAAAGATTACGTCTCCTGTGCAAAGTTCTTGATCGAGATAGAGATCGTGGGAGAAGACAAGCTTGCCGGTTCGGGATCTAGCGCTGGTGGACTTCTGGTTGCTGCTGCTATAAACTATTGCCCCGATTTGTTTCGTGCTGCAGTCTTGAAGGTATAGAGCAATGTCATGAACCGTTGCATCTCAATAACTCGAGTTATTGGGAGAGGATTCTGAATGGATCTTATCTTGTTTACTTATAAGCTTACATTTGTGTCTCAGGCCCCGTTTCTAGATGCAACCAGTACCCTTCTGTACCCGATCATTCCCCTTACAGCAGCCGATTACGAGGAGTTCGGGTACCCTGGAGACAAGGACGACTTTCGTGCCATACGGGAATACTCGCCATATGACAACATTCGAAAGGATGTCCTTTACCCTGCAGTTCTCATCACCTCATCCTACAACACGCGGTACATAACGAAGAACTTTCTGCTTCGAATTCGAATTTGATGTTGATATTATCTTTGTGCATTGTCCCTTTTCAGATTCGGGATATGGGAAGCAGCAAAATGGGCCACGAGGGTGCGCGAATGCACCGTATATGACCCGAAACGACCGGTGCTGCTCCATTTCTCGGCAGATATTGTCGAGGAGAACAGATACATGCAATGCAAGGAGGCTGCTTTAGAGACTGCATTTCTTTTAAAGATGATGGATTCCTGAGTTCTGATTCAATCAATCATTGTAATATTGAAACTATAGCAAGCTTGTAACCTTGTATTGATCCAAGGATTTCGAGAATTGAATCGATAAGGCTAACGAGTCAGAACTGTGTAAAAATGAACAATGATTTGGTCTGTTTTAGAGGCAGAATCTCAAAAATACTGCAACAACTATAATACACAACAAAAATCATCAATGAAACTAAACTGTAATATGCACATCTCATGCCAGGCAAGAACGTCGATTCCAAAGCCGATTCCAGGCCGATTCTTCCTCCCGTCTACACCATACTCTCACACTCTCACGATGTATCGACAAATCAACTGATAATCGAAAGGGTATCAAAAGTGCGAGTGTAATCTCGAAGTTCTTGTCGGATCCCTAAGGTATAACAGCCTCCTGGAAGTTGGAGCTGGAGGTGCCAATCCCGGTATGTCCCTGATGTCTTTGTTATTCGGGTTGACAATCTGCAAGAGTTTCAACACTATAAGATCGACGAAGAATGTCTACATTACGTCACACGAATCGGGTTAAAGAGTGTACCTTTACAATAATAATGGCTATAACACCACATACAATAAGGAAGAGGAAAAGCATGATGCATTTATCAGTTGCCACCTGCAGAAGTATAACTAAAGCAATTAAGCTATGGAGAATTTTACAGAGAAAGAAGAGGTACATAAGATAACTGGATTATAGAACCTGTCTCCCAATCTCCTTCACCAGCTTTGAGGCCTTCTTAATCGAGAACTGAATCGTGTCCAGCTCGTTAACGATTCTTTCCATTTGCTCAGTCTGCGGAGAAAGTTCCAATGTTTAACGAAAGAAAAGCGATAAGAGTAACGGAATGAGTAAGTAACAGAATCATACGTACTTGACCTTTTAAGGTACCAGCAGTCTCGGTTCCCACGTCTATCGTGTGTTGAACAACCTTAAAGACACCAAACCCAGAATTAGCTATGTAGTTTTAGAGTAACTAGACCAAGAGAACCAGCATAAAGATATTACCTTTTTAGAGCGCTCGATGGCCTGATCAGTTTCGTCCATTGTGTTCATCCCAGCATCCATAAGTTGTTGGTTCGACATAGCTATAATTCACACAGGGAAGAACGTTTGGAAACCAAAATCGATATATGTTCGAGAGAAAGTGTTAGTGACTGAACTCACTTGATGCCATTTGAACATGATCTTCAGCCATAGGTTCACTCGATCCAGCTCCCGTATCGAATAGCTCAACCCTCTTGTTGTTATTCAAGTACCTGCAGCAGTTGACCACAAACTGCAATCATCTTTACGCAATTCGATTCGAGATCGGAGACCAAGTGAGCTATTCACAACTCTTTCTATACTCTATAACTATCAGAGACCAAGAACTTGCAAGCCACTTTACTCGATGTGGATCAATACCCTGAGACCTTATGAGCTAATCTCAACCCTTCTGGCTTCTATACCACAAAGACACAAATTTACTAGCCTCTTTACGCAATGTGGATCGATATCCAGAGACCAAATGAGCTAATCTCGACTCTTCATATACACGAAACTTGCAGGCATCCAAATCAATGTGGATCGAGGTCAAACTTCAAAGACAGTATCGAATGTATCAGGATAAGCTAACCTTAAGTTCTTAACATTTCCAGCAGAAGAAAATTGATGAAAGGAAAGCACTTTATAGGAGAAAACTCACGTTTTTCTCAATGCCACATATGAATTCAACTCTTTTATCTGCAAAAACAAAGTTAAACAAAACATATTGAGATCCGTTCAGCAAAGAACAAGAAAACATTCGTTAGAGAATCGAGAGAACATCACCATGGATTGCTTCTCCTCATTGAGTTGTTTAGTGACCTCAGGTGGATTTCTAGCTTCTTCATCTTTGATCTCACTATCAAACTCCTTAATCAATCTGCATAAACATAACTATGATCACTAACTGAGCATCCATTGAAGTATAAAAAAACAAAACAGTGTAACCTTTTGCATTCCTTCATCTTCCCAGTGAGCTCCTCCAGCTGCTTACTCTGTCGAGTCGAGTCTTTCATATTGTCAAGCCTCGAAAATCCATTTCTGCAGCAAGAAGAAGAAGAATCAAAGGCCTAAGGAATGAAGGAATCAAACGAATAGTTCAAAAAAGGGATTGAATCATACGAGAGAGCTCGGAAATGGTCGTTGATCTCGCCGTGGATCTGCTCCATTCGAGGACTCATCTTCAAGTGAGCCGCCATTGATTTTTTGGAGAACAAGCTCGTTTCTCCAATTCGTTAGCTTAAACAGAGAAAATCGACCAAACCCAGTTGCTAATACTCTTCTAAATGGCGGTGGGAAGCTGGAGGCGGCGGCCGGGAGCAGCCGTTGACGGCGGCGGACGATGCAAATCTCTGATTAACTGAAATCAAATTTTCTTTAACATAATAGCTGTAATGGATTGTTATTAGATCATTGTTGGGCCCAGTAATTGGGCCCAATGAAGAAGACGTTACAATGCAACAGTCAAGTCTTCGCTTACCATTAAAAATCGTATCGTAACCGTTGACTACATCTACATCACAACAATAACGTGAGCACCCCCACCTTAATAGCGTGAGCACAGCCGCACGTGATCATAAAAACCCACTAGGTAAAAAATGACAATAAAAAATGAAAGACAATTCCACAGCGTAAGGTTACAGTCTTTACGGCTCAGAAAAGAAAATAAGAAAAAGCAGAGAGAGAGAGAGAGAGCCCGCGAGCCACCACCGCCACGGCAACGCTTTTTTTTTCTTCCGATCATAGCCTCCGCTATCAGTCACACAAGACCGGCGGCTGTCTCTTCCAACGATTCTCCGAAAATCGGTATGGATTTCGATTTCTCCGGCGAGAGCTAGTGAGAACGTTTTTGTGCTAGGGTTCTGTTGAAATCATTTTTTTAGGGAATTCCGGACGTTTCCATGCTTTTTCCCCCACCGCGCTAAGCGGCGGGGCTTTTCCTTCCACCGTCAGATGTCTCAACAGCGATCATCGGCCAACGATTATCCCTCCCAACGCACTTCCAGCCCCGTCGGCAGTGGCGCCGCCACCAGCGAGTACCGAGCCGCGGCGAAGCGCAAATTGGACGACTACGTGTCCTCCGTCGAGGAGGACGATGAGTTCGACATTTGGGACGAGCTGGTGAGCGTGAGGATGCGGAAGGACGATTCTCTCCTCGCCGTTAACTCCTCTTCCGACCGTCAGAACAAGAATCGGCCACCGTTTTCCGGTGGGGTTGACGATGATGTCGACGGGATCGTCTCCGCCTCGTCTCTCGCTTCATGTTCGTACTCGTCCTCGGCTTTTCCCCTGGGGGGAGAGTCCTCGGTTTCGAAGCTCCAGTTCTTCGTCAGGATGATTGCTGAAGGCAAACATGTGGTTGTCTACGCTAGTCAGGAGGACACCGTGGAGTCTATTCTGGAGAGACTTCAGGTGATCACAAGGATTTCTTCTTATGAGATGAGGTTAATCTATGATGGGAAGCAGCTGCAGCTAGATCAATCAGTGGCAGAGTGTGGAATTCAGAAGGATGCCACACTTCACTTAGTTGCAAGGATGCGGAGCACTAAGCACCCAAAGACTTGCCAGATAGTCGGTGACATGGTGACGTTTATCTGGAGACAGTGTAAAGATGGAACGCCAGCTGATCCTTATGAAACGCCTAAGCATATCAAATTATTGATTACCGAGTTCTTCAAGGATGTTGCAAATGGCACAACTGAGGATGCGGGAGGGCATTTCGAGATCTTCTTGTCCTACTCCGCCCCAGAGACATTAGCAATGTTGTATGTCTCGACCAATAAAGGTAACAAAGATTGTGCTGATAGTTCGATTAGGCACTTCTTGGACTCCTGTAAAAAATTGTTACCGAAGCCATTGCATGCAAAGTGTACACCTATAGTCTTAGAGTTTTGCAAGTTGCTTAGGAAGGTTGCTAGAGATGATCCCCTGTATCTTTGCTGTCGGAGTACTCTTGGTTCATTGTTGGATAATGATTCGGGATGGCGTTGTTCATTGAAGAATGCAGCTGGAGTGGAGGATACAAAGGGGTCGATCACAATAGCAGAGATTTTCCCGTTTGTTAAAGAGTTAGCTACTAAGTTGTCCAATGATCTTTGTTTGAGTCTACCATGTGATGTCATTGACTTCTCTGCTTTCTTGGCACCTTTAAGAACTGCTATATCGGAGACATCCGGACGTCCTGTAACAATGCCTTTGAACAAGAAAGGTGTGGACCAACTATTATACGCTGAAGAGATGGAGCAGCTTCTTGTTATATTTAGGGACTTGTTGGCAAAGATGGATAAATGCCTTATGAAGGTGGAGGGCTCCTTGTCTTTGAAGTCGACTGGAGAATGTGAGCTTATCAATACCGCATGGTCTCAGTATCTTGCCATTTTGAAGGAATTGAATGAAATAGCTAAGCTCTACAAGGATTCCGAAGAACAATTCTGGACAATTTTGAGACTTAGAAAGGCGTCCATTTGTGCGCTCATTGTTAAATATGCAAAGAGAGACGAGGATCATCAGTGGCTCCTTCAGCACAAGGACGTGACGGATTTTGAGTCGAGACGGCATTTGGCTATGATGATGTTTCCCGAGGTTAAAGAAGACTATGAGGATCTGCACGAAATGCTTATTGACAGGGCTAACTTGTTGGAGGAGTCATTTGCATACATAGGTCGTGCTGAACCAGAATCATTGCATGGAGGTTTATTTATGGAGTTCAAAAACGAGGAAGCTACTGGTCCTGGTGTATTGCGTGAGTGGTTTCTCTTGGTAACACAGGCTATATTCAACCCGCATAATGCTCTTTTTCTACCATGCCCAAGTGATCGGAGAAGGTTCCACCCTAATCCTGGTATGATTCTACATTTGATATTGCTTTTGGTTACAGAATTTGTAGTGTAAACTTCAATGATCGTGGTTGTAAAGCATGTGCTCTCAACTATAGTTATAGCTTTTGAAGTAGCGACTTAGACTCTCTTGGAACTTAGTTACCCTGTGTGTTACTATCATGTATGTCATCTTTCTTTTGCACCAGACCATAACAATGTGGGATTATGTATAATTCCCTTGCTGTTTGACTCAGGATTCTTTTGCTACTGAAACTTCATATCGGCATAGCTAAACCAGTGGGTCGTGCTGGCCTGAGATTATCAGACCAGAATTTTAGGTTAAACACTTGTTGTTGCTTGTCATGCCAGATAGAATTGTGCCTTGGCTTTTTTTTTCTGCAACCCAGTGAATCTATTGAGATGCATATTTGAACAGCTTCCTTTTTTTGCCTTTGTGGTTGCTCTAGTAGAACAATGTCAATGAAATGCTGGACAACGAAGGGATCACACCATTTAATATGCTTAGATTTCTAGATCAAGTCCTCTGTGACTTTTACCTCGTCCAGGTGTTGTTAATTTAATGACACTGTGAACTAGCTTGGAACCAATTGACTTTTGTTTTGCTTTGTTGATGTGACTATTGTGGATACTTAATGATATTCCCTCTTTGCTAATTCGGGTATGCGTTTCAGGTTCAATTTTCATGATTAATCTTTTCTTTTTCATTCTGGCTACAGCATCGAAGGTTGAACCTAAGCATCTCGAATATTTCGCCTTCACCGGTCGAGTTATTGCATTAGCTTTGATGCACAAAGTGCAAGTGGGCATAGTCCTCGATCGTGTCCTTTTCCTGCAATTAGCTGGAGGACCTATATATTTAGAAGACATAAAGGATGCTGATCCTACCCTGTACAATAGCTGCAAGCAAATTCTGGATATGGATCCTGAGTTCATTGATTCTGATGCTTTAGGACTGACATTTGTTAGAGAAGTCGAGGTGTTGGGAGACAGGACCGTTGTAGAACTCCGCCCTGGAGGGAAAAACATCGTAGTGAATAGCAAGAACAGAGGGGAATACGTAACCCTCCTGATCCGACATCGTTTCGTCACATCTATCTCTGAACAGGTTTCACATTTTGCTAAAGGCTTCACTGATATCCTTTCCGATGGAAGTCACCGTCACTTCTTTTTCCAAAGTTTGAAACTTGAAGATCTTGATTGGATGCTTTACGGAAGTGAAAATGCAATCTGTGTTGAAGACTGGAAGGCACATACTGAGTACAATGGCTTCAAAGAAACAGATCCCCAGATATCCTGGTTCTGGAAGGTACGTTTTATATTTAGTCCAGTTAGTTTTACTATGTGTCATTAGACTGAAATCGTATTGATAACCATTAGTTTACGTACTTGTTTCGGTTCGTTTAGTTCATTTGAGAATGTTGATTATTATGAATACAGTAGTGATGCATACCCATTCCTGAAACATAGGATCGATACGTAATCTGCATCCTTTCTGTAACTTGTTCAAGTATATGATTGCTCCACTCTTGAGATTAATAGGGGTCTTGAAATTGTACAATTGCATCTTGATTACCGTATGTGGCAGAGATTATGTTTCGAGATAACTGTATGTTTTTGCTGTCTGCTTCAGATCTAGGATTTGTTAAGCTATTGCATCTTGATAGCAAATACGCGTCGGATACCATGTTTCGAGATAACTTTAGGTTTTGGCGGTCTGCTGCAAGATTTAGCATTTGTAGAGTTAACCAGGCCTGCTAAAAACCGAGATTGAATTACTTCTGTGTCAGTTGTGAAGCTTTAATGTGTTGTCCAGCAATTACCAGTCGCCTCAATCTTTGCAGATCATCGGGAAAATGCCAGCGGAGCGGAGGAAAGTACTGCTCTTCTTCTGGACATCGATCAAATACCTACCAGTCGAGGGTTTCCGAGGACTCGCTTCTCGTCTCTACATATACAAGTCCACCGAGCCACAGGATCGTCTCCCTTCGTCCCATACATGCTTCTACAGGCTGTGCTTCCCACCCTATCCATCCATGGCCGTAATGCAAGATCGAATCCGCGTCATAACCCAAGAGCACATCGGCTGCAGCTTCGGCACCTGGTGAAATACGACGGCTAACGCGGAATTCGAGGCGGTGCACATAGAAAAGAAGGAATTAAAAACCAGGAAAAGAATCAGGTTGTACAGATAGTGGGGGCTCTATTTATGTTCTAAGGAGGATGGCCATTTTTACTATCGTTAACATTTGTTCGATCTCCGTATGCAGAAGTTTGATGTCATTGCCAACTTCGTTTTTGTTTCTGTCGATTTTTAGGGTTCTTAAGCATGAAATAGAGAAGCTGCAACATCTGTGTTTTCTTTCCTCCTCCTGCTGTAAGTATGCAATGACATTGAATTTGGTTCGTCGAATTGGTGTCTTTTGAATGGTTTGAATCGTGGACCTCACCGATTTTGTCGATATGTCTTTCTTCAAGTGATTTGATGTTGGCTTGGAAACCCTGATTGCGTATCGTCATTGTCTTGTTGCGAAGATAAGATCGTGATAAGACCATAACACATTGTGATTGCGAATATAAGATCGTGATGAGGCTGTAACACTAGTGATTTTGAGTTGTGTATGATAATTCGTGTCGTATCTTTCATCATTCATCGTAGATGTTTTTACCTTTTATCATTCATCGTAAATCGAAATAGTCGAAATTAACTAAATTTAACCTTAGATAAGATATGCAAAACTAACTCATTATTATTAATATCACCACCAAAATATTAGAAAGAAAAAGTTTGTTTGATCACACACCAGATAATAATATAAATTAAAAGCTCCATATAAATTAATCTTTAAACTCCACCAATCACGTAAACCCATGTGGCGACAAATGCTTACGTGGATCCTCCAACTCATCCCCCAGCAGAACACTCAAACTTTCTCAAAACCACAAAAGAAAAGAAGAAAGAAACAGAGATAATCATCTTCTTCAATACTAAACCATAACGACCCACCCCCATTAATCAAACCAATCCGACCCGAACCGAACCGATCCAAGTTCCTCATTCCTCCGCCTCCGTGGCAGCTGCTTCAGCCGGCTTCTCAGCCGCAACTTCCACAGCTGGCTCTTCAGCCGCAACAGCAGCCGCCTCCTCGACAACAGCCGGCTCAGCCTCGGCTTCCGGCGCCTTCTCGAAAGCAGCTGGCTCCTCAACCTTCTCGGCTTCCACAACTTCCTTCTTAACCTCCTCTGTTTTCTCTGCAGCAGAATCCTCTGTTTTCTCTGCAGCAGCTTCCTCTGTTTTCTCTGCAGCAGCTTCCTCTGTTTTCTCCACAGCAGCTTCCTCTGTTTTCTCAACAGGAGCTTCCTCTGCTGCCACTTCTTCAGCAACAGCCGGTGCTGCTTCCACCGCCTCCTTGATCGTCTCCTCCGCCGCAGGGGCGGCGGTGGTCACAGGCGCCGGTGGTGCCTCTGTAGTCTCTGCTGGCAATGCTACTGGTGCTGATTCAACCTGCATATATAATACATAGTAAAGTATAAGCTAAGTTTGTAACATATACATGTCTAACTTAATTCGAAACGACGAGTCCGAATTCTCAGTTGTTCGAACCATCTTCGATACGAATAATACGAAAGATCATATGAGATGATGATCAATCATATTCAATTAGCTTAAGCATATACAATATATGAAAGTAAGCTAAGGGCATGTGACATGTGTATGTAACATAAGCTAGTTGATTACCTCAATGGTGGCCATCTTTCTAGAGAGAGAGAGAATTGGAAAATTGGAGAATTGAAGATCTAGAGAGAGAAGGCTGATTAATTTGTGAGTGATGAGATGAGATGAAATGAAATTGGAGAAGGGTATTTATAGGGATTGTGAAATACATAGTTTGAATTATTTATTGAATTATTAATATTTATTTTGTATAATTTTTTTTTGAAAACAGAATGATGAGAAAGGGAAAGAAGGAATCTTTATACTATATGTACCATGTTACTTGGACACACACACATTGATGCATGTCTAGTTGTAAAAATGTAATTCTTTGTTGTCAAATTAATAGTTTTTTTTTTTTAAATTTGGATTGGTACCATGTTTGTTTGTTGTCTTCTTAATTGTATAACTTGTGAAATATCATACGATATCATGTCAAGAAATTAAATATAATGATGATGTCACTAATTAGCTCATTACAGATACACCAGAAAAAAAAAGGTGACGAATATTCCCATATCGAAAATGACACCGAAGAATGCACACCCTCCGTCTATCATACAGTTTGATTACACAATGAAAATCAAGTTACCATAGTTTAATTAATCTCGATTTTTTTGCTGATTTGATATTCGATATGACTACGAGAAAATTGACTAGACATGATCAAGGGTATAATTATGAGACAACACAAATGAATTGGAAAGGGAAGAACACATATGCATATGACAATGGTGGCCCCTACTTCACATGAATGATGACCACCATTCATGCTTCCATGTTCTTTGCTTTTTGATCTTAATACTAGTTTTGGGATTAATTATAGCTAAAGCTTAACCACCTATATTAATTTTGTGATCAAAGATCATATAAAAACAAAGTGTTTAATTGTTATTGTATGTAGTTTAGCTAAATAGAATGAGGCTTATCATCTACTAGTTTGGTGCCAACTTTTCCATATTTAATTTATGGCCATGGGACATAACGAGTCATTTACTGTCATCGGCTGGTGTTGTTGAGGTTCTCTAATATCAAAAGTTAGCTCAAGAAAAAATAGTCCACCACGATACTTATATGGAAATTTCTGGACTTAAGAGACGGTGAGTGTATACACGTAGCTAGGTTCAATATGATCCGTTGAAATTATTGATCTGTGAGGAGTGGACTGATGGATATGTTTCCAAACAAGCTCTGACATCAATAATAACCGATCGATAATAGAGCATCTCTTATCCCAAAAGTTAGCTTAATGAGATAGTAAGTTTAGAAAGAATGAACCCATGTACATTGGATTCATGTGGGTGTACTTTAGAAAGAAAGAGGAGCCAAGCAAATCAATACAAGGTTGTTTTAGGCCGGTGCCTTTTGTGGGACCCACCATCTTACTTTCATCACCACCCTCCAAAAACCCTAATCAATCAATTCTCCCCCCCCCCCCCCTCCTAAATTATTAGGGCCCCATGCCCAAATTTGTCGAATTTCTGATCGAACGGCTAAACACTTAATCTCGTATATGAATCTCATCATATGCGGCATAGAAATGTTAATGTGTGATAGACAACACTTGAATTTACGGACTTGAATCCTTACTTAATAGCACGTGAGATTCTAACACAAGTAGTATACAAAAATAATGAATAAAACGTCATGACATACGAAAACCCGTCTTTAAAACAGGATCAAAATTTACCTTCACTGTAAATCGTAAACGTGTTTTATTAACCTTCACCGTCGTAAAATTTTATTTACATTTTGGTCCCACCAATCTAATATTTGCCACGTTGGATTACAGTCATCCATCTCATCTTGTCTTCACAGACAAGATGTTCAATGAATGATTCTCTGCCATTTTTCAAGTGTACAAGTTGCATAAAAAATCAAGTGATTTTTTTTTTAAAATTTAATTATAAATTTGGGGAAAACTATCTAAACCGAACCAATCAAACGGGTCAGGTACAAACCGATATGTTTATTCTACGACAAATTGAAGTGAAAATAGCTACAAATCGAGATGAAAAAAATCGAAAACCGAACTAGTTAGAGAAACAAAACCATCTATTTGATCATTAGATTATAAGTTTATTAATCAATGAATATAGAGAGTGGGGTTCCATATGTTCCCTTTTAACCTAAACACCATACCTACACTCTGTAAAGTCACAAAAGGGCATCTAGGCCTTACAAGAAAACCGAAATTCGATGGTACGAATCGATGGTCCTTGTGCTAATCCAATTCTGAAAGACTAGAGGTTAGTTTGATTAGACCGTGAACCAGTTTGGTGATACAAGGTAGGCTCTCTGAGTCCAGAATCTCGATAATGTCTTGGTATTCCTGTGTAAAGCTTAATGCTTTTTCCAAACTTCTACTAATCATGTTTAGTGCATTCAAACTATAACCTATCTGAACTAGTTTCCATTTCAAATTCAGAGTCTAATCACTCATCTTTATTCTTTAGTCATGTCTGCAACATCAGAAGAAGAATGTAGGGACCTAGCCAGCCTCTTAACACGAGTTAATCGCATACCCTTTTGCAGCAGACCTGCAAAACAAACATGAATGATATAACGATCTTATCCTGAACATTCTCTCAACAGCTCGAGTCATTGGGATGCAACTGTAATCGTCTATATACATCAACTTACAAGCGAATGTCGGATTTGCCTTCATTACGACGACATCAACTCCTATCCTGTGATCATGCTCAATGCTGCCATGGCTAGCCAGAGATCTTGCTAGCTGCTTTATATGCCTCAGCCTTGGCTGCTTAGGCAGCTTAGACAATTCATGAAGTGGCACTTCCAAACCTACACAATCAATAATGCCATTGATTGCCAAGCCACTGAATTGAACATTGTTAGCTTCAGGAACCACAACAGCCTGCTGCTGATACTGCTGCTGCTGATGTTGCTGCTGCTGATGCTGATGTTGGTCATTGCTCGAAACCATGGCAATCTCGCCACGATTGAGCTGAAGATCGAGCCGAGCATTCTCAGCTCTCTGTCTCCTTAGCTGATAGTTCCTCCTACGTCTAGCTAAATGCCTTTCCCTCTCTTCAACAGTCATGGATTGTCTTCTTTGTCTGTCTCTTATTCTCCTTCTTTCCCTCTCTTGTTCCTTCTGCAAATGCTTCAGCATTGCCCTTTCTGATACGTTCTCCATTGATTGATTCACTCCTGCATCGATCGATTGAACATCGCAGGATCATAATCAAGAACAACAATGCAGATAGAACACCAGAACAAGATCACAGATCGTCTGATTCATAATTGGAACCCCATGATTCTAATGATCGAAACAAACAAAAAGAATGGCTGCATTACAGGGGACAAGAAAGTACCGACCTTTATTCCTGATTCGATTGATTATAACGATTGCGGACAAAAGGGGATGTCTATGATGACGATTCGGATACTGGGTTTCGATCGGATTGAGCTGAAAATGATGAACAGAGATGAATGAATTTGAGGGGTTTTTATTTTTATTTTTTTCCTGGATTCTATTTGTTTGCCATGAAATTTGGAAACGGATGAACATTACCATTATGGCTAGGCTAATGGCAATTGTTGTGTATGGGGAAATTTATGACTACTGATCACTGAATTTGTGGATGGTTGCAATATGGTCATTGTATTCGTTTGTTCTCATAAACAACTACTCCAATTGGACATTAATTTTTATTTTCTTTTCTCTAGGTAGAATGATATGGTATGAAATAATGAAAATGGGTAATAATTAAAAAAAAAAAATATCAATGGTATCCTTATTAGTATTGAGTTTATTAACTTGTTGATTAGTGTTCACGCATATGTATCAAGAGGAGACGTTGATTGTCTGAGTTCAGATCATATCTTCATCATGCATGGTTTCTATGGAAAGGAATCTTAATTTGGAATTTCACGATGGCATTGAATTTCCTTCGGTGGTCCGAGAGCAATTGTACTAGATTTAGTATAATCTTCTTCCTTATAAGAATTCAGCATAATCTTCTTCCTTATAAAGATTTAGGCCAGATTCTTAGTATCAAAAAACTGTCAAGATACACTAAATGAAACTTTCTCATCTGGTGAACATGGCCGAAGTTCGATATAGTCCACCAAATCACGACTAATGTAGCTTGGAGTTTCACGGATTATACACCCATTTAGACCACAACCCAATCATGCTCCATTGCCCACATTCACTATTCACTACTTCAGTCTCTCTCACTTCGAGATCCAACACAAACCACACACTTTTGGAACCAGAATACCACCTTCGTCCACACTATTACCATCTCCACCATTAGATCTAGCACATAAAAACCATAAAAATCATTATAGAAAAGGGAGAAATTTGATTTCATTTAACACTTTGAATGATGATCATGAGGATCCCTTTCACCTTTTAGCAAGGGTCCCTAAGAACACAAACATGACCACTCGAGACAGAACACTTTCTCACCTTGTTTTCTCTAATCATGTTCAAATCTCTAATCTTTACCTTTTGCCCTCTTTGGATCTTGATTACCTTAATTTTCGCAAGAAAGAACAACAACAACAACAACATGGTCCACATTTGAATGTTTGAACAATGATGGAAGATCAGTCCAAGCCATAGTACTATCACAGCTAAGAAATGACATCATCAAGCCTTGCAAGCTAATGCTAATCAAAGCCTACTTCAATTAGTGGCGAATTCGGGGTGAGGTTTTCTGGTATAGAATTTTGATGATATGAAAAATCGTGTATATTAGAAGTTAAAGTAAGTATATTTTTTATGTTTGGCCTGAATTCTATGCAATTCACTTCTATGACTTCCGTAGTGGTTCGATCTGGAGAGGTGAGATGTGGGATGATGCCTCTCATGTTGATTTGTTGTAGTAGTTGAATGCAATTTGGACGACCCTAGAAGACCATATAGATGAAAAATAGTACGAATGAGTATGTGATAAATGAGTAAGGGGTTAAGGAGTACGAGGGATAGAAAAGAATAGGGGACTGTCCAATGTCAATACATGTGTGGTATATATAGCGCATAACATGTAGCGTGTGGAGTAGAAAGAATAGTGTTAGCCTCTCTATGACGTGGTCGCCTTGCTATTTTTTGTACATTAGGATCAGAGCCAGATTTTCACATATTGACTCCAAATCGATGACTCCTATATAGCAAGATCTTGACCGTTTAATGACTAAAGACTTAGATATTTCATTAAAACTCAGTCTCTTGAACTTGAGGTCTCGTCGCCCGTCCGTCTCTAAATTAATCTGATACACATGCATGGTTTTGGAGATTACAACAAAACTTATAGTACAAAACATACTTTAACTTGTACACCATGCCACATTGATTCATTCCTTTTGGTTTCCTTCCCTCATTAGGATTCCTTCATATTCTCCCTTCTTCACACAAATTCCCCCAGAACACCCAAATCAAAATAAACTATAATTTATATGAACCCTAATTCATGCATCCATAAGTTTAAACCTCCCAAAAATGGCTACCATCATTGCTCCATTTCCTTGTCATCCTCCTTCTTCAAAGCTTCTCCACATAGTCAATCACCTCAACAACCATGATCATCTATCCTTTAATTCCGCGCCAAATTACCCTTTTGCGAAACGGTCAAATGCAGTTTACTCACGAGAAAGGCGATTACTCGATGCTAAGAGGCACTCTTCGTCGATATCATCAACGAACAAAGACAACAACAGTAGTACGAATCAAAATGATGCAGATGTAGATGCAGACGGTAGTGATGGTGATGTTGAGGATGAGGAGATCAAGTGCATCGAAGAGCATTCTGAAGACAATAATGATGAATTCTATCAGTTTGTATCGAATCTCCTTCCTTTTCTTTTCCAACCCTACCATGGAAAGCAGGTTAATTACGTTTCATGTTTTACGAAAATTAAAAACACGTGAATGCATGGATTTTGATTTTGTGAATCGATTTTTTTCAGAAGGTGGTTGGATTCTTACATTACTTGAAGAACAAATTGGGAGACAATATTGAGTTTGTGGCCAAACCCACATTGCACCATGGAATCAATGTTGGCTTCACTTGGAAATTGCGTGAGTCCCAAGTTAACTTAAAAACCTTATTTGTATATCTAATAATAATATTTTGTGAATCTAATAATAATAATTTTTTGTATATATTTTTGTATGGTGTATTAATATTACTTATTAATTATTATTATTATGAATGTATTAATTTTTATTATTAATTGTAGAATGGAGCAAGACCCTTTTCCCATTGGGTAAAGGTTTCAGCTTCTACATTCACCAAATCTACCAAGGAAAGTTTTTGATAAGGTTAGATACCAATTGCACACAATGGAAAATTATCGGGTTGGATTGATGAAATTTTAAAAGACACTGGATCAAACACATCAGTATTGAATTTGTACATCGAGATATCAAATTATTCATTTATTATCGTAATTGTAGATTTAGAGAGACTTGAACTTTGAAGTACTGGGTTGAATTGACAAAATCTTAAAATAAAAGACTGGACCTAACTTATCTATGGTCAAAATTACTGGGTTGAATTTGAACATCGAGATGTCAAAGAATTTATCAATTATCATCATTTTAGACATGAAGAGGTCTAAATTCAATTTTCTATCCAAATAATTTTTCTAATAAATGATAATGCCCACAGGAATTTAGAGATGCTTGTGGATCTCCCCCTTCACATTGAGCCTATCAAATTGGTAAATAAGATCTCAATAAATTTCATTAATAATCATAATTATATTTCTGTAAATGAAAATTAAAAATCCCATAAATTTTTATATATTTTTTGCAGAAAATTATGGCATTGGTGATGGGTATTATGGGCAACATGGACATGGACGGTGGAGATTATAAGTTATCCAAACACCAAATCAAACGAGCCATTCTTACATTGTTCTTGATCGTGATTCTCTTATTGTGTTTAAGGCCAGAGGTTTACTAGATAGCCTTATTTGCAAAATTCCATAATTAGATGGTTAATTAATTACCATGATTAGTTGAAATGATTGGTACATTTGATCATATTTAGTATTTCCTTTTAAATATTAATAATTTAATATGGTTATATGTAATTACATTTTGCTCTAACAAGAGTAACTAGTTAAACACACCATATATATGAGTTCTGATTCATAGATTCGAGAGTTATTAGGCCGAAAATGAAAAATCATCGTGACAAATAGCGTGTTATGCTTACGTTTAAAATTCACAACTAACCATGTTATTGCAATATGGCGGTATACTAAGTCATAATTTGAGAATATCCTTTACTATACGTTGTTGGTTCTACAAAATTCTAATAATACTCTAAAGTAATTCAAACCCACCATCCCATTTCACTTCCATACACACATTGATTCATTACTATAGCCATCAATATTGTACCTTCCACTTTTTTCAACGGTTACATTCAATTTGTTTCGAAACCACAAATTTGAAGAAAAAGTCAAATTTTAAATTAAGACTGTATAAGATATTTCTGGTATACCCTTAGAAAACATCGGATCACCACAATACCACCTGTTTTTTCTCGATTCTCCCCTTATCGATAATTTCCTCCATTATTTTGTCTTATATTTTTATCACCAATAGTCTTTCAACAATTTCCTTTTCCCAACATTTCCTCCATTTTGAACCCTCTCTAAAATCACATTATTACCTTCTAACTTAACCTCATTTTCAAACCATTTTTAGTTAATTCAAATCTCTTCAATTTGAGAGCTAATTGTTGGTTAATTTAATTGGTGGATTTCGTTACCCTTTTCATGGTTTAATTATATATTTGTTAATTTTCTGATTAATTAATTAAAAAAAGCGATAAAAATGGAGAAAAACGAAGAAGAGAAGGTGGTTGAACAAGAGGTGACAAAGGAGAGTCATGGCAAGGATCGCGAGGAGGAGGAGGATGAAGATCATGAAGATAAATCGATTGAAGTTGGTCCTCAATATACACTCAAGGAACAACTTGAAAAGGATAAGGTAAATGTCGGTAAATTGTGCGTCAGTGATTGATCTAACGACTATGATATGTGAAAGTTACGTCACCTGCTTATGGTAAAAATAGGTGAATAAAATAGTTGAATATGGTCTATCTTAAACTCGTTAAAATTTAATGGAGGAACAACAACTTTATGATGGTAGTTCAAACGATATTACATTACATTCAAATATGTCGTGTCATTTCAAACATAACGACAAATTAATCAAGATCTCAAGTTTGAATCAGTACAATATATAAGTATTTAGTTACATTGGAATATGTTGTTTCATGGTTCTTTTATTTTTTATTAAGACTTGAAAATCATATATTATTATGTATAAATTTCACTTACTTAATGAAACTTGAGAAATTAAATCGTAGGATGATGAAAGCTTGAGGAGGTGGAAGGAGCAACTCATAGGAGCTGTGGATATTGAGGCTGTTGGGGGTAACACCATTACCATGACATTTTTTATTTTCGATTTTCGATTAAATTATATATCGCGTTGTTTTATATTTTTGTTCCCACTACTTAAATGTGATGGACATATATTTACAGAGACTCTCGATCCAGAAGTCAAGATTTTGAGCTTGACAATCAAGTCCCCAGGGAGAGACGACATTGTTCTCTCAATTCCTGATAACGGAGATCCCAAAGGCTGTTGGTTCACTTTAAAAGAAGGTTGTCAATACAGCCTACTCTTCACTTTTGGAGTGAAGAACAACATCGTGTGTGGCCTTCGATACACTAACACAGTCTGGAAGACTGGAGTCAAAGGTTAAGCATTTTCTCTATCCATCTTATGCATACTCGACTTTGTAATCTTACTCTTGATAAATATCACTGGTCACAAAGTTCAAACTTAACGTACGTCAATTTCCTTGACCTATTAACAATGTCGTCATTCATCGCAGTTGATAGCACCAAAGAGATGCTTGGTACCTTCAGCCCTCAAGCAGAGACTTACACACATGAGATGCCCGAGGAGACCACTCCATCTGGTATGTTTGCCAGAGGCTCATACTCGGCTAGAAGTAAGGTAAATAATCAGATACACAATTGTTCAAAACACTAAGCTGAATGATGAAATTCTTTTTTAATAATTTTCTAACTTTTTTTTTTTTTGTAGTTTGTTGATGATGACAACAAATGCTACTTGGAGATCAATTACACCTTTGATATTCGTAAAGAATGGATGGCAACTTAATTTCCTTCACCAAAATCAGCATTTTTTTTCAATTTTATTTAATTAATCTCTTAATTTTCAGCAACTAGTGATTGTTTTTCTACTTTCCAGTTGCTAATCAGTTGTTAATTAGCATTTTTTTTAATCAATTTTTATTTTATATTCACTAGTCATGTATGAGACTGTTCTTTGAACAATGAAAGAAAGAGTTCCTAAATCAACAATCCTAATATTTTAAAATTTCATATGATCGACTATATCTTACTTCGACAATCGAATTAATAAATAATATTTATATAGCATAATAATATTTTTAATATCATTTTTTCGCTACAAAGATTGATTCATCTAAACCGTTCTCTATAACAAATGACCCCTAAAGATTGATTCATCTAAACAAAATTTCAAGTTTGAACTGGATCCCTAACTTCCGAGTCCAGAAACTTCGAGACAGGCCCACGAAGTGTTGGGCTTTTATTTCAATTGAGCCCATAGTAAACCGTCTTCACTTTAGTCTCTTTGTTCTTCCTCGTTCTGCAAAAGGCGAAAACCCGCGAAGGTTCTTCAGCTCCATTTCGTCGGAATCGAATCCTCGACGTATCGACGGCGAAGTAAGCCGGAGCTAAGTCGGAAGACTCATTCATCGTCTCTCTGCTTCCGACGGAAATATCGGACTCAGTTCTGTCTCTGCTCGAGCTGCGTCGTGGAGTCCTTTACTACTAGGTATTGTTTCTATAAACCTAATTCCGGATTCGTTTCTTTGGTCTTGATTACGAGTGGAAAGAGCTGAAGCGAATCGAACGGAGTATTGTCGAAGTGAGCGTGAATTATTTTAGTTGTAATCGTAGGGATTATAAATTGAAAGAGAGTGGAAATCGATGGTGACAAAGAGAGAACACGATACGATGGTGGACGAAGAAGGCTCGATGAAGAGACGGAAAGTGCAGGAGGAAGGTTCGTCTCCGACTCAGGCGATTGATAATCCTCTAGTGCCGTACAACGATGTGGATGACGAGGAAGAGAATGGAAGAAGCGAGCGGAAGAACGGTACAGAAAGGGATAACGAAGATAACCTAGTAAGGAATGGTGATCAAGGAGGAGGAGTTGATGATGATGATGACGACGAGGAAGAACTTGATCAATTGGAAGCTAGCATCCAGAGGCGGAAGAAGCAACTGGAGCCTCGTGAGGATTGTCCTTATCTCGATACTGTGAATCGCCAGGTGCTGGATTTCGATTTCGAGAAGTTCTGTTCGGTTTCCTTGTCGAATTTGAATGTCTATGCGTGTCTGGTGTGTGGGAAGTACTACCAAGGGAGGGGGAAGAAGTCTCATGCGTATACTCACAGTCTTGAAGCAGGGCACCATGTGTATATCAACTTACAGACAGAGAAAGTTTACTGTCTTCCCGATGGATATGAAATCATTGATCCTTCTTTGGATGACATACGGCATGTGCTGAATCCGAGGTCTGTTTCATGGTTTTCCTTGCACTTTTCATTATGTTTACAAACAGCTAAGAATGTGTTCGTCACTTAGCTCAATCTGTTGATTATGATGCTTGCAGGTTTACAAAGGAACAAGTGGAGCAGTTGGAGAAGAACAAGCAATGGTCTAGGGCACTTGATGGTTCTGATTACCTTCCGGGAATGGTATTTCTTGAAATGTTAACTTGAATGGATCTTTAGATTTCAGCTTTGTTAACTGTGCTTCCTTGGTTCTTATCAGGTCGGCCTCAATAACATCCAAGGAACCGACTTTGTGAATGTTACGATTCAGTCTCTGATGAGGGTAACACCTCTAAGAAATTTTTTCCTCATCCCGGAAAATTATCAGAAATCTCGTTCCATTCTTGTTCAACGTTTCGGGGAACTGACACGAAAGATATGGCATGCTCGAAACTTTAAGGGGCAGGTACAGTCTTCATGATAACGGTATATAGGCCATGGTTTTTGATTGTCATAGCTTCTTCATTGATGTTTTGAAATTCTGTACAGGTGAGTCCTCATGAATTTCTTCAAGCAGTTATGAAAGCCAGCAAGAAAAGGTTTCGCATAGGGCAGCAGTCTGACCCTTTGGAGTTCATGGCATGGCTTCTCAACACACTTCACACAGAGCTTAAAACTTTGAAGAAGAAGAATAACATCATCTACGATTGCTTTCAGGTAAATTTCCAACATCTTGATACCGGTTTCGTTAGTATAATAGGAATCTTACAGGTTACTTGCTTCTGGTTTGGCAGGGGGAATTGGAAGTCATCAAAGAGACCCCTAATGGTGCTGACCACAGTGCCACTGGTACAGACGGTGAGACAGAACGTAGCAACTCTCTCAAGGAAACTTCGAGAATGCCGTTCTTGATGCTCGGTCTGGATTTGCCACCACCTCCTTTGTTCAAAGATGTAATGGAGAAGAATATCATTCCACAGGTTAGTGATGAAATAGAACAATCTCTTGCTCGGTCTGGTAGTTAATTCGTATTGACATTTTTCGTAGCTTATACCATGCTGTAATTTCCGATTTACTCATTTTATCTGCATTACTGCAACACTGCTGCTGCTAGAACGTTAGCTTTCTTGCATCCGTGATAATTGATAAAATGATTGAAGGTATTTTTCTTCGTGTCTACATCTTAGCTCAAATCATATATCGGGAAGCTGTTGAGTATTTTAGGTTCCTGGGAAATTTGTAAAGTCGTCTCAGTGATCTGGGTTTCTGTTATAGCTGCCTGTTATGGTTTTGATTCTTCTCAGTTATTTAAACTAGTCCCTTTAGTCTTTACACTCTTTTGGATTCTCTTAGGTTCCATTGTTCAACATCCTGAAGAAGTTCGACGGAGAAAGCATCACCGAAGTAGTCAGGCCTCGAGTTGCGAGGATGAAGTACCGAGTCACGAGATTGCCAAAGTATCTAATTCTCCACATGCAACGATTCAAGAAGAACAACTTCTTCATCGAGAAGAACCCAACTCTAGGTCAGTTTCTCGCAATGATTTCGATATAAAGAACTCTTCCAAAGGGAAGTTTCATTCATGAGCTCATTTGATCATCTGCAGTCAACTTTCCGGTGAAGAACTTGGAACTGAAGGACTATATCCCTCTACCAACTCCAAAGGAGGACGAGAAACTCCGCTCGAAGTACGACCTGATAGCTAACATTGTCCACGATGGCAAGCCGAAAGAGGGGTTCTACAGGGTTTTTGTGCAGCGCAAGTCAGAAGAGCTTTGGTAAGAAAGGCAATCAAGTCCCCATAGCTTGTACATAATCTGATCTTCAATCGAATAGGATTAGGCTAATGAATAATGTATTTACTCGATCTCTTTGTAGGTACGAGATGCAAGATCTACATGTCTCCGAAACGCTTCCTCAGATGGTTGCTCTCTCAGAGGCTTATCTTCAGATATACGAGCAGCATCAGTACTAAGTGACATACCTTTCGAAACTAAGAGCAATTTGGAGTGAAGTTTTAGTTATAATTGTCGTAGTAATTCGCGAAGAGTTCAATACCGGATCAAATGCTTACGTAGAATTGTACTGTAGTTTTGTATGATAACCCGAATTGCAGATTAATCGAACTTGAAGTTGAACGTAGCACGGTTTAACATCGTGTACATGGAAGAGTTCTTGTAAGGTTTGAAAATTTGACAATAATATTCATCTCATGAACTTTAGGTCCGTTTGGATAGGTGTATTTGCATTTGAGATTTGGTATTTGGTATTTCAAATACAAAATTTAGTGTTTGGATACAATTCTACGGGTTAGATTTGTTACAAATTATGGGTTAGATTTGTCATAAATTATGGGTTAGATTTGTCACAAATTTTGGGTTAGATTTGTCACAAATTTTTGGGTTAGATTTGTCACAAATTATGGGTTAGATTTGTCACAAATTTGGTTAGATTGTCACAAATTTGGGTTAGATTTGTCACAAATTTTGGGTTAGATTTGTCACAAATTTTGGGTTAGATTTGTCACAAATTTTGGTTAGATTTGTCACAAATTATGGGTTAGATTTGTCACAAATTATGGGTTAGATTTGTCACAAATTATGGGTTAGATTTGTCACAAATTTTGGGTTAGATTTGTCACAAATTTTGGTTAGATTTGTCACAAATTTTGGGTTAGATTTGTCACAAATTATGGGTTAGATTTGTCACAAATTATGGGTTAGATTTGTCACAAATTTTGGGTTAGATTTGTCACAAATTTTGGGTTAGATTTGTCACAAATTATGGGTTAGATTTGTCACAAATTTTGGGTTAAATTTGTCACAAATTATGGGTTAGATTTGTCACAAATTATGGGTTAGATTTGTCACAAATTATGGGTTAGATTTGTCACAAATTATGGGTTAGATTTGTCACAAATTATGGTTAGATTTGTCACAAATTATGGGTTAGATTTGTCACAAATTATGGGTTAGATTTGTCACAAATTTTGGTTAGATTTGTCACTAATTATGGGTTAGATTTGTCACAAATTGGGTTAGATTTGTCACAAATTCTGGATTAGATTTGTCACAAATTATGGGTTAGATTTGTCACAAATTCACAAATTATGGTTAGATTTTTTACAAATTATGAGTTAGATTTGTCAGAAATTTTGAGCAAAATTTTGACAAATTTTATGACCTAAATTTGTCAAAATTATATGGTTCAAGCTCAACAAATTTTTGGCTAGATTTGGTAAAAATGGTAAATTGCAATTTGGCCCATAATGTGTAGATTTGGTCCAAAAATGCGCTAGATTTGGTCCAAAAATGCGCTAGATTTGGCCAAAAAAATGTGCTAGATTTGGCCAAAAAAAATGCGCTAGATTTGGCCCAAAAATGCGCTTAGATTTGGTCCAAAAATGCGCTAGATTTATCCCAAAAATGCGCTAGATTTGGTCGTAAAAATTGCGCTAGATTTGGCCAAACAATGCGCTAGATTTGCCAAAATTACGCTTAGATTTGTCCAAATATGTGCTTATATTTGTCACAAAAATGGCTAGATTTGCAAAAAAATGGCTAGATTTGTCCCAAATATGGTAGATTTGTCCGATCGCTAATTTGGTAAATGCGTAGATTTGTCCCAAATTAGGTGTAGATTTGTTAAAAAATGGTCTAGAGACAATGTGGTAGATTTGTCCAAATATGGTAGATTTGTCACAAATATGGGTAGATTTGTCCAAATATGGGTTAGATTTGTCCACAAATTATGGTTAGATTTGTCAATTTTATGGTTAGATTGCCTAAATTTGGGTTAGATTTGTCACAAAATTAGGTTAGATTTGTCACAAATTTGGTTAGATTTGTCCAAAATTATGGTTAGATTTGTCACAAATATGGCTAGAATTGTCCAAAATGGTTAGATTTGGCCAAATTATGGTTAGATTTGTCAAAATTTGTAGAAAATTTGTAGATTTGTCCAAATTTGGTCAAATTTTGTCACAAAGTCTAGATTTGTCAACAAATTTATGGGTTAGATTTGTCAAATGGTAGATTTGTCCAAATTGGGCTAGATTTGTCCAAATTTGGTAGATTTGCCAAAAATGGTTAATTTGTCCCATAATGGGTTAGATTTGTCACAAATGGCTAGATTTGTCACAAATATGGTAGATTTGGCCAAATATGGTTAGATTTGTCCAAAATGCGTAGATTTGTCATAGGGTAATTTGCCAAAATATGGCTAGATTTGTCCAACAAAATTTGGGCTGCTAGATTTGTACTAAATGCGCTAGATTTGTCCACAAATTATGGTCTAGATTTGTCCAAAAATTGCTTAGATTTGTCCAAAATGCGTAATTTGCAAAAATGCGTAGTTTGTCCAAAAAATTAGCGTTAGATTTTCACAATATGATTAGATTTGTCAAAAATTTGAGCAAAATTTTGTTTTATGCAATTTGTCAAAATATTGGTTAAGCCAAAATGTTTATGATGCGCTAGATTTGTAAAAAATGGGCTATGATTTGTCCCAAAGATGCTGCTAGATTTGGTCCAAAAATGCGCTAGATTTGGTCCAAAAATGCGCTAGATTTGGCCAAAAAAATGGCTAGATTTGGCCAAAATGCGCTAGATTTGCCAAAAAATGCCTAGATTTGCCCAAAAATGCGCTAGATTTTCCAAATTGCGCTAGATTTGGCCTAAAAATGCGCTAGATTTGGCCAAAAAATGCGCTAGATTTGGCCAAAGTGCGCTAGATTTGCCCAAAAATTGCTAGATTTGTCAAAATGCGCTAGATTTGGCACAAAATGCGCTAGATTTGGCCAAAAATGCGCTAGATTTGTCCAATGGCGCTAGATTTGGTAAAAATGCGCTAGATTTGGCCCAAAGCGTAGATTTGTTAAAAAATGGCTAGATTGCCCAAAAATGCGCTAGATTTGTCCCAAAGATGCGCTAGATTTGGCCAAAAAATGCTTAGATTTGACCCAAAATGCCTAGATTTGGCCCAAAAAATTCGCTAATTTATCCCAAAGTGTGCTAGATTTGGTAAAAAATGGACTAAATTTGGCCAAAAAAATGCGCTAGATTTGAGCCCCAAAGTGCGCTAGATTTGGCCAAAAAAATGCGTTAGATTTGTCCCAAAATGCGCTAGATTTGGCCAAAACAATGCGCTAGATTTGTCCCAAAATGCGCTAGAATTGTCCCAAAATGCCATAGATTTGGCCAAAACAATGCGCTAGATTTGTCCCAAAGATTTGTTAAAAAATGTGCTAGATTTGTCTCAAAATGAGCAAGATTCGTCACAAAGTGCGCTAGATTTGTCCCAAAATGCACTAGATTTATCCCAAAAGTGTGCTAGATTTGTCCTAAGTGCGCTAGATTTGTCCCAAAATGGGCTAGATTTGTCCCAAATTGTGCTAGATTTGGCCCAAAAAATGCGCTATATTTGTCCCTAAGTGCGCTAGATTTGTCCCAAAATGCGCTAGATTTAGTCCCAAATTGTGCTAGATTTGGCCCAAAATATGCGCTATATTTGTCCCAAAATGCGCTAGATTTGTCATAAAGTGCGCTAAATTTGGCCCAAAAATGTGCTAGATTTATCCTAAAGTGCGCTAAATTTGGCCAAAATAAAGCACAAGATTTGTCTCAAAATGCGCTAAATTTGTCCCAAACTAGCTAGATTTGGCCCAAAAAATGTGCTAGATTTGTCCCAAAATGTATTGCCAAAAATGCCTAGATTTAGCCTAAAAATGCGCTAGATTTAGCCTAAAAATGCGTTAGATTTGGCACAAAGTTTGCTAGATTTAGCCAAAAAAATGCGATAGATTTTTCCAAAGTGTGCTAGAATTGTCCTAAAATGTGCTAGATTTGGCCCATAATGCGCTGGATTTGGCCGAAAAAATGCGCAAGATTTGTCACAAAATGCACTTGATTTGTCCCAATGAGATGCAGCTAGATTTGGCCAAAAATGCGCTAGATTTGGCCAAAAATGCGCTAGATTTGGCCAAAAATGAGCTAGATTTGGCTCAAAACGCGCTAGATTTGTCCGAAAGTGCACTAGATTTGTCCCAAAATGCGCTAGATTTGTCGCAAATTGCTATAGATTTGGCCCAAAAAATGCGCTAGATTTGGCAAAAAATGCGCTAGATTTGGCCTAAAGTGCGCTAGATTTTGCCCAAAAAATGTGCTAGATTTGTCCCAAAATGCGGTAGATTTGGCACAAAGTGCGCTAGATTTGGCCCAAAAATGCGCTAATTTATTCCAAAGTGCGCTAGATTTGGTAAAAAATACGCTAGATTTGGCCCAAAATGCGCTAGATTTGGCCCTAAGTGTGCTAGATTTGGCCCAAAAATGCGCTAGATTTGTCCCAAAGTGCGCTAGATTTGGAGAAAAAAATGCTTTAGATTTGTCCCAAAATGCGCTAGATTTGGCCCAAAAAATGTGCTAGATTTGTCCCCAAGTGCGCTAGATTTGGTAAAAAAATGGGCTAAATTTGGCCAAAAAAATACGCTAGATTTGGCCAAAATGCGCTAGATTTGGCACAAAGTGCGCTAGATTTGGCCAAAAAAAATGCGTTAGATTTGTCCCAAAATGCGCTAGATTTGGCCAAAACAATGCGCTAGATTTGTCCCAAAATGCGCTAGAATTGTCCCAAAATGCCATAGATTTGGCCAAAACAATGCGCTAGATTTGTCCCAAAGATTTGTTAAAAAATGCGCTAGATTTGTCTCAAAATGAGCAAGATTCGTCACAAAGTGCGCTAGATTTGTCCCAAAATGCACTAGATTTATCCCAAAGTGTGCTAGATTTGTCCTAAGTGCGCTAGATTTGTCCCAAAATGGGCTAGATTTGTCCCAAATTGTGCTAGATTTGGCCCAAAAAATGCGCTATATTTGTCCCTAAGTGCGCTAGATTTGTCCCAAAATGCGCTAGATTTGTCCCAAATTGTGCTAGATTTGGCCCAAAATATGCGCTATATTTGTCCCAAAATGCGCTAGATTTGTCATAAAGTGCGCTAAATTTGGCCAAAAAATGTGCTAGATTTATCCTAAAGTGCGCTAAATTTGGCCAAAATAAAGCACAAGATTTGTCTCAAAATGCGCTAAATTTGTCCCAAACTACGCTAGATTTGGCCCAAAAAATGTGCTAGATTTGTCCCAAAATGCGCTAGATTTGCCAAAAATGCGCTAGATTTAGCCTAAAAATGCGCTAGATTTAGCCTAAAAATGCGTTAGATTTGGCACAAAGTTTGCTAGATTTAGCCAAAAAAATGCGCTAGATTTTTCCAAAGTGTGCTAGAATTGTCCTAAAATGTGCTAGATTTGGCCCATAATGCGCTGGATTTGGCCGAAAAATGCGCTAGATTTGTCCCAAAATGCACTTGATTTGTCCCAAAGTGAGTTAGATTTGTCCCAAAATGCGCTAGATTTGGCCGGAAAAATGCGCTAGATTTGGCCAAAAATGCCTAGATTTGGCCAAAAATGAGCTAGATTTGGCTCAAAACGCGCTAGATTTGTCCTAAAGTGCACTAGATTTGTCCCAAAATGCGCTAGATTTGTCGCAAACTGCTATAGATTTGGCCCAAAAAATTCGCTAGATTTGGCAAAAATGCGCTAGATTTGGCCTAAAGTGCGCTAGATTTTGCCCAAAAAATGTGCTAGATTTGTCCCAAAATGCGGTAGATTTGGCACAAAGTGCGCTAGATTTGGCCCAAAAATGCGCTAATTTATTCCAAAGTGCGCTAGATTTGGTAAAAAATACGCTAGATTTGGCCCAAAATGCGCTAGATTTGGCCCTAAGTGTGCTAGATTTGGCCCAAAAATGCGCTAGATTTGTCCCAAAGTGCGCTAGATTTGGAGAAAAAAATGCTTTAGATTTGTCCCAAAATGCGCTAGATTTGGCCCAAAAAATGTGCTAGATTTGTCACCAAGTGCGCTAGATTGGTAATGGTAAAAAAATGGGCTAAATTTGGCCAAAAAAATGCACTAGATTTATCCCAAAGTGCGCTAGATTTGTCCCAAAATACGCTAGATTTGGCCCAAAAATGCGCTAATTTATCCCAAAGTGCGCTACATTTGGTAAAAAATGTGCTAGATTTGGCCCAAAATGCGCTAGATTTCACCAAAAATGCTCTAGATTGTCCTAAAATGCGCTAGAAATGTCCCAAAATGCGCTAGATTTGGCCAAAACAATGCGCTAGATTTGTCCCAAAAGTACACTAGATTTGTCACAAAGTGCGCTAGATTTGTCCCAAAGTACACTAGATTTGTCCCAAACTGTGCTAGATTTGTCCGTAAGTGCTAGATTGGTCCCAAAATGCGCTAGATATTGGCCCAAAAAATGCGCTACATTTGTCCCAAAATGCTCTAGATTTGTCATAAAGTGCGATAGACCTGGCCCAAAAAATTATCTAGATTTATCCTAAAGTGCGCTAGATTTGGCCAAAATAAACACTAGATTTGTCTCAAAATGTGATAGATTTATCAAAAAATGCGCTAGATTTGGCTCAAAAATGCGCTAATTTGACCCAAAATGCGCTAGATTTGTCCCAAAGTGCGCTAGATTTGACCCAAAAATGTGCTAGATTTGTCTCAAAATGCGCTAGATTTGGCCCAAAAATGCGCTAGATTTGGCCAAAAATGCGCTAGATTTGGCCCAAAGTGCGCTAGATTTGTCCCAAAACGCACTAGATTTGTCCCAAATTGCGCTAAATGTGCTAGATTTGTCAAAAAAAATTGTGTTAGATTTGGCCTAAAAATGCGCTAGATTTGGCCCAAAATGCGCTAGATTTGGCCCAAAAATGCGCGAGATTTGGCCCAAAATGCGCTAGATTTGACCCAAAAATGCGCTAATTTATCCCAAAGTGCGCTAGATTTGGTAAAAAAATGGGCTAAATTTGGCCAAAAAAATACGCTAGATTTGGCAAAATGCGCTAGATTTGGCACATAATGCGCTAGATTTGGCACAACTTCTAAACTTTATTTGACAAAATTCGGGTTAGATTTGGCATAACATTTGGGCTACATTTGTCCCTAATACTATGGTAGATTTGGTACAAATTCTAGGCTAAATTTGTCAAAAAAATTGGGCTAGATTTGACACATATTCTAGGCTAGATTTGACATGAATTCTAGGTTATATTTTGACAACTTCTGGGGCAGATTTGACACAACTTCTGGAGCAGATTTGACACAACTTCTGGGCTATATTTGGCACAACTTCTGGGCTAGATTTAGCACAACTTTTGGACTAGATTTGTCACAACTTCTGTGCTAGATTTGTCTCAACTTCTGTGCTAGATTTTTCACAACTTCTGTGCTAGATTTGTCAAAAAAATTGGGCTAGATTTTACACAAATTCTGGGCTAGATTTGACACGAATTCTAGGCTACATTTGACACAAATTCTGGGCTAGATTTGGCAAAAATTTTGGGCTAGAATTCTCACAACTTCTGTGCTAGATTCGACACAACTTTTGGGCTAGATTTGACACAAATTCTAGGCTAGATTTGTCCAAAAGTTTGAGCTAGATTTGTCACAAAATATTGGCTAGATTTGTCAAAAAATTGGGCTAGATTTATAATAAAAATTATGGACTAGATTTGTAAAATTTTTCGATAGATTTGTCAAATATTCTAGGCTAGATTTGTCAAGAATTATGAGCTAGATTAGTCAAAAATTTTAGGTAGATTAGTTAAAAAATGGGCTAGATTATTAAACATTCTAGTCTAGATTTGTTAAAATTTTGGGATAGATTTGTAAAAAAAATTGTGTTTAGATTTGTTAAATATTTTGGGCTAGATTTGTAAAAAAAATGAGGTATATTTGTCAAAATTTATGTGTAGATTTTTTATAAATATTCGGGGCTAGATTTGTCAAAAATTCTGGGTTAGATTTGGCACATATTCTTGGCTAAATTTGTCAAAGATTCTAGGCTGGATTTGTCAATTCCCAAAAAAAAAATGGGTTAGATTTGTTAGTGGATGGATTTGTCAATTTTCAAAAATTTATGGGCTAGATTTATTAGTCTACGAATTTGTAAATTTTCAAATATTTATGGGCTAGATTTGTCAATTCTCAAAATTTCAGGGCTAGATTTGTCAGTGGATGAACTTGGCAATTTTCAAAAAATTGTGGGATAGATTTGTCTATGGATGGATTTGTCAATTTTCACAAAATTATGGGTTAGATTTGTCAATTCTATAACATTTATAGGCTAGATTTGTCAGTGGATGAATTTGTCAATTTCCAGAAATATCTAAGCTACTTCAGTCAGTAAGTGGATGGATTTGTCAATTATAAAAAAAAATTGGACTAGATTTGGTAGTGGATGGTTTTATCAATTCTTAAAAATATCTAGGCTAGATTTGTCAATAGATGGTTATTTTAATTTCAAAAAAACATGTGCTAAATTTCTCGATGGATGGTTTTGCCAATTTTCAAAGCTAGATTGGCAAAAGAAGCTCAAACAGAAAACCTCCCTTATAACTGGACTTCTAGCTCTTTTATTTGTAATATGTTATAATATGTTTCCCCTTATGGTCGAATAAAATTACTACATTTCAGTCCCCAAAAAAGCTAGATTTTATCAACTTTTAAAATCTACTACTCCAAATATGATAAATTTACTACTTCATCACTAAATGTATAAAACTTTACATATTACAACTCATTTACTACTTGTTAATTAAGTATCAACTCCTTGAATTAAGGTCTGTAGAGTCTCTAAACATGAGATTGTTCATAACATGAACTGGAACATCTGATATAGGCTTGATTGCCTGCTGCTGATGTGGCATTGCCAGCTGGACATCCTCGTCAGCTTCCCTGGTGAACTCATCGTACACCATGAACATTGAAGTCGCGGAAGGCGTGGAGATGAAGTTGAGACCAATGTAGAAAGTGAGCCCCAAAACTACTGTCACCATCCCATAAGTTGGCACTGCTAATGCCCAGAACCTGAAAAACCCAGATACGATATCTCGTCAGGAGATCAAATCGGCGAGACTAAGCAGCTGTAAGGTTCAACGTTACAAGAACTGTAGCTGATTTCACTGGGTTTAGTCCTCGGTACAAGGTTTAACCAGTCCAACTGCACAGTATATGATGGTTTCATGAACAGTTCTAGGGTCTTATCAACAACTTTGAACCGCTAGCTTCACAGGTTGAATCTCTGGTACGAAACCGCTAAGTTACTTACCAGTTCATCAACATAGAAATGAACGCTTCCAATAGGTTCATGGGTTGAATCTCCGGTACAAAAGATTGCTACTTTACCAGTTGATCAGCATAGTTAAGCCTCGAACCAGAAACCAAACCACTATCTAATGCTAAATCATGGTTCTATATAACGATTCTTTGACAGCCATTAGCTTCACAGATGGAGTTATCGGTACGCCAGTTCATCAACATGGTTAACCGAATACTAGGGCTCTTCCTAATAGCTCAGAGGTAAGATGTATTTCTATATCAGGGTTCTGTAACGATTCTTCGGCAGTCTTATGACCAACTTTGAATCATTAGCTTCACCAATTGGATCTCCAGAGCTGATTCATTGTTGACTTAACCGATTCATCAGCAAAGTTAACTACATACTAGGGATCTTCCTAATAGCTCAGAGGGGTAAGCAAGCAACCCACATTCAATCACTAACTTAACTTCTAAGGATGAAAGTATGCGACGAAACGATGGAAATGAGTTAGCTTCTGACCTGTTGGGGTAGTAAGAGATGCCAATTGAATGCAGCCATGGTTCAGGTACATACGCCCACGCCAGGAAGATGACTGCACACACCACAGACACCATTGATCAAAGACTGAACAATGGAGCCCGAAAAAGGTACACAGATATAGAATGAAGGAGAAACCTGTAGCAACGACAGTGGTAATGATGCCAACGAAACCATAAACCTCTGAAGGTTTAGGACCTGAGACTGATGATGAAGGATTGAAGATATCAGATCTGCTTCCTTCTGCAGCTCTGCTCTTCTTCTGATTCCTCGTCTTCGAGAAGCTTAGCACTCTCCGTGGACTGTTCACCGAGTAGCCATCTTCGTTATCCTCCATCACTGTCATATCAGTTTAGAAAATTCAGCCGCATCACATTATCGATATCAAATGCCATTCTCAACTTGAATTCGATTAAAGCTAATGACAGATGTTTTCCATCTCAATTAGTCCTAACCAGATTCTCTATTCATCTGCTATCTGTGAACTAACTCTACACAAAGATGCAACTTATGGGCTACTATGCTAGTGATTCACCTTTATATGTTGTTGCACTTAACCAATAGCCACACAAGTACCTGCTTAAGAAGAAACAAATCATCTGAGGTCAGTGGGAGTAACAAGTAAGATTAACAAACTTCAAACCCAAAGCTACTCTCTGCACAAGTAAGATGATTCAGAAATTGCAGCAGCAAACAAACACCTGCAAGTAACAAGTAACAAGCTACTGAAAACAAGACACCATTGAAATATGTGGAATTCAAACTTCCCAGTACATCATCACAAGAAAACTCAACCTTGGAAACTCAATGCAGCAGTACAATAAGAGCCCGCCAATAAGAAAACTTGAACTTTTACATGATTAGTACAACAATAATGCAACAGTTTAAGAACAATACAAAACACAAATGGTATTACATTTCGCAGAATGAGGATTCATTAATCCTTTGAAATACAAGAGAAGAGTTTCGGTACGCAATGGGGCATTGAAGGAGTACTCGCGTACATGATATTACCCTAATTAAAGCCGTCTTCTAAAACCCACCAGCACTAAACCGTAGATGAACCAGCAAACCCAGTCATGAACAATGGCGATAAGCCAATAGCACGCACATGAGAAGAGAAAACCGTTATAGCTACTAATAAATAGTACTGGGTTGGCATGGTCCGAGTGATGCAAAAAAATAAAAGACCATCTCAGACATGGCAAACAGATGACTAAACTCCTGAATTGTGCAAGAAAACCAATCGACGACCTAAAAATTGCCTTACAGTTCCTAATTCGTAAAGGAAGCCGAACAATAAAAACGATGAAGACAAGGAGGACAACTGAAACTGAATAAGAAAGCAACAGCTGGAAGTAGCTCTCACAACCTTCGATTGGTGAATGGCCGTTAAGGGTTCAAAACCATTTTAGGAACAGAAGCTCTGGTCGTCAAAATCAACCGAGCAGCGGAGGAAGAAGAAGAAGAGAGAAAACGAGAACCTACCTCTGATGCGGCGCCGTCGAAGCTTCGTTCCTGGTCGGCGATTCTGAGGCGGACAGAGGTGGCTGTTGGAGTCGTAGTCGGTAGAAGTGCAACCAGCAGAAGAGCCAGAGAACGATGGAAGGTAGTTGGGGGAAAGAGAAAGCCACTCATTAAAAAGGAAATGGAATTTGGATCGTATTAGCTCAAACGAAACCAAAGTCAAGAACCTTTTATCGAATCAAACCCGATTCTAAGTCGCAAATTTACCTAGCGATTCCATTCAAGCTAAAATTTTCTCCAATTAGGTTAACGTATCTCCAACCGATTCCATGTTCATACTATCATTGAACTAACTCTACACATAATATGCAAAATCGATTGAGAGAATCATCAGTTCTGGACACGAATCGAAACGAGATTAGATTAGATTAGATTAGCCCAATCGAGTAATGGAAAAGATTAAGGAAAAGGACAAACTTACCGTCCGGCAGCCGGCGATGAGAGTTTCACAGCTTCATTCCGCAGAACCCTAGAGAAGGAACAAATCAAAACGGAGATAAGCATAAAGATGAAAGTAATCCAATAGAGAGAGAGAGAGATTAGAGAAATTTACCGACTGAAAATGGAACCACTGAAGCAGCTTGAGGGATCTGCTCGAGAGCTGGAAAGAATTGCCGCCGCCGCGAAATGGAACACAGTACTCTATACCGACGGCGGGATGAACACGCGATCACAATACTCTGAACAAAACGGCGCGTCGTTTAAATTTTGTTTTTCATTTCTTATAGTCTCTTTTTTTATAGATAGCTTATTTGGAAAATAGTAAATGAATTTAAATACAAATCTATGAAATTTTGATTTATAATGAAAAATGTGATTTGGAATACAAAGTATTTAAAAGATCTTAAGATATTTTAGATTTTTTAAAAACATCATCTATAAAAATAAAAATAAAAAACAAAGACGGGCTTTTAGAATTTTAGAATTTTTTTGGTACGACACAAAATAATACATGTATTCTTCAAAATCACGAATTAACCTTTAAGTCACATTTAACGCACCTCTCTCCCACGAAACTCAAACTCAACAAACACTTCTTCTTTTAACAAACAAAGAATGATCCCTAAAATAATTTCATCACACAATACTCATTTCTTCTCCAAAAATGCAAAGCTCTCAAACAACATCCATGGACACCAACAAGGAATTTCGAGCCTTCATCAATGTCTGGTCAACCATCTTCGTCTCTCTCTCCTTTTGCCATTTCATGGGCAAGATCATCCCCAATTCTCCTCGTCGTCGACTTTTCTTTGTCGCTCCTGTCGTTTCGTTATTCCTCTTCCTCCCTCTCACTCTCGCTCTGTTCACCTCATTGGTGTCACCTCTTTCTTCATCTCGTGGCTCGCCAACTTCAAACTTCTTCTCTTCGCCTTTCATCGTGGGCCTCTCTCCTCCTCCTCTTCTTCTTCACTTTATCATTGTTGATGCATGACTTTCCTCCTCATCCACGTGGCGGACAAGTGAAAAATTAAACAGGCAGGCGCGAGAAAGTTACAAGTGGGTGAAAAAATCACAAAAACGTTCTGATACCATAACAACAAATCAAATATGGAACAAAGAGGTATTCATAGAATTTTAATAGTAAAATTTACAATATAATCATCGTGGTATTTATTAATTTATAATTGCACCCTCGTTTCCTCACAGAATTTGTTGAACTACATCGTCAAACTTTGATCTACACCTCACTATCGTGGGTCTATGAATTGAGGTCAAACCTCCACCTGATAGTGCTCATGTTCGTCTACTTCAACCACGTGTACTACTCCCTTGAAATTTTTCTCACAATCTCCAAACACGGTGGCTCGACTCGCGATCAGCTCGGATCTGGAGCCACCATTCAACACACCATACCTCTCGACTTCGCTCCAAGACTTTTGGGGAAGGCGATGGAATGTGATGGTCAGCAGTATCATGCGACCGGCCATATATGATCCAGTCCTTATGGTACTAAAGCAAGTTATGGGCCTACAGACGGCCCAGATTGTGGCGGTATGGACCACATTTATAGTCTCGGGCCTTATGCACGAGCTTATATTTTACTACTTGGGTCGACAAAGGCCCACGTGGGAGGTCTTGTGCTTTTTCCTAGTCCATGGGACTTGTCTCCTAGCGGAGGTCTATCTAAAAAAGGCGGCGAAAGAGCGAAACTCACAGTGGTGGCCGCTACCCAAGGCGGTAGCAAACGTCACGACGATGGGGTTCGTGACTGTGATGACGTTTTGGTGTTTTTTTCCTCCGTTGATTCGGTGTGGGGTCGATGTTCGAGCAGTTGAGGAGTATGTCACAACTTGTACATGGATCAAGGAGTTGTTTATGAAGATAATTTTTTATTCATACTACTAACTGTGATTTTAGACCTTTAAAATAATTTTCTTATTATTGTAAGTCGTGGTTTAAAAATGCCTTCATTTAGACCTGTTATTGTGTATAAAATTACTACGATGTTAAGAAAAATAAAAATAAATTGTAATTGTAATATACCCATTGGATATATTTTTATTATTGAATACAAAGTTACAAACTTTTTACCATAAATTACAAAATAAAACATATTAATAATTAATCATCATTTTAATTCTTCCACTAAACACCAATCCTCAACTTGCTCCACCACAAACCCCACATCACAAAAGCTCATATGCTCCTCAATTTCATCACCAACACCATAATCAACCTCTCCACAACCTTCATCACCATCAAAATCATCATCGAAATCTCGATCCACGACCTTTAATCGATCCAACATCCCAGTAGCCGAGAACCCATCACACTTCGACACGTGGCCACCATCCACAACTCGCCACGTGACCAACCTGTGATTGGACACAACATCGTTTGACCTTGACTTGTGGGTCCCTTTAGCCTTGTCTCTGGATTTGTACACGGGTGAATATAGCACTCTTTGCATCGTGGGACCCCGCATTTCCCCGTGAATTTGGAGTGGTTGGTGGGCTTGCGAGAGACCTTGGCGAAGATGCCTGCGGTGGGAGGTGGCGATTCATCGAGTCTTGAGTTGATCGGAGATGGTAAGACCGGGTAGGTTCTTACCATCCCATGTTGTCTTCCTTCCCTCTTCATTGATAGATCAAAAATGAAAACTTTGATTGATTATATGATGGAATTGAATGATTGTTTATATAAGGAGAGATGTTGGGTGGAGATTACTTGGGAATCAAGTTAGGTTAAGCTTGGGCTCCAAGGTCAAACCAATTATTGCCAACTCGTTATATACTAAGCATTACAAGCAGCATGAATGGGATGATCAAAGACAAGAAAACAAAATAATTAATATTATTATATAATAATAATTAAATTATTATTAGTGGTTTATCAAATTCTCGCCAATAAGATTAAATCAATCATTTATATGATTAGAATCGTCAATATGGATTATCCATAAAATTGTATTTGCTCGACAAGCATAAGAACTGTTCGATTACGAGTCAATCAAATCACAAAATCGCTCGAATCGGGTTCATCGATTCTCGAAATAAATGTAAACATGAAACCCATCTCTCAAAACCAGATCCATTGAGCAAACCAAGGCAGCAAATATCTCACCGGCGGCCATTAATGCATATACACATTAATTCGTCGACGATAAGATCCTATTTAAATCCCCATCTCCGTTCTACACTAATCAAAGAAGAAGAAGAAGAATCTCCAAATCCCAATCATGAAGACGGCGTCGTTTCTCCTCCGCCGGACGACCGCCGTGGCTCTGCTCATACTCTGCCTCTTAGCAACCACCGCCCTCCCCAACTGCCACCCTCCGCCGCCGCGCCCCCATCCCGGCGGCGGAAAAATAAGAAAGGCCGGCGGGGAGACGTGTAAAGAATGCGTGGTGGAGGAGCTGCAGTACGGCTGCCGGAAATGCACCCCGATCCTCCGGTGCCTTGCGCGGTGCATGTGGGGCGGCGCCGCCAAATTGAAGTGCATCGAGAAGTGTGATTGCGGCGGCGGAAAGCCCACTCTTTCTGATTGTAAAGCTTGCATGTCTAGGTGCAAATGCAGTTGTATGTCAAATTTGAATACATAGAGTAATTAGCTCTGATAGTCCCTTATGTTTTCCTTTTATACAAAAAGGTCATGTACTTATCATTATCAAAATCAACTAAACCCTCTTATCCGTTTCAAAATCGAACTCATCCATCGTACCGTTACTTTTCTTCAACAAATCGGTTAGTTTTTCCTCGTTAGCATGCATATTCACCAAAAAATAGGCGGGTAGCTTGCTACACGTCAGCTTCCCAAACGCAATCGATGAAATCTGATTAAATAAATGTCCTAACTATTTTGCCAGCCAAACCGAACCAATGAAAACATATTATTTTCCACATGGCTATGTTAACTACTTACATATCTAATTGGGTTTTGACAGACGTGAAACAAGTCATTTGTGGTGTACGTGGTTCAAAGTGAGAAGACCGATAGCTCAAAATTTGGCAAGATCATAAAGAGCTACCGATTAATTATGTCACGACATTCACGCTATGTGGTGCATTTTACTAGGAGAGTTCAGAACAGGGGAGTTCAGAACAGGGTTACCACTAGTTAGCTCGTATCACATTGGATAATTAACTTGTTATCTAAAGTACGTACCGTTGGACACGAGCATTAATAACAAGACAAAACTAATCGAATCGTTGACGAAAACTGACGAGTTTGATTTTTCATACAATTTCGATGACGTTTCTGTATAAAAGGCAAACATAATAGGGCTCTGAATACATTGTACACAGTCTACACCACCGACGGACCAAAACGACAAGGACGCCAACGCAAAACGACAGCGATTATTAGTAACGAAGAAAGCGCTGGAAGCAACGAAACCCGAGATACTCAGCGCAGAACCGCTCCATCTCTTCGCCGCCTCTCTCTTTACAAACCTCCGCCTCCATCTCCGCCACCGTCCGATCCCAATTAAACACCCCAACTCCTCCACCTCCTCCGCCGCCACCGTCGAATTCCACATCCCACTCACCGACCTTAGCCTCACAGATCCCGTCAAGTATCTCCTGCATCCCGACGATCCTACGGCTCACCTTCCTCCTCGCTTCCCTAACCGCCGGATCCACTCCGGGCACCGAATCCAGCCTCAGGAGCAGCCTCATCAGCTCCTCGTTCACCCTCAGCTTCTCCCTCTCATCCTCCCTCACCGCGTCCACCGTCTCCTGCAGCTGGATCCGCCGCTGTACCTCGTCGGCCTGGGAATCCACGGAAGCGATCTTCCGGTAGAGGGACCGGATTACGTGAGCTCGATACGCCGACTGGATCTTCGTCGCTGCTGCGTGGTGCTCAGGGAGGTGGACGATGATTGGGACTGCCTGCGCGGCCGGAGAGGAGGAGGATTCGATCGGGATTTCCTTGACAATCGGAACCGTCGGCAGGCCGTCGTCGTGGAAGGCGTAAGTGACGGTGGAGGAGAAGCTGCTGTAGTCTGGAAATCCTCTCATGGTATAAGCTTTAGAAAAGGACAGTAGTAGCGTATTAAGAAATGTTAAGACGTTTTTCTTTTGAGGCTGTAATGGAGATGATGATCATCATCATGTGGGGCCCACCCAGAAATTCCGCTTTAGCTTTACTCGTTAACGTTGACCGATCTCAAAGCAAACGGCCGTTAAGTTTGTAACGGCTATGTTTTTTACAGGACATAGTGCAAGTAGTTAACATCTTATTTCAGCAGAAGAGAGGAAGGAAAGACTAATAGCTACTACAGGATACGAAGATTCAGCTCTAGGGCTTGCTTGAAGGGAGGATTTTTCCGGTACAAGTACCGAATCCGACGTTGTAACCGTCTCCCTGCACAGAAATCGACGATTCGAGTAAGAAAGAGGAATAACATGAACAAAGATGGAGAGAGTCGAGTTTGCAGACCTTGCAGAAGCCGGAGATGGTGACTTCGTCGCCGTCTTCGAGGAACTTGCGAGTAGCGCCGTTGAGGGACAGAGGGTTTTGGCCGTTCCATGTGAGTTCGAGTAAGCATCCGTATGATTCTGGCTCCTGATGGGAACAAGAAGGGTGATTGGGGTATGGTTCTGGGAGGATTAAAGACATTAAAGCTAAGTTGAAATGAAAGAATGAAGCTTACCGGTCCACTGATTGTTCCTGTTCCGAGTAGGTCGCCTGGTCTCAGGTTGCAGCCGTTGACTGTGTGGTGTGCTAGCTGTTGAGTAACTGTCCAGTACCTGTACAATGAATCCGATTACAGGAGTTAGTTCGATTCATTGACCAAGTCGAATTTAGATGTGTCGAGAGTGGTGGGAAGACGTACAAGTGATTGAAGTTGGTTCTTGTGACCACACTCGACTCTTGGAGTCCGGCTGGTTTGATTTGGACCTAAGATTTTCGAGCGGAGAAGCGATGTTTAATATGAAATGGAACCGACTAAACGAAACAATGATACGAGGTACCTCCAACGAAATGTCGTAGTTTTGCGAGATCTTTTCAGCTAGATAAGGAAGAGGAGGAGGATCCTGCAAGTTTTGATGACTGAGAATAAGCAAAAACCCAGACAAGTTCATCTACTTAAAAGGGCAGCTCACGATCTGTCATTTTCATTACCTGTTTTGGGGCATCGCAAGTGAAAGGTGATAGGGCATCGAGCGTGACGATCCAGGGCGATATTGTGGTACCTGTAGGGCGAGGGAATTGATAAAAGAATCAAGAGGTAAAGCAGATAGGTGAACGGTGATAACTAGTTAAGCTTCGAAGTAGCATTCTTACTGAAACTCTTCCCGAGGAATGGCCCGAGAGGGATATATTCCCATGCTTGAATGTCTCTAGCTGCGAAAAGAGTGATTGGGTTAGCATTAATTACAAACACTGAAAGGTATTGAACTATGAAGACTGTATATACCACTCCAGTCGTTCATCAGTACGAGCCCAAATATATGATCAGCTGCTTCATTAACATCGATGGGTTTCCCCAATTCGTTTCCAGGACCAACGATAGCAGCCTGAAATGGGATATGATAAATGTTATGAATAGCAACGAATTAGTTACAGCATGATCGTTCTTGAAATGCTTACCATTTCTAGCTCAAAATCTAGCTTCTGTGAAGGTCCAAAGTATGGTGTTGAACTTCCACTTGGGGGGCCTTGTCCTCTGAGGAGGAAGAAGAAGAAGAAATTACGACCCATAAAAGCTTGAGAATGTAAAACAGTAAAAGAGTGACTTCAAATGGGTTTGAACAGATTAGACTACGAGGCAACTGGATAAGCTTACCTTGGCCGGATTATATCTGTTCCAGAGATAACAATCGAAGATGCTCGGCCATGATACGCGATCGGAAGGTGGAACCTAGAAGAGAAACAGAATTACTTAAAATTTGAACTTGTGGATCTAGATTAACCAAACAAACTGTTGTCTTCACATACCAATTCAGATTAATTGCATTCTGAGGGCCACGAAACATGGTTCCACAGTTCTTCGCGTGATGCATGGAGGAAAAGAAATCCGAGTAGTCCCCTATTGCAACAGGTAGAAGCATTTCCACCTCACTCTACAAATTCCAAATCCAAAATTCATATCAAGAGAATCATCCTACACAACAAGCTAATTAGCCCACAATATATCTTGCAACTTACCATTGGCAGAAGTGCTTTCTCCCTCAAGCTAGCATTGTCTCTCAACTTCGGCTCACTAGCTGCATTCGACAAAGACGAAGAAGTTCATCATTTCTTGGTCACAAACAAGGAATCAATGGAGTTTTCAGGATTCGCAAACCATGCACAAGGTAGACCCATACATGACAATAGCTTTTGAAGCGTTGCACGAGCTTCCTTCCAGGCAGGTCTTCCCAACGACAAGAACTTGTTCAAGTTAGGCTGCCAAACAATAAGCAAAACAAACCGCACAAATTACTCGATCAAACCATCGGGATTAGCATCAATATTTTCGTTTCACAGCAACCAAACAACCGTTAATAAGTCGATCAAATCACCTACAATTCAATCTATCAAACATCTAATCTCGATCAGCTCATTTTCGTTCCAATACGGTGAAATCAGCATCAAGATTTCACTACTCCTGTCGTTTTCTCAACAGCCAAACAACAGATGATCCCTCGATCAAACCACCTACAACTCAATCCATCTAACATGCACTCTCTCGCAAAGCTCACATTCGTTCCACGGCACTGAATTCAGTTTAAGCTTTCCTAAGTTGCTAAACACCAGCTCATCACTCAATAAAACCACAAAACATCTCAATCCATCACGCAGCCTACTGAAATTAACCACGGAAGCAAAATCATCGAACCTGGAGGAAACAATCAGAGGAACTGAGTACAGGACCGTCGAAGAGGCCGGCGAGAGCGATCTCCGAGAGGTCCAAAACATAGTCACCGATGGCGACAGCCGGACGAGGCAGGCCACTCGGCTTGTGCTTGAAGACACCATACGGAATGTTCTGGATAGGGAAGTGAGAATCCGGACGGACCTCGATGAAGGACGCCATTAAGAGGATACAGTTGAGGAATCCGAGAGTTTGCAGGGAGATGAAGAACAAGCGTAGCGAAGTGAGAAGAAGAGTGACGAATAGGAAACTATTGGTTGTTAGTTGAAATCAACGGTGTCAGATGAAACACGTCATCATCTGCCGTTCTCTTCACGGGTCTTCTACCGGACTGCGGGTTGACCCGTTGGTCAGCTGAATGTCATGGGTTTGACCTGACCCGGTTCAAAGATTTCAATCATCCAAGTGTGCATACATGCAAAAAGATCATTAGATAAAAATAAATTTGAGAGATGGATGAAAGAGAGGTAGCTTAGGAGGACAAAGATAGCATGGTATATAATACTTTGGCTTAATATCTATTTTGGTCATCAACTTGTAGAAATTGTAACAGAATGATCATTAACCTTTGAAACATAACTACAAAGAATCTAGACAAACCTCGATGATTGTTCGTTTGGAATTTTAGGACGTGGTTGACGAGGTAAACACTACTTGCAAGATGATTCATGGGTCAATGGTGAAGCGGTGACTAGCGATAACGTAGATGGAGAGTTACACATCCAAACGAAAAATGCAACCAATCAATTGCAAATCCTAATTTTTGGTTGCACACGATGGAAAAAAAAATTATACCGAAACAAAAAGTTAGATAAGTTTACTCATCCTTAAAAGGTTATTCAAGAAAGTATGATCATTCACAAATTAAGCGTTCAGGTTACAGCCATACCGTACTATGTGAGGGTCTTCCTTAGAGGCCTAAGTTAAGCCTATCTGGTTATATTTAAGTTATTAGAGCAAGCGCTAAGTCTTTTCATGTGATTGGATAAGAGGTAATTGACAACGTCTATAATATTGGTCGATTCGAGTTAAAAATTCCTTAGATTAATTAATAATTTAATACTCATTTCCTATATACACTAATAATACAAAATTATTCCTAATATCATAATTTTAATTAATATATCAACTCAATCAAACACCATAAAACTAGTACAAATACCAAATCCAATAGTACAAAATAGTGTAACACTTCTCCACCTACGTGGTCACATAAAATCATTATTCAAACAAATACTTAAATTTAATACTACCAAGCTCACAGGCCCACAAACCAAAGCCCAAATCCAGCTACCACCAAAACCATGCTCACACCAACACGGGCCGAGCCTGAGGGAGTCACCGGCCCAGGAGCTCGAACCGAGTCTGAGTCCGAGTCCGAGTCCAACACCGTTGTGGCAATTCGGTCATTACCCTTCGAGATCTCTCGAGGAAGAACGTCCACGTGTAGCTTGAGGCCGTCCTTGCAGCTCGAAGTGTTACTACTCACGAAGTAACGAACCCCTTCTCCGGTCAGGTGGACGCTGTTCAAACCGTCTGTGTACATTTTGATCGGGTTGGTCGAATCGCACGTGTAGTACTCCTCTTTTGACCCGAGCTCGTAGATCTCACCCTCTGTCGCTGAGTAGGCGAACCCTGCACTCAACCCCGAATCGTAATCAACTCGTGACAATAACCGTACCGGAGGTAAACTCGGTTATACTACAAAACTGAAAATTCAAACAATCGGTTCGACCAGGCGTACCAACCAGCTGTACCTACTACATTGGTGGTCCAACCGGTCACCACACCCACGTGAGTCTAAGATTAATGCATACAAAGTGCCCAATGTTTATTTATTGCAGTTAAGTACTGATCAGTCACTTTCTTTTACATGCGTCTACAATTAAGTTCATTAATTATTTTTCTTAACATTCTAGTCCTTGAATAGAAGTAATTCGTTTCAGAAACCTAGGATGATTTGCTTGATGGAATTGGGCGTGAGAATTGGATTTCAATCCCTAGCTTACTAAGAACTGTAGTGTAATTATTCTGAGTCAATTCTCAGTGGGTCGAGAATCGGAACCCAATTCCATCAACTAAACGGTCTCATAGCTTTACATTAGTCCACATAAGGTCCATTAACTTTTTGTTTAACATTCTAGTCCTTCAAAAACCAATGTTTACAATACCGTACCGTAGTACGTTCAACCGGTGAATCTAAACTGTAATTAAACCAGTCGAACCGTATTATTTGGGTGAGTGATATATTCATGGTCTAACTAATCGAACCATATTGTTTGGGTGAGTAATTTATGGTCCAACGAGTCGAACCTTATTATTTTGGTGAGCGATTCATGGTCCAACCAGTCGAACCATCGTACCGGTACGGTTTTAAAATCAAAGAATCAATACACTATAGTTCTTCTTCTTCCCTCGTGCATAAATCTTAGCTAACCCTAGCAATTAAACTATTTAATTCACATAAATTAAACAAAACTATATAATAATTCAAATTCGAATTCAAACTAGTACCAGATAAACCCTAACAAATTCCCTGAACATTAAAAAGTAAAATTCATCTTTGCTTGAAAAGTAAGTAAAGCTAAAAACTCACAGATTCGATCTCCGACGCGGAAAGTCCGGCCGTCGATCCAGGAAGCCAAGTCGGCGGCGAGCTCCCAGCCACGATCTCCTCCGACGACGTGGTGCATCTGCCCCTCGGCGCCGCCGAACAAGCTCGCCGCCGCAAGTACCAGTACTACTACCGCCGCGACGTGGATCTTCGCTCCGGATCCGGCCATTTGATAGGGTTTGGTTAGATTGGAAGGTGAAATGGGGGAAAGGGAAGAATGGTTGGTTGGGAATGAGCTTCGTTCTTCCAAGTACTTTTTGACAGACCATTAATATATAGGAAGCTGCAACTGCAACCAACCCTCTCCACTTGGCCATTTCCGACATTTTCGGGTAAGATATTTGTTCACTGTGGAAAGGCTTATTGGGCCATTGGGCCCAAACTTACTACTTGCTAGTGAGTTTATTTGTACACTTTTAAGGCCCAAGATTAAATTTTGCTAGGATTTATGATTTATTTGCTTGCACGAAGTGGTAAACGGTAAACGGTTAATGATGATGTGTTTAATATTTCGTTGTTTGATTAGGAATGAGGTGAGTTATTAGAAAAAATGTAGTATTTTGTAGTTGGATTGGGCAACACGAACCTAATGAGTTGTTGGATCGAGTCAAGTTAGACGCGATTCGAAAAACACTAGGGCATGTAAAAAGATTATTGAAGTTAATATAAAGGTGTAACAAACCACCTGGAGAAGCATACTCCATAGTCGGGGGTGCAACTAAACAAGATCGCCCTGCAAGAGCATGCACCTTATTTCTATTTCTACTAGCAAAATTCACTACAAAACTACCATCATTAGCCAGTAACTTATACTCAAATTCATCAAAAAAAAAAAATTTAGCTAGTGACTCTAAGCAACAAGTGACCATAGAACCAAACTCTATGACATCTGTGATCTCGTTCTTCAATCTGTTCACCAGGATTTCCACATCAATATCGAACTCCAGGTTTTTCAACCCCATAATTCGAACCCACCGAATCGCCTCGATCAACGTGTTGACCTGACCTCACACTCATTTGGTATCCTCGCATTCTTGTTGAAAATTTATAAAATGAGATTGAAATATGCACATATATTCGAATCAAACATGAAATTATTATATTGGTTGACAACAAGACTCGATATCAAGACATCTTAAACAAATTAAATCGTAAAAAAAATCCTTAATACCATAAAAGATAACATATGCATCCCAATAACTTCACCGAATGTACATATATAAATCAAACCACCCATTGTGGAATTTCTTATTTCCTACTTCCAAATAATTTTCAAATTGAATGCTTGCATTTGTCTTTAGTATCTTTAATCAACTTTATTTGTACTTATTATCTCTTTAATTTTTTCTTGAGATTAACGTTTGGCAAGTGAGACCATATTGTAAAAATGTGGAAAAAAAATCAAATTTCGATTCTTAATCACAAGCCGTCTTGACCAAACTTTATTCTAATTTGGGTGTATGCTGACTAAATTGCATGCTGTTGTTTTGGAGGTTGACATGTTATCATGGGTGTTATTGAAATGACATGTGTAGCGATCACGTTGTTTTATTCTAATCTTCACAGGTTTTTAAGATGTTTAAGTTAGACCTTCAAGTGTCGACCTTTAGTAGTGCTTTCTCGTGGTGCAAGATCGGCAGGTGGAGGTTTAGTTGTAAACGGACGACAAGTGTCACGGCATGTTAAGGAGAATGTCTCTGCCAGTATGCGGGTCGAACTATGATAAGTGAAATACCTGCTCTGGCAAGTTAGACAGAGGCGTAGAAAGACGAGTCACTTGCTTTGACGCCCTTGGGCCTAGGGGCCATGAACAACGTTACTACTGACTCTCTTTAGTTTAGGTATTAAATGGTTAGTGCCAACAATTCCCTTATTTATGAAAATTGTCTCTCTAATTCGCACTCGAAGAACTACAAGACGCTTTGACACATAATTAGATGCCTCACAAGTCACAAGGACCTCGCTTTTCATTAGGACATCGAACTATATACGAACCGATTGAGTTGAGGGTATCTCCTCTCCTCAAGGACAATACGAGGGTATCACTGAGAGGGGGAGGTTATAAACAGATCGAATTGGTGTAACATTTACGCAAAATTTTGGGTTTATATGATTAGTATTACAAATCCGCAAAGAATCGCTCACTTCCCTAGAGATCGTAACGAATATGTAATTAAAAGTTGTCAATATGAACAATTTGACATACTTACAGAATCTTAATACCTATGAATTCTCCTAAATCATTGTTTCAATCATTGTTAACACGTAATGGACATCTAGGGTTTGAAGACCGATGATGAATACTACTTTGTTTGGTCCTTAATTACGTCCGGCAAAGCTAATCATTAACCACTAATTAAACAATTAACAAAAACTAATCAAAATTATTAATTAATTAATTAATTAACATCTCTTAACAATCTCCGTCTCTCCACTCTTCACTATTAAATCTCTTTATAAAACCAATCCATTTCTTAATCACTCAAATCTCTTAACAAACCCTTCTCATGGGATCGGATTGCAGCAAATCATCAGCTCAAATCCCTTACACAACCCGGAAAAACCCACGCGCCGCCGCTGTCCCCTGCCGCCGACGAAGTACAACAACAACGACAACGATGAGACCCACCTCCTGCATAATGGAATGGCTCAAACCCGACTGCCTCAACCCGGAAAAGCCCAAGATGACCCGATCCAAAAACCCACATAAAAATACAGCCGGCCGATCTTCCGCCGCTGCCGTCGCCGGCGGCAGCGGCGGAGGCAATTCCATCTCCTTGGAAGAGCACCTCTCGACGTCCTCCCCACTAATCGGGTCGGGTCAAACCGTGAAGAACCGTTTCCCTCATCCTCACAGCAGGAAACCTTCGCCGAAACGGATCCACCCTTCCTCTGCTCCCGCCGGCGGCGAGAGGAGGCAGAGGAAGAGCAAGAGCTTTACGCTGGAGACGCTGGTGAAGCTGGATAGGGAATCGAGGGACGATTACGAATTTGGTAATGATGGAGGGAGTAATCGGAGGGCTGATTTGGTTTTGAGGGACGGCGACGGCGGCGGATCGAGCCGGAGCTGTGGACGGGAAGCGATGAAGAAGGCGAAGAGTGTGAGATTTACTTTGCCCGGAGACGGCGACGTTTTTGTGTTTTATTCTCCTAAGGCGGATGTTGATAAGCCTTATCGGTCTCTATGAAATAATTATATAAAATAAAGATTGATATATAATATAATTATCTTAATTATATTAATAATATTGAGGATATTAAATTAATACAATTTAGTATGGCATTAGTGGGGTGCTGATCCCTATCCAACCCTTTCCAAGGGTTGGAAATTCCAACCTTCATCTTTAACCATTAGATCACCTTTAACCCTTTGACCAATCCAATGGTCTAGATTGTTAGGGGTATTTTAGACTTTACACATATAATTTAATTATTATATATAAATTAATTAATTAATTTTTCCAGCGACCAGTTTTTCCGGCGACCGGCCGCCGTCGCCGGCGACTTTTCCAGCGAGTTTTTTTTTCTTTTTTCAAAAGAACTTGTTAACACCTTTTTCTGCTAACTAGTTAACAGTGTTTTTTTAACTGATAACTAGTTAACATCGTTTTTTGTTTGATAACTTGTTACCAGATTTTAACCTGATAACTAGTTAATAATGTTTTTTTTTTATTGATAACTAGGTAACATGATTTTTTATTGATAACTAGTTAACATGGTTTTTAAACTGATAACTAGTTAACAATATTTTTTATTTGGTAAGAATGTTTTTTATTGACAACTAGATAACACATTTTTTTTAGATAACTAGTTAACAAAAAGTTTAGTTGATAAGTAGTTATCAAAATTAGTTAACTAGTTAACACCTTTTTTTGTTAACTAGGTAACAGTGTTTTTTAACTGATAACTAGTTAACATCTTTTTTTTGTTGATAACTTGTTAACAGATTTTAACCTGTTAACTAGTTAACGAATAATCATATAATCAAAATTTTAACGAGATTTTTTGTTAACAGGTTAACCAACCGAGTTAACTAGTTAACATATCAAGTTGTTAACTAGTTAACTAATCGAGTTAACTTGTTAACAAATTTTTTACTCGATAACAGTTATTTTTGTTAACTAATTAACAATCCGAGTTAACTAGTTAACTAATGTGTTGAAATAAAACCCTGATTCTTTTTCAAGCCTACGAAACAAATCAAAAACATATATCCATTATGCAACAGTGAGCTTCCCAGCTTTCGTATCAATCATCGGCAAATCAATACTTAACTTACTTAATAGCAAGTCAATCACTAAACTTCACTTGATAACAAATCAGTCACTCAATTTTAGCAGATCACAAAATCATCCTTCTTCTTCAATCTCCCACTCCTCTGTTCGGCTGAATCACTCCTCTGTTCGGTTGAATCGCCACCGGCCACCGTTGCTCCGATCCGGCCACCGCTGCTCCGATCCGGCCACCCGCTGCTCCGATGCGGCCATCGCTGCTCCGACCCCACCGGCCACTACTACTCCGATCCGGCCACTGCTCCACCTCAATCAACACCACCACCCCTTGTTCGGATCTCTCGTCATCGGCGATAGTAATAGGCATCGCAGTCGATCTCGATTTCCTCATCATCATCGTCCGCCGCCGCTCTACCTCGTCACCGCAGTCGCCTATCGCCTCCGACCGCTGCTCAACAACTTCCTTGCTGCATCTCACCAACCGTTGATGCTTCCGCAGTCCTCCATGCCGTCCGCCGACGTCGCTCCGATGAGAGAATGGAAGTCTGGCTTCCGATTGAAGATTTCTGGGGAGTTAGAAGGTTGGCGGCTGGTGTGCAGAGAAAGAAGAGAAGGAAAGAGTAGGAGGCGGCTGTGTTTTAGGGTTAGGTGTTTAATTTTTTTTAAATGCCGAAACTGCCCCCTCCGTGTTGTTGAGTTGGACCGGTCCAACCTTTAAAGGTTGGGTCCGGATCTTGAGCCGCATTAGTGTTGGCACAAGATCCGGGTCCAACCCTTCCAGGGTTGGAAGGTTCCAACCTCACCCCCAGAAGGGCAAAAATGGAAAATCATAAAATTTCACCCCCTGTCTTTCACCTTCCACGAGGCATATTCTCGCCGCCGATTCCATCGTTCCCACCCCTGCCTTTCCCCTTCCTCTTTCGTTCTTCGTCATCTGGTGGTGCTTCCGCCGACAAGCAGCACCACTCTTGCAATGCTCCTGCTCCGTCGGGTGTGTAATTTTAGGTTAACAAATGCGACAATATCAACAACATGTCAATACAACTCTCTAATTAAACTATTTGAAACACTTCAATCAACATGACAAATAACAATTATAAAAGAAGGGCATAGTAATAATCGACCATTTATAGAATAATAAAATAAGCAAATACATGTACATTTGTTTGTTAAATTAATAAAAAAAATATTAAAAAAATCAATTATACTTGATCGAATTAACGAAACTTAAAATATTTCGAGTTCATAGTAAAGCTCATGAAACTCAAAGATTTTGATACTTGATTATTAACTACTAGTTTCGTAGAGTAGTTTCAACTAGCTACCGTACTTATAAGTATCCGAAATATAGTATTAAAAAGTACAAAAGAAGCAAACAAATAACAAGTCAAATTGTAATTAACCAATCAATGATTTAAATTGAAATTGAGCAACAATAATCAGTTTCGATAGAGTCATCTACCGCGCCAAGTTTTTTATAACAGTTTGTGCCTACTAGTTCAATAGTGTAGTTTAGACTAATTACCATACCCGAGTTTCGGGTATAATTGACATAGATATAACATCAAAAGAAGCATCAAATTGTAATGAACCAATCATATATATACATGAGCAACACTAATCAATTTCGAGCAAACCATCTACGTTAAGTTTTCGATAACAATTCGAATGGTCGATTTGTTATATTCCAAGTTGAACCACAATCAAAGAAATCACCCAACTAATCAATCATACTATATTGATCAATCACTAAAAGGAAACACCAAATCAAGTGTTACCCTTAATCGTTCATCACCATTACACTTTGTTAGAATAGAACTAACAAAAAACCAAAACTAACCAAACCGAAACCCCAAATCAATCCAACGAATTGACCACCAACCCAATTACCCAACCCGAAAACAGAGCCAGCCAACTCAATTCTTCACCGCCGGCGACGAAACCAACGCCACCGACCCTTTCAACGGACTCGAATACTTCTTCATCACAGCTCCCAGCTTCCCTTCCTTCACAACCTCCTTCAACCCAATCAAAACCTTCGCACATCCCACAAATTCATCTTCCCGATACCCACTGTAGAACTCCAGAACCGGGCTCCAAACGGGCACCCGCTTCATCACCCGCCTCGCCGCATACACCGCCGCCGCCGCCACCACCGACGGCTTGTACCCAACAGAGCATTCATAATCCATCAGCCCCAGCTCCGAGAAGAACGCCGCCATGTGTCCCAGCGATTCACGATCTCCTGCCGCCTTCACGAACCGGGTCAGGAACACGAACCGGGTCGGAACCGTCAGAGTCCACTCCAGATGAGCTAGGATTGTCTTCTCCATGGTGAGGATTTGGGTGTTGGTGTAGGCCATGTCGGAGATGGCAACCAGGTCGTTCACCTCCGGCGGCCAGATTTCCTCGTACTTGGAGGCTGTTAGAGTGGCGGCGATTCCGACGAGCTGGAGCTCCCGTCGTGGAACTGGCTTTGCTGAGAGGAAGCGGTCGACTATGTCGATGGTTAGGTAGAGTGTTTCTAGGGCTAGATCGAACTTCTGGTGGACGTCGATTAGCCAGTCGGCGAGGATTGATCGCATCCGGATTGTGATCTCCGGCTGGGTTTCGATGTATAACTTCGGACGATTCTCGATCTGCAAGAAAACAGAGTTAAACGGTGTCGTTTTTCAGATTGAACATAGTTATTTTGTCGTTTTCTGGAATTGAACAGAGGGAAATCACGTTACTAACCTCGGCTTCCTTGTAGAAAGTGTAGATGTCGTCGACGTAATCGGTGACGGCCAAATGGTTACCGGCGTCGGCTGCGTCGATGTTGAAGACTGGTTCCGGTTGGTTCGGTTTGTTCTTCGCTAACTGAGAAAAAATTTGGTGAGTGAGTTTAATTCGAACCAGATCAAGGACGGTCTAACCGTGAATCGGGAATCAGAATCAGAATCAAAGGAATACCTTGCTCCCTGTAGCGAGGATTGAAGTGAATGTCTGAACTTTCTTCTTCTTCTTCTTTGATTCTTCCCGAATTTTCTTCTTGTCGTTGTTAGTCTTTGTCGCTTCTTCCTTTTCTGTGTCAGATTGAACGTTGATGACCTCCGCCGGCTTTGGCTTCGGCTTGACTACGACGGCAGCGGCAGCGGCGGCGGGGGCGGGTTTCTTCAGCGCCGCCGCAGGAGCGTTCTTTACGACAGCCGGTGCCCTTGTGACTTTCACACAGATTTGCTTCTGACGAAATTTACCAAAAATCAAACCCAGATTCAAATTTCCGATTCAAATCCCTAAAAAATTGTTCAATTAAAGATTTTAGGGAAAAAAAATTGAACGGACCTTGTCGGCGGCGGTCTGGGCGTTGGCCAAGAGCTGAGCGCGGAAGCTCCTAGTCACCGGACGAGCGATCTTCTTTCCAGCGATTTCAGGAACATCAGCGCCCAGATTCCCGATATCTCCTAGAGCTTTTCGGTTCTTGTTCCCCGCTCCTCCGCCCTTCTTCAGCTGCTGCTGATCCGGCGGATTCTTGTTCAATCCATCTGCATCAAACCGATAAAGATTTCAAATCAAACCCTTGAAGAAAACAGAGTGCGTCGATTTGAATGGGAAGAAAGAAAACAGAGACTGATACCTCTGGCTTGCTGAGGAACGATTGGTCTGGACGCCATTTTCTCCTTCTCTATCTCAAGAACGTGCTCGAATTCTCGTTTGCAGACGATCTTTGATTTGTATTTGCTCTCTTTCTGTGAATCTCAGTCGCAATGAATGAAAAATGAATTTGGGGGATTTGGAAGAAGGTCCTATTGCCTTTTGAAGGCTACAACGGTCGGATTTCTTTTGATTTTTGGCCGTTGGATAGGCTATTCTAATCGGACGGATGTAAAAACGCATATATTGGGCCAAAAGCCCATACTCTCAGCCCACAAAACATACCAAGCCCAATAAGCACAACCTGAACTAAAAGTCTAAAACCTCGTAAGCGTATTTCGAATAATAACCATTCTTCTCTCCATCGCCGGCGGCCGTCGACCTCCGCCAAACAGAGCAGCTCTCCTCCTTCCCTAAAACCCTATTCTGCTTCTTCCCTAAAACTCTCCAATGGGAGCACCTTCTACGAATCCCACAGAGGCCGAAGACCTCTTCAAGCTCATCGCGGTAGGTTATTATGTTCAGTACTTGTGTTGGAATGGATTTAATGGCTGCTTACTGTGGAGATGAATGTTTAGCTCTTTGCGAAGGAGTTGTTGATAGAACTATAGTTCATGCTCTTGCTTATTGTTGCTGGATGAATTTTGTTCTCTTTGTAGGAAGGTAGTAATATCAGCGACAGTGATGATTCGAGCTACGTTGAAGAAGAAGAAGAAGATGGAAGTGAAGACTCTGTACCAGTTCAAAGCGGTGAACCTAGTGTTTCTTCTGATGATGAAATTGGAGACTCCGACTCTGAAGACAGTCAGGAAGCTGGAGACTCTGACTCTGAACGTGGTTCAACTGATGATGATGGACAGGAAGATGGAGAAGAAAGTGGAGAGTCTGAGTCTGAGTCGGAACGCGGTGAAGCTGTTGAAGAGAGTGATTCTTCGGAGGATGAGGTGCATAAGGGCACAGCGTTTTGTCTCTTGTTCATTCGTAGTGTAGCTTTGTTATTGAAGTTGTCTTTTCTTTTCTGAATAGGTGGCTCCTCGAAACACAATTGGAGATGTTCCATTGGAGTGGTACAAGGATGAGCCACATATTGGATATGATATTAAAGGCAAGAAGATAACCAAGAAGGAAAGACAAGACAAGCTGGATTTGCTTCTTGCTAGCGTTGATGACTCTAAGAACTGGTATGCTTTCTTCTGGGTTTCAGCTCATTAGGTTCTAACTCAATGATGGATTGATTGTTTTCATTGTCATCCTAGAAGTTGAAGCATAGAACGGTACGGTGTAAGATACATTTTACATGGAAGTAGTGATTCTACTGATACCCATCTTCCGATTTCGCTATGTTTTTCCGATTTCTAAATGAATTTTAGTTCACTAAGTATGAGACACTATGTCAAATTTTAATCCAGGCGCAAGGTTTATGATGAGTTCAATGATGAGCATGTCGAGCTGACAAAAGAAGAGACCAGAATGATCAGTAGATTGATGCATGGAAAGACACCACATTCTGATGTTGATCCATATCCAGTATGTATTAGTCTTGAATCTTGTTTATGACTGGTTTACTGTGTTCGTTTCTGCTTTAAGTGATATTCTGGTGTTCTTCAGGATTATGTTGACTGGTTTAAGTGGGAAGATGCTATACATCCATTGTCAAGTGCACCTGAACCAAAACGTAGGTTCATTCCTTCAAAATGGGAAGCTCAAGAGGTAATTATTGCTGTTCAAGTTTTACCTTGACTAGATTTGAATTTTCATGACTTCAGTTTCGAATTTAAAACAGTCAACTCTAGTTTGAAGTATGCTATTGTGGCATTGTTATCATTTGCATTCTTTCTTGCTCTCTCTAGGTTGTTAAATATGTCAGGGCTATTCGTAAAGGATTAATCAAATTTGATAAGCCAAAAGAAGAACCTCGTTTCTACATGTTGTGGGGAGATGATTCTGCCACTGCAGATAAGACTGGACATTTGTCATATATACCGGCACCGAAACCAAAGCTACCAGGTAAATGTTTGGCCCATTTCAATGCTTCAGGCTTCCATAATATTTCTGTGCCTATTACAGTGAGTTTGACTGTGTTATTTTTAGGTCACGAGGAGTCATACAATCCTTCTTCAGAGTACATTCCAACTCAGGAGGAAATTAATTCTTATCAGCTTATGGATGAAGAGGACAGACCTAAATTCATACCTAAAAGGTAAATTAATCACGTGGTTTTGTCTGGCTCGTTTTCCTTTCAACCAAACAATGTACAAGCTGGTGATGATCCTTTTGAAATTGGACCTTCAGATTTTCATCCATGAGATGCATTCCAGCATATGAGAATGCTGTTAAGGATTCATTTGAGCGCTGTTTGGACTTATACCTGTGCCCTAGAGTCCGAAGGAAGCGAGTAAGTAAAAAGCAAATAAACTTCTTATTGATTTTTGTATAACATGGAGTCCGGACTAGATGGTATTGTAGTTGACACATTGTCCTCCTGATTTCAGATTAATATAGATCCTGCGTTTTGAAACCGAAGTTACCTAGTCGAAAGGATCTGAAGCCTTACCCATCCACATGTTACATTGAGTATAAAGGTCACAAAGGTCCTGTTATGTCCATTTCAACTGAAGCTTCAGGAGAATGGTTGGCCTCAGGTATGAGTTTCTATTGTTGATGGTTTTCGCTCTACTTACACAAAATACGTTCCAAACACCTCATGATTCAGTTTTAAATAAAAGGTTCTGCTGATGGGACTGTACGAATATGGGACGTCGACTCTGGTAGATGTCTTAAAGTTTGGGAGTTTGATGAAGGCATCCAGTATGTAGCCTGGAATCCGATGCCTGATCTTCCTATATTGGCAGTCTCCACGTAAGGAAGATTGATTCTCCGTGCAAATTAAAATTTCTCTTGTTTTGTTCTTCTGAAATCAACTACATAATTGTTCCACAGGGGCCAAGATGTGTATATCCTGAACACAGGTCTAGGAAATGACGAGACACAAAAAAAAGTCAAGGAACTTCTGCATGTTCAGTCAGCCGAAGTCTCAGATGAGTCGAGTTAGTATCGACAAGGTTATTTTGACTCAAACCTATATGAGAAATCAATCAATTCTAACATTTGTCTTTATATTCTGCTTTTATAGAGAAAACAATAGCTAACTGGAGTCAAGATGATAAACATGGAGGAATATGTTGAGACATCCCAAGGTACATCCACCTGCTCTTCCATATCATGTTTATCTTCGTTTTCTCTTTGTGAACAAGGCACTTTGCAATTTCTCAATTGTGTCCATATGTAGTTGTCTTTCATTCGATATGGGATTCATGGTTGTCTATTTTTCTATGTTGTTTCAGACCGTATCTTCTGTGGAATGGCATCGCAGAGGAGACTATTTTTCAACCATAATGCCGGCAGATATCCTTTTTCGATGTTGCATAGTTTTGCAAGCCTTTTATTCTATATGCTTTATTGCTTTCCTAACCTGGTCCTTGGGCTACCCTTTACCATTGTTTCTTTAAGGTTGATGAGCTTATGTATGTGCATAATGTTTCCTTGACTTGTTGATCACGTGATTCGAAATCAGTTCTGATACACCAACTCACTAAGAAGCTTACAGAAAGACTTCCATTTAAGTTGAAAGGACTGGCGGTATCATCAGTTTTTCATCCTACACGTTCCATATTCTTTGCCGTCACAAAGAAGGATATAAGGGTATATGATCTGGTAAAAGGGAAGTTGATTAAGAAGCTTGAACCTAGTCTCCGTGAAATCTCGTCGATTGCCATTCATCCTAGTGGTATGTCTTCACCACTTGTCCAGATCATTCTTGCTTTCTTGATATCCATCTCATGTCTAAACATAATGTGCAGGTGATAATCTGATCGTCGGAACCCGAGAGGGGAAGCTAGCTTGGTTTGACATGGACCTTTCATCAAAACCTTACAGGGTTATAAAGTAAGTATTACATACTTCAGTGCAAAAACATGATTTCATCGGGTCGTAATAACGCAATGATCGAAAAATCCTGTGCATATGTAGTGTTTCCTTTGCTCACTCTATTTCATCTGTTTTGCTAGGTGTCAGTCGTCAAAGGACGTTAACAATGTGGCGTTCCATCGTTCATACCCGTTATTCGCTTCGTCTTCGGATGACTGCACTGCATACGTCTTCCATGGGACGGTGTATTCTGATCTTAATCAGAATCCTCTGATTGTTCCGTTGGAAATTCTTCGCGGTCATACACGCACAAAAGGAAGAGGTTTGTCTCGGTCTGGATACCTATTTCACTCTGTTCTCGAGCTATGTATATCACTTATCTAATCAGTATACAACAACGTGCTTCGCTTCTGTTCGAAAAAGTGACCGATTCTATATCTTCCAACAGTGTTAGAAACCCTAATACATCTCTCTCTATTCGATCTATTATCGGTTGCAGGAGTACTGGATTGCAAGTTCCACCCACGACAGCCATGGCTGTTCACTGCAGGAGCAGATTCTCTGATCAAACTGTATTGCCATTATTGAGAAACAGTGACACAGTAAACCTCTGTTTGGAATCTACTTTGAAAAGACAAATGAGTAGAGAGCATAGGTATCTATCTATCTATCTAGCTTCCTCTGCTAGACCTGGAATTTTTGGCCGTGACTTATAATTTCTATTAGGGTTTTTTTCGTGATTGTTCGATGATAGCTGGCTCGAGCCACGGGCCTTCAATTTTGTTGTATTTTATACGATACTAGTGGTTCGGCTCATCTCGTAAAGTACTCTGCTTTGAAACGTTTCACTTGTGTTCTATTAAACTAGCTTTGTTTCGTCATGATACACGAAATCAGATCATGTCTCTTCACGAGCTGATTAGCGTCGTGTTTTTCGTAGTAAGAGCAAACGAAATACGAGTAAAGTGGAGAGTTCGAGCTCGATTCGTGGAAAAGCACATTACTATTTAAGCAAACTCACCAAATAGAGATTCGATTACAAGTACTAGAAAACAATAAATTACAGACATAAACAGATGATAAGAATTCCTTTATTTCCAATTCATACTTATAAAAAACTCAGCATTGATCGAACTTCTCCTTTAGCTTATGAAGGGCACTTGAAACCAGGAGGAGGGTTCTTCCCACAGTCGACGAGGACCTCAAGGGCAAGTGGGAGGACTACGTTCACGTTCAAAAGCTTGAGCTTGATGGTGGTGCAAAGGCAGACCGCGGCGTCCAAGTCCGCTAGACCTTGGAGGAGAGGGCAGCAGGCGGACTTGGGGCTCTGTCCAATTCCAATGTGGACGAGTCCACCTAGAACGTCGACACATGAGCCTAGCTTGAGGGCGTCGATGGGGCACATGTTTGACATTGGTGGGGATGCTGGTGGGGATGGTTGTGGTGGGCATAGTCCTGGTGGGGTGGCTGGTGGAGTCATTGGTGATGTGGGTGGTGATGCCGGTGGAGGTTTTGGCATGGCTGGAGGAGTTTCTGCTGGTGGTGGTGCCATGGGTGGTGAGGACGGTGGAGGTTCTGGCATGGCGGGGGAGTTACTGCTGGTGGTGTTGGTGACATGGGTGGTGAGGCTGGTGGAGGTTTTGGCATGGCGGGTGGAGTTTCGACTGGTGGAGTCGGCGTCTTGGGTGGTGTCATTGGTGGAGTCTCTACCGGCGGTGTAATCGGTGGAGTTCCTACTGGTGGTGTCATTGGCGGAGTTCCTACCGGTGGTGTCATCGGTGGAGTTTCTACCCGGTGGTGTCATCGGTGGAGTCTGTACCGGCGGTGTCATCGGTGGAGTCTGTACTGGCGGTGTCATCGGTGGAGTCTGTACCGGCGGTGTCATCGGTGGAGTCAGTACCGGTGGTGTCATCGGTGGAGTCAGTACCGGTGGTGTCATCGGTGGAGTTTCTACCGGCGGTGTTACCGGTGGTGTCATCGGTGGAGTTTGTACCGGCGGTGTCATCGGTGGAGTCTGTACCGGCGGTGTCATCGGTGGAGTCTGTACCGGCGGTGTCATCGGTGGAGTCTCTACCGGCGGTGTCATCGGTGGAGTCTCTACCGGCGGTGTCATCGGTGGAGTTCCTACTGGTGGTGTCGTTGGCGGAGTTTCTACCGGTGGTGTTGCCGTGGAGTTCCTACCGGTGGTGTCATCGGTGGAGTTCCTACCGGTGGTGTCATCGGTGGAGTCTCGACGGGTGGAGTCGGTGTTTTGGGTGGTGTCATTGGTGGAGTCTCTACTGGTGGCGTCATCGGTGGAGTTCCCACTGGTGGCGTCGTCGGTGGAGTTTCTACTGGTGGTGTCGTCGGTGGAGTACCTATTGGTGGAGTCATCGGTGGAGTTCCTACTGGTGGAGTCATTGGTGGAGTTCCTACTGGTGGTGTCGTCGGTGGAGTTCCTACCGGTGGTGTTGTCGGTGGAGTCTCTATTGGCGGTGTTGTTGGCGGAGTTTCTACGGTGGTGTCGGAGTCTTGGGTGGCACAACTGGCGGAGTCTCGACTGGTGGTGTTGGTGTCTTGGGTGGCTCGACGGGTGGAGTCTCTATTGGTGGTGTCGGTGTCTTAGGTGGCTCTATTGGCGGTGTCGGTGTCTTGGGTGGCTCGACTGGCGGTGTCGGTTCCTTGGGTGGCTCGACTGGTGGCGTCGGTGTCTTTGGTGGCTCAACTGGAGGAGTCGGTGTCTTGGGTGGCTCAACCGGAGGAGTCGGTGTCTTAGGTGGCTCGACTGGTGGTGTTGGTTCCTTTGGTGGCTCGACGGGTGGAGTCGGTGTCTTGGGTGGCTCGACGGGTGGAGTCGGTGTCTTGGGTGGCTCGACTGGTGGTGTTGGTTCCTTGGGTGGCTCGACGGGTGGAGTCGGTTCCTTCGTGGCTCGACGGGTGAGTCGTGTCTGGGTGGCTCGACTGGTGGAGTCGGTGTCTTGGGTGGCTCGACTGGTGGAGTCGGTGTCTTGGGTGGCTCAACGGTGGTGTTGGCTCCTTGGGTGGCTCAACTGGTGGAGTAGGTGTCTTGGGTGGCTCGACTGGTGGAGTCGGTGTCTTGGGTGGCTCGACTGGTGGAGTCGGTGTCTTGGGTGGCTCAACGGTGGTGTTGGCTCCTTGGGTGGCTCAACTGGTGGAGTAGGTGTCTTGGGTGGCTCGACTGGTGGTGTCGGCTCCTTAGGTGGCTCGGTAGGTGGAGTTGGTGTCTTTGGTGGCTCGACCGGTGGAGTTGGTTCCTTAGGTGGCACGACTGGTGGAGTCGGTGTCTTTGGCGGCTCAACTGGTGGTGTCGGTTCCTTGGGAGGCTCGATTGGTGGAGTTGGTGTCTTGGGTGGCTCTATCGGTGGTGTTGGTGTTTTCGGTGGCTCGACTGGTGGTGTCGGTGTCTTGGGTGGCTCGATTGGTGGTGTAGGTGTTTTGGGTGGCTCGACCGGAGGAGTAGGTGTCTTCGGTGGCTCTATCGGTGGTGTTGGTGTTTTTGGTGGCTCGACTGGTGGTGTCGGTGTCTTGGGTGGCTCAATCGGTGGTGTTGGTGTTTTTGGTGGCTCAACTGGTGGTGTCGGTGTCTTTGGTGGCTCGACCGGAGGAGTGGGCATCTTTGGTGGCTCGACTGGTGGTGTTGGTGTCTTGGGTGGCTCGACCGGAGGAGTCGGTGCCTTGGGCGGCGTGACTGGTGGAGTTGGTTCCTTGGGTGGCTCGACGGGAGGAGTGGGTGTCTTTGGTGGCTCAATTGGTGGTGTCGGTGTCTTTGGTGGCTCGACCGGAGGAGTGGGTGTCTTGGGTGGCTCGACCGGAGGAGTCGGTGCCTTGGGCGGCGTGACTGGTGGAGTTGGTTCCTTGGGTGGCGTGACGGGAGGAGTCGGTTCCTTGGGTGGTGTGACGGGAGGAGTCGGTGTCTTGGGTGGCTCGACGGGAGGAGTCGGTTCCTTGGGCGGCGTGACGGGAGGAGTTGGTTCCTTGGGTGGTGTGACGGGAGGAGTCGGTGTCTTGGGTGGCTCGACGGGAGGAGTCGGTGCCTTAGGCGGCGTGACCGGTGGAGTCGGTTCCTTGGGTGGCGTGACAGGAGGAGTCGGTGTCTTGGGTGGCTCGACGGGAGGAGTCGGTGCCTTGGGCGGCGTGACCGGTGGAGTCGGTTCCTTGGGTGGTGTGACGGGAGGAGTCGGTGCCTTGGGTGGAGTGACCGGTGGAGCCGGTGCCTTGGGCGGCGTGACCGGTGGAGTCGGTGCCTTAGGTGGCGTGACCGGCGGCTTCACCACAGGTGGTGTCGGCTTGACAACTGGTGGTGTTGGCTTGACAGCTGGTGGTTTAGGCTTATGAGGCGGCTTCCCAGCCGGCGGCTTAGGCTTCCCACCCGGCGGCGACTTAGGCTTCCCACTCGGTGGCTTCGGCTTCCCACCCGGCGGTGACTTAGGCTTCCCACTCGGTGGCTTCGGCTTCCCACCCGGCGGCGACTTAGGCTTCCCACTCGGTGGCTTCCCCTTCCCACCCGGCGGCGACTTAGGCTTCCCACTCGGTGGCTTCCCCTTCCCACCAGGCGGTGACTTAGGCTTCCCAGCAGGTGGCTTCGGCTTAGACCCTGACGGCGGCTTAGCCTTCCCACCCGGTGGCGACTTAGGCGAATGTGGTGGCGTCTTGGGCACATCAGGCTTCTTGGGTGGTTTCTTACTCGGAGGATGCTCAGGTGGGCAAACCGGACCCGGAGCCACGCTCCTAGTAGCCGCAATCAAGGTCCCCAAATTGAGAACCAAGACCACCAACAACCTAACCATCGAGTAACCCTTCTTCCCCATAGCACCAAACCTCTAATGTATATATGTATGTGTTTGAGTGACTGATCTCCACATCCCATTCGCTACCTATAAATAGAGAGTCCCCAATAGGGTTTTTTTGCTCACGTTCATATTGAAACACTAAAAGCCAAGTACTAAATTCTTGAACGTTATTCGACTGCCGACCTCATTTGCTTGATAACGATACACTATTGTAGGGTTGTAGTGTAATGAAGTCGATCGAATAATGCCTATAATGGTGATAATGGGAAATCTTTGCTTGCTCATACTATGGCTCTCTTTGCAATCGATTGAGTGATTGCCAGTTGTTTTCTTGTCATTTGGAGTTATTATGTGATTTGTAAGTTTCTATGGGGAGTTTTGTTTGCATGTGTCTTGTTTTCGTACATGTTCTTTTGTATGCAATATATGGTAATAACTAGATTGGTTATAACCGGGGTTCGGTTTCGATCGGGGATCCTCTTTCGGTTGTGTAATGAAGTTGGATATGATCTGGGTTGATTTGGTATGAGGAGTTCGGAGAATCGTGTATGGAGGCTTGTGTGAGCGCGTATGTGAAGAGTAGGGAACTTTCTAGTTCATATCGCAGTTGAATGAAGCGTGCATGTATATGTGTGTGTTTACACACATACATGCATGTGTCAATTTTGATCACTTTGATAAGTTGGTATGATTTTTATGCCAGTTTTGGACTTTAACTGAATGATGATTTGAGAACCGTGTGTACATATATAAATGTCATGTGTGCATGTATGTGTACACGCATACCTCATGGATGAATTTGATAGTGCGAGGAATCATGTGAAATTTAAATAAGACATGATTATAAGAGTAATGCAAGTACACACTATTGTACATTTGCATGTGTCTCATATGTCTCGTGTTCTGGGTTTGTTTTCGGTCGGGTTCTGCTTCCATTGTGAAATAAAGTTAATACATAAATGTTTATATCGTGAAGATTGTTTAGGCCTGCATTGATTTGATACGAGGAGTTTTCGACATTAACAAAATAATTGTTCATGAACCATATATAAGAGTCATACATGTGCATGCAAATATGCATGTGTATGTCTCATGCATGCCAATAAATGGTTTTGATAACCGAATCTTGAGTAGAACTCGATTCTGGTCTTCATATTTGATATCGAGTTAAAATTTTATTTATTTGTTATATAGAAAGTATTGCCTTACAATTAATAGAGCATGGGCACAAAATAATTTTTGCTTTCATTTTCTTATAAATTCAAAATATCAAAACAATAATTGTATTACAAAAATTTCATGGCATATTCCATGGTATATTATATATTTTCGTTGAAAAAAAAGAAATGAAAATTTTAATTAAAAAGAAAAAAAGGAATAATATAATTTATTAAATCATATTATTACAATTACGAAAATGGGCTTAGATTTATATGGGCTTCTTCTTCTTATGAGGTTTAACCGATTCAACAATGTTAAGTAATTGGATAAATTCAATCAGAAGCCCAATCAAATCCAAATGGATAAAGCCCAAGTTTTAACATGGGCTTGGCCTAATAGAAAGTCATTTAACTATCCAAACTTGACCACGAAGTGGAGGTAATCATTGATATCGATTTGACGGTAACCGATTCGGTGAGACTAATAGTTCAAAGTTGAAAGGCACGAAAAGAGACACTAAAACTATAGTGTACTCTTATAGATTTGTACGAATTCGATCTCTGGTACGAGGTTCAATGCATCAATGAACAATAGTCTTTAAGAACTGGATCTCTATTCATGTGATAAAACAAGAACAACAGAGAGTCAATTACAAATAACTCAAAACACAATACTAAGAACAACAACAAAGTAAAACACATAAACACTTGATCATAATTCTGTTATTTCCAATTTCTCTTCATAAAAACTCATATATAATAAACCCTAATCTTATGAAGGGCACTTGAAACCAGGAGGAGGGTTCTTCCCACAGTTGACGAGGACCTCAAGAGCAATGGGGAGGATGAGGTTCACGTTCAAAAGCTTGAGCTTGATGGTGGTGCAAAGGCATATGGCGGCATCCAAATCGGCTAGCCCTTGGACGAGTGGGCAGCAAGTGGACTTGGCACTCTGCCCGATGCCAATGTGGACCAACCCGCCTAGAACATCGACACACGCGCCTAGCTTGAGGGCGTCGATGGGGCATGTGTTTGGCTTCGGTGGGGTTGGTGGTGGGGCCGACGGTGGGGTTGGTGGTGGGGACGATGGTGGGGTTGGGGATGGGTTGGTGGTGGCGGGCATGGTGCCGGTGGGTGGCGGGTGGGGTCACTGGTGTCTTGGGTGGAGTGACTGGTGGGGTCACTGGTGGCTTGGGTGGTGCGATCGGTGGGGTTTTGGCATCACGGGTGGAGTCACTATTGGTGGTGTTGGCTTGACTGGTGGCTTGGGGACAACTGGTGGTGTTGGCTTGACATTGGTGGCTTGGGGACAACTGGTGGTGTTGGCTTGACAGTTGGTGGCTTGGGGACAACTGGTGGTGTTGGCTTGACAGTTGGTGGCTTGACTATGGGTGGTGTTGGCTTGACAACGGGTGGTTTGGGCTTCACAGGTGGTGTTGGCTTAACAGTGGGTGGCTTGACCTTGGGTGGTTTGACAGGTGGCTTAACGGGTGGTTTGGGCTTAATAGGCGGTGTTGGCTTGACCGTGGGCGGCTTGGGATGTGGTGGCTTGGGCACATGGGTGGCTTGACGACAGGTGGCTTGGGCACAACAGGCGTCTTGGGGGGTTTAGTAGGAGGATGTTTAGGTCCGGTTGGAGGACAAGGTGGAGGTGGTAGAGTGCATGTAGGGCAAGCAAGTGAAGGCAAAACCAAGGCTCCCAAATTGAGAACCAAGAGTAAGAACAACCTAGCAAAAGAGTATTGTTTTGCCATCTTTTGATGTTGTGTGCCTCTCTAATTCCCTTTGAACTCCAACACTCATGTCCTTATATATAGACACAATGGTAATAGTAACAAAGGATAGGAAACAAAGTTTTTAACTGATTTTTTCACCCGAAATCAAATATCGACTCCTCAATTCAGACATCAGTCGATTTTCAGCGACGGCTACGAGACTCGTACCAAAGGTGAAAAAGGTAAAAATACACAAGTTGTTGGGATGTACTTTATGGAGGTACTTTTGTCACTATACAATTACAAGGCTCAAGGTCATAGAAAAGGATAATGTAAGTTTCTCATATGCAAAAGAGAGACACTTGTTGTTTGTCATTTGGCCTTATTGTCAAATGGAATTTTCAAGAAGACTTGTAGCTATGTGTATGGTGTTATATGTGTACTTTTTATGTAGAAACAAACCTTCTATACCTTACATGGGTTTGTGGTTATGAAGGAATCTTTGGTTGTTTGCATTGTGTGGAATAGAAAACACTCAAATTCATAAAATATCTTTAAAGTATGTGACGAGTAACAATTGATTGTACATGTACTTCGAAAGATGCCTCGTTTATCGTCGTTTGATACTAGTTTTCTGAGTTGGTTCAAATTGATAACTTGTTGGCCATGGGTAAAAAAAACTGTGACTTCAAGTTGGGTTCATGACTTCATGATCGTCAATTATTTGTAGTTCTCTTAGTCAGCCCAAATTAATAGTCTGTCGGCCAGAAAAGACACACAAAACCATGACACTTCTTAAATATCTTTCAAGTATACTATTCACCAACACTCGATTATACAAACTCTAAAACTACTCCTCGAGAATCTTATACTATTGATCCGCCAAATTGGTAGTTCTCTAGTTAGGAAAGGTGAAAGACATTATGCTTTGTTCACTACTTTTCAATAGTCACCAACTACCGGTTCTTTAAGTTGGTCCAAGTTGGTAGTAAACTCGAGGCTAGGAAAGACACAAGATCACCGTAAGAGAATGATGTATGAATCATTTTGGACTCTCTTCCTACCGTTCCAATTATAAGGAAGGGATCGTTCTTGACATGATCATATCAAAGTCGTTGACCATGATCTGGTTTAAGATAATGTTTAACACACTTGTGCAAATTTTTATCCTCGAAGTGAAACATTCTTAATTCCTTTCAGAAAAAAATGAAAGATAATTATTATATAAAATTTATTAGAAACCCTTCTAACAACTCGAGTTATTGATCAGAAGAGATGGTTTCTATTTAATTTTATCTTTGATTTCATTTCATTATCATGCATAATTCTCCTATACTTGTGGGTACAAAATTGAAACTTGTACACTAATACTTTGACTTAAAACTCTAAGGTCATGATTGAATGTGACAACAAATTAAAGTAAAATAAATATTCAATTAATTAATTAATTAATTAGGAAATTATATTATACAGCTATTTCCAAGCTATATATAATCAAACAAAGACAGCCTTAGTAGGAACCCTACTTTGTAGGTTTGTTCCAATTTCCCTAGTCATTGATGTTCATCAATTAGTACAAATGTACTAAGTTATAAGTATAGTACTATATCAAACATCGAATCGGTAAGACATATAGTTCTTAGACATCTTTTTACGAGTTATAAGATAGGATATATAGTTGAATTAGTACAATGTACAAGAGTAGTAAGCAGTGACATCGAATCGGTTAGACATATAGTTGTTAGACATGTTTTTTGTTACAATTTTTTCATTAATAAGATGAGATATTAATTTTCATTATATATGGACTAGACATGACCTGGAATTTGTAACTCAATTCCAGGCTCCAATAAGTATACTCGCCATATATCGGGGTTAGCCCAATTTCAAATCTATCATCCAAGTCAGATTTATCCAAACTCATGAACTCAATTACCCAACCAACCATATTTCTTGGGTCAGAATCAACTTTGTAAGAGGGTTGGGCCCTAAAATGGTTATTAACCCGAGGGTGTTTATTCACTATCCGGCCTACATGGATGTACAAGATACATGTACAAAAAACTCGAGTTATTAAGATGCAACGATTCTTCGCATGATACCATAACTTTTGATAACCAAAATGTCTTTGACCGTGAATTCCAATTGCCCTCAATTAATATCCGTTGCACAAAGTTTAACGAAAATATGCAAACCCGATACTCTTCCAACAACTCAGATTTATCAAAATACAAATCATGATGTCTGAAGTAGTAAGACCAATTTTCTGCAGTCATGATGATATGAAATCATTGAAAACAGCTAGACATATGAACAGAAACACATGTAAAAAGATAGGAACAAATGAAATCGATTAGATTGGAGAAAATTAGGGCAAATTGATAATAATGAGATGTGGTGAACATTTCAAGATCTATAGTACAGAAAATCAGAAAAATGACAAAATAATAAATAATAATGATAAATAGAATTTAATTTATATGGCCAGAAAATTCATCGTTTAGTATAATACTATTAGGTCCGTGAAATTTGACTCGTCTGCTTTCGTAATTAATAATATTCTTTTATTTATTTATTTAGATATTATTATTATTATTATTATTATTATATAATATTATGCATGCATGTGAGCCCTTCGCTTTCTCGTTACACAATGTCGGGGAATCCTATCTATAAATCATAGCCTATCTTTTTATGGAAAATTTGGTCATGATTGTGTTGTCATTGAGTTTGATTACTTGTAGATTGGTTAGATAGATGTCAGTGAGAGGATTCTGAATGAATCCTACACTATAAAAAAATTGACCTTAGCTACTGCAAAATTACAACAGCATGAAAATGCAGTAGCAAATAGTTAGTATTTGCTACTGCAAATTACTACATGAAATAGTGACTGCCGTAGCAAATACTAACTATTTGCTACTGCATTTTCATGCCGCTGTAATTTTGCAGTAGCTAAAGGTCAATTTTTTTGTAGTGTTATAGTTTTTACTAACACGCTTTTCTCAAACAAATGGCACATGAAAGAGCCTGAAATTTTGCACAGTTTTGATATGACTTGTGCAACGGATTATGGGTCGTGTCATGTATGCTTCAACAAGCATTTATGCACAAATTGGTGGTTACCGAGATCTGAAACCTTGGCCTCTTGTTGGTCAAAGGCTCTGATACCATGTTATGAACCGTTACATCCCAATAACTTGAGTTGTTGTTGTTGAGAGAGGATTATAGTTTTTACTAACAATATTTGTAAGGAACTACATGTCCTGCCTTTTAAGACTAGATATTTTGTAAGTGCTCGATATTCTAATTTGGTACATATATAGACCTAGTAAATTGCTCTTAATTATCTTTGGTAATTATGTTTTTATTATCACCCTTTTTACTAATAAATAATAATACCTCACCTAGCTATATAGCCTTAGAGGCTATAAATTAATTATATAGGATATTAATAAAATGAAAATAATGTATATATAGATATAGGAAAATAACCATAATTAGTAGTCGGCCACAAGTGTACAAAAATACAATTAATGAAATGAATGGACTCAATAACTTGCCCCCACCACCTCTAATTAATAGTATTAATTACTAAAAGATATTATATACTTCAAAATATATTCTCTATAATCATTTTGTCATAAAGTTTTAATAGCTAAGGTTGACCCCAAATCAATTCAATTGAGTTAAACTCGAGTCTTATATACATGGTTAAATTTCGATCTTGCTTTAAAGGACCTGTAACATTGCTGACCTGTAACATAGCAATGTTACAGGTCCTTCAAGTTGGTTCAATAAGATAGTTTACTAACTAGAAAGACTTGATATATATCATGGATGAGGATGACCAAAATACATATTTTTCACACTAAAGTCGTCTTGATTTATAATCAAAATATAACTCAACCATGCACTTGTTTATTCGGGATTCGGACTTCGAAAGCAGACCTGCCCGATCCAACCGAGTTTTTGATAGGCAGCTAATCCGCGTTAATCCAGGAAAATCTTAGTCATCCATCAGTTTGGTATAGGACATCAAGTGAATTACAACTCGTCTTTGTTCTTTCAGGCTTCATCTACTCACACCAACAACTACATTGAATGATCTGGAATGTATCGATAAATTAATCTTAAAATCATCGTAATCATGATTAAGAATACACACTACACCTAACGAGTTCTAATCTGAGCACCAAAATCACATTTAACCAAATATTTTGCCAACTCGGTCAGAAACTCAAACCTTTTTATCAATAAGACTAAATTTATTAAAATTCGAATTAATGAATAAAATTTGAAATATATATTTCTTATTTCTAATTTTGCTCTTAGTGAGGAAGTGGACCTTGCTCACGAGCCAAGCAAGCAATACGACATGTCGCTTTCAATTTTCTTCCATTCGTATTGCAATTTGTCTCAACCCAAAACGACATCCCGTTTCATTCCCAAATTTAACCATGACCACCCATTCCCAATTCGGTACTACCCTACATTCACCTCGTGGCGGATCCAGGATCGAAAATTTTAAAAAAGACTTGGACCATACTCAATAAATGCTCGATTAAAAATGAGAAAGTGTTGGAGTCTTAATTAGAACGTCTCACACGGGTTGTCTAAGAGATTAAGTGTATGCCTCCACACAAATTATGACAGGAGTTGTTGTTGCTAAACCCGTTTTCGACATTAACTTTTCTAGTAACACATACTAATAGTTAGATTACATCAACCAGATTTACAACATACTCGGCCCTCATTATCGAATTGGTTGACATCAACTGAGAGACCGACATGTCAAAAAAGTTGTTAAAATGATAGAATGATCCGTTATCAATTTCTAACCAATCAAAATTCTCACACGAGGTTGTTTAAAACAGTAAGTGTATGCTTTCAAACAAATTGTAGCATAAATTGTTATCACTAAACTCGTTTAGTAACTAGTAACACACACCAATCGTTACATCAACTAGATTTACAACATATATACTGATCAACCCTCTTTATCTAAAGACAACAAGTGCATGCTTCCACACAATATACGAGAGAATTTCGTATTATAAACCCGTTTCCGAGATAAGATGTTCAAGTAAAAATACCCACATGAGTTATCTAAAGACAGTAAGTGTATGCTTTCACACAAAATACAAGGAGAATTTCGTATTATGAACCAGTTTTCAAGATAAGATTTTCAAGTGAAAATCCTCACACGAGTTGTCTAAGACAGTAAGAATATGCCTCCACACAAAATCCAAGACAATTTCTTGTTATGAACACGTTTTTCAAGATAAAATTCTGCGAGTAAAAACACTCAAATAGTACTTTACACTAGTCAAATTTACAGCAACATCGACCTCCTTTATCAAGTCTGTCATATCTCAACTGATAAACACGTAAACGGAATCGATCAACACTATATCGTGTTTTGATTAACTCATAAATTTTTACTGCCTACATCGACCGAAGGAATTACCCATCTACCAGGAGTTGATCTAGTACAAACATTTTGTCATCTTTCATGGAAGAAGATATTATGCAAAGAGAGACAGCAATTGGGTGGCTGCTAATCTTTCCTTCTTTCTTCTTGTTTGGGACCATGACAAACGACTAGTTGGACGTGAACTGACACCCACCGTAGCCTGCATACTCTCACAAGAAACCAAACCAACATTTTAGGGCAAAAGAAAGTTTACTCAGGACACCATGTTTGACATTTTTTTTTGAGTTTTCATAGAGATATACATGCATTGGAATTTGGAATTTGGAACCCTATTATAAATTCATAATTCATAAGATATTTCGTAAATGTCGGTGCGATTCAAGTTGCAAATGAGTTGGATTGGGCCGGATTGCGTCGAGTCAAGTTGTGTAAGGTTAAGATTTGAGTTAAGGGTGTGTGGGGTTTGTTTTTTTTGTTGGACCGAGCCCAACCCATTATGCAGTTGGACTCGGCCTAACTCGGGTGGGTTGGTTGAGTTTGTTGAGTTGGATTCTATCGTGGGTTCTATCACTGTTGTCAGTCAAGTAGTGAAAAAGATGGAACCACACTTTAAGATTAGGATTTTGAGTTAAGGGTAAGTGGGTTTTGTTTTATGTTGAACCGATTCCAACCCATTTTGAAGTTGGACTCAGCCTAACTCGGGTGGGTTGAGTTGAATTCTATTGATGGTTCTATCTCGTTTACCAGTCAATTTTGAAAAGTTGGAACGATGTTGTGAGTGTGGATGAAGAATTTTGGTTTCTCTTCGTTTGATGTTGATGTCGAGAGCAAAGTGGTGGAACGAAGAGTTTATGAGTTGAGTTGTTCAGGCCGAAATTTAGGTTTAGGGTAGGGTTGGGTTTTAATGGGTCGGAACCCATTCTAACCCATTACTAAGTCTGAAAGATCGGGTTGGTCGGGTTGGTCCGGCTGAGTTAGTGGGTTGGGTGGGGTAAGCTTACACCATTAGTGTGCAAATAATAATACTAGAGAAGAATTGGTGACTTCAAAGCTTAGTTGTCATATTTTTTGGACTGAATTGTAAAAAATAATGTTAAAACTAAACGATTTATACTTACTTGGATCAATGGTGACTATCATGGCAGTCCCACCAAAATCACAGGACCCACCAGCAGCTTTCCCCTTCTGCCAGTAACTGTTGAAGGCAAATGAAGAGTGGGCCGAGACTGTATTGGGCTGGAAGCAAGGCCCAGTGGGCTGAATCATCTTGCAATCCGCCCCGGTCCCACAAGCATAGTCCAAAGCCCGTTGGAGTACCGTGTCAGACACGGTAGGTTTCGCCACGCACCAGGATCCGGATCCAGGCTTCTTCCCTGCAGCCGGTGGGGTGTAAGGCATGACCGGAACCGTAGGTCATGGGTTGCCGGTGGGGTTGGGATGCCCGTCGGTGGGCCGGGCTGAAGGGGAGGTGGGCTTAGGAGAGTTGGTGGTGGGCCTTGGGTTGGCAAGCATGGTGGTGGTGGGCCTTGGGCTGGTAAAAATGGTGGAGGTGGTGGTGTAGGGTTGCTTGTGGGAGAAGGTAGGGTAGATGGTGGTGAAGAAGGATTGGTTGAGGGAGAAGGTAGGGTAGAGGGTACTTGCGACGATGGCGAGGGATTGCTTGTGGGAGAAGGTAGAGTAGATGGAGGAGACACACAGTTCGGAGCAGGAGACTCAAGGAGAGCGGAGGAGGAGGAGGTAATTGTTGTGGCATCGGGACCTGCGTGAACAATCCCATGGGCTCCCACTCGTTATCCATCACCTCATCAGGCTGCTCGTAGCTCCCACGTTCAACAACCCTCAACTCCCTCGCATCTGCACGACAAAGAAATAAAGATTCATAACGCAAGAACCAGACCACCAAAACAGAAAGAACCCAGAAACAATCAGTTGCTTTACCGGCGATAGCACCGAAGAGGACAATGTGGAGAATCAATGCAATTGTGAAGCTCAACTCTTTCAAAGTGCACATTGAATTCCCTACCTTCATCATTTTCCTTAGAAATGTGAGGGCTCTAGAAGCTGATCTTACAAGGCCTATATATTAGTCTTTGAGGAATCCCTTTTTCTTAGGGATTATGAATTAACAGAAACAAAAGGGCAAAAGGGTTGTTTTTGTGTCTAGGAATAAGACTCTACTTTAGGTCAAGAAGAAAGGAATAAGACAAAACATCTGAAGTTTGCTTTGATGCACTTTTACAAAGATTGCTGCTTTGCTTAGTTTCTACTCAATGGTTCATACACAGTTCAACAGAATACGGGTAACGATGCTTGCTTCCGCGAGTTGTAGTCGTATCGGCTGCTAAAGGGTCTCGTTAGACAACTCGCAATGTAGAAACCGGCAATTTGTGCGGAGGAAGAACATGGTCAGCAGCTTCGTAACTGGACTTCTCGACAAAACTGAGGCAATGCTGGTATCAGATTCGAAACTCTGTGAAAACGTATGGCTTAGTCCACTCCGGGAAGAAAAACCCGCCTGGATTGACTATATGTACATGATGTCCTCTTTTGATATCTGCATCTTTCCTTTATCTCGTCTTCTGTTTACTTGGGAGCGGTCTTGTTGTCCTCGCTGATGAAGGACACAATGTTCAGTGATTTAGTCTTGGTATATTGTGTACTGAGAGATAACGAGAGATGAATGGAAGAAAAATATGCACCTTTCGTAAAACGTATGCAAGGTACAAGTATGATACTTCCCATTCATCTGGAGTTAGGGCACCTGGAAAGCGAAATCGATGCAGTAAGTACGAATATGGGGGAGCATATGAATAACAACTCGAAGCAAGGAGATGAAGCTTACTCTGGTCCTGACTATCCCCTAATGCACCAAGCCGCCTCATTAGCTCGACATATTCCGGTTTCTTTAAATACTCGTGCACGAATTCATGTTCGTTCTTTACGAAAACAAGTTCTAAATCATACTACAAAAGTGAACAAGTTCAGATGGCTAGTCCATAACGTCTTAGAATGTTGAGATTATAGTTCATCGGAAAAGACAACACTCTACCTCTTCTGCCAAGGATTTGAAGACATCGAATGGCACAACCCATTCAGGACAATCAACGGCATCCTGCAAAATACGAAGCAAAATCTCACAATTATCCCTAGTGTTGGAAGAAAAACTGACGACATATATATCACCAATTTGATCCATCTTTCGATCGCCTCCTGGAGCATAAATGTACTAAAGGTGGGTTAGGCGTGATACCTCGAGGTGGAACTGGTACTTGATACCGAAAGGAGAGGACGAGCTGAACTTCTGAATCAAAGAAAGGAGGGATGTTAATTTAAGGAATGTCTCAATGAAGTCCAAGGGTTCACAAAATTAAAATGACTCACCTTTTCTGAATACTCTTCGTCGAAACGGATTGAGTACACACTGTTACCAAAAGCCAGTCCATCAGCTGCAAATTGACATGAAAATGGCTTCTTCAATCAAGAATTTAGGTAGGTGGCCTGCAATGGCGATTAATATCTCTCTCACATATAGTAAAGCCAAAGGATCAGTTCCTATAGTACTTTGTCAAATAAAAGTAACTCACATTCTCTGAGCTTCTTGACGATAACATTAGCATCTGGCATCGTTCCGATCAAAACACCCCCAGGACGTAGTAACGCAGACACGTTGGCCAAAGCTCTCCGAGCACGTTTCTCAGTAGAAAACGAATAATGCATTGCAAACTGCGTGTATAAGGTTCATGCCCTCATCAGGGAAATAGGAATCACACAATTCTATTCACATTACAGAATGATATCGGTAAAACTTATACGATAGAGACTACAATCTACAACTGCAGCATGACTTCAAGTGGTTGAAATATCTATCAAATTACCTGACAACTGCAGACATCAAAAGGAGCGTCATCAGCAAGGACCTTGTCCAAGCGAATCTGAAGTAAGAATGTATCACAGGTATATCAGACGTGCCATGATTCACGATAAGGTGCTTATGTATCATCGAATCATGTAATCTGATCATAGCAACAACCCATTGAACTATCTGTTTACTAAAAAGCTTTAATTACCTCAAAGCAATCTCCACATATAAGACGGGCTGGAAACGAGAACTTCTTACGGTTTTGATGATGATTGGCATCCCCATTATAACGAGTCCGACAATCTTCTATCTGGCACACAAAAAGGAAACAATGTTCTGGAAGAAATGAGATTGTTTGCAATACAGAAAGAACATCTACAATTTATCGAGACGGTAGGAGTAATTACAGTTCAAGTATTCAAGACATTCTCAGGTCAAACCAAAGAAAGACTAGTCCGAAGAACAATTACCGAGCCTTCAGCAATATCGACACCAACATAGTATCCAACTCTAGCTTTATCCCACTTAATTAGATCACCACCCTGGAAAACACAACCCACAAATACTAGTCAACTAACTGTCAAGCCTCCACCATTTGAAACACTCAACAGCAACTCGAGCTCACCTTCCCACAAGCAAGATCAAGAACAGCATCCCCTCTATGAGCATACAACTGGATCAAGACACTCTTTATCTGTCAAAATGCAGATCGATATAGTCAATTCCTGCATTCGCCACTGAGCTTCACAAGCCTATTACTAATCAACATACCCAGTTGTTAAGCTTCTTCAAATGGATAATCGGACTCGCTTCTCGCTCTTCCAGAGTCTGGTTCATCCGCGCACTGTAATGATCCGCCACTTTCTGAACAACATCGCCTAGAAACACAAGAGAGCTTCAAATTCTCATTGCTTGATAAAAAACTAAGCCTCGGTTGAACTCTCCACACTAAACAATAAAGGAACTAAAGCCAAAACCAAGAGCAGAAACAGAAGGTAACGAATTGAAAGTTGAAACTCTTATGGAATATTTTATATAAACCAATTATGAACCTCTCCCAACTCTCCCAACAACACGAGCAACTGGAATGCATCAATTCTCCACATAAACCAAGCACTGAACTCCACAAAGGAAAAATTGAGATCAATGAAACAAAACTACACTCATTTTAGCTCAAATCACCAGTAAACAGCCTAAAGCTCCAATCTCCAAAACATTTCAACCCAGTAACACTATCAACATGGCACGAGCTATATCACTTCAAATTTCAACAATCCAGCTACTGCAGGAAACCCTCCAAGCTACAGAGCCCATGTTCAGCAATCAAATTAGCTTATAAAGTTAGGATAGAACAAACCACCTTCGGCTGACTGCTTGAGCCGGGATTTAGGAGGAGCAGCAGAGTTGGATGGAGAATCTGTGTACCCACGTTTCATCGGCTAAGAACGTAATCGGCCAATTAAAGAACTAAGAACTTGGATTTGGGCGGTTTAATGTGGAAGTAAATTTCTAGGGTTGACGAAGATCGGGAAATCAGATAGATGTTCAGGAAAACTGCCCCCTCTGTTCTGTGTTTGTTGTTGTGCTTAAGCTTTTCCCCGGCGACGTGGCTTTTGTCCGTGCTTTCTTCTCCGTCGATCAAGTGGGCTTGGGCCTGCCCATTTGTTTTAAAACTCGTGGGCCCAAATCATGGCCCAGTTAGCTCTTTATGTGATACTTTTTTAGGACATAGACATGGCCCATGGGTGGCATACGGGTTGGTTTGGCCGGTCGAAAGTTGGATGAAATTTTGAGCATTTTTAGGTCGGATAGGATCTCGGTAAAGTAAATTTGAAGAGCGAATTTTTTTTGTTGTCATCTAAATCTCATTCCACCAAACCAACCCCAACTAGTAGTGATATCAAAATCTTACCCGACTCATCTCACTATGTCAACTTGATTCGTAATTTGAATTAATTAAAAGTCAACAATATATGACATTTTTACTTTGCAGAATGACATCAGAAGGTTAGAGTAACAATGAATATGATTTCGAGCTCATGGGACCCTAACATGATCCAAACAAATGTGTATGTGAATATGGTCTTAATATTTTTACGATATTTTTCTCTTAAAGACTCATGTGAATCTTCCGAGCACGATTGTAATGGTCTAAAAATGCTGCCACCAACGACTGTAATACTAAATCGTAACACCGTTTAAAGTTCGAGACCAATCCGCAAAATTATAAAGCTTCAATACCTTTTTATAACTCAATCTAAATTTTGAGGATTTAAAAATACTTGACTCCTAGGAATTACACAAGAACAAATAAATGACGTGGAAAAAAGAACAAAAAAACAAACGGACATATTCCATTTAATTTTTTCAAACGCAACGGTAACCTTTTCCCGGATGCAATCTCATCTCTGAATAAAGCAGAGCACAAAAGGAAGAAGAAGAAAAACAGAGCAAAAGCAAACCAACGGCCACAAAACGAATCCCGATCACGAAAGGAGAAAATGCCAAGCAACAATAAGAAGAGAAAGCACTTCGGACTTGATCAATCAGAAGAAGAAGAAGAGGCGTTCCTTCTTAGCCCAAGCTGCAAAGTGGTGGAGTATCTGCAACCAGTAATGTCGAAGGAGCTTCTCGTCAAGTTCCCGGACAACTCCGCCTTCGATTTCAATTACTCCGAGAGCTCGATCTGGTCGCCTCTCGTGCCACGCATCCACAATTTCGGAGGCGGGTTCTTGCCTGATTCGGATCTGGGTGACGATGAGAGGAAGAAGAGGAGGAAGAAGATGACAATGGCAGCGGCAGAGGAAGGAGAGAGTGGTTCTTGTCGGTTCGATTTCGGCGACGGTTCGAGGAAGGAGAAGGAGAATTGGGTTGAGGGTAGTAGTACTGTTTCGTGTGTACCTCTGGCTTCCAAGGTACGATCTTTTTCCACTGATCGGTTGAATGGTTCGGTTTTTAGTTAACCGGTTTGGTTATTGAGTGAACCGGTGTGGTTGGTCTAGCTAGTGGTAAACCGTAAAAGTCTTGGATTTGACTCGATTTGATCATATGTTGAGTTAAGATTTCGTGACGATCTTGAATGATGAGATCTTTGGTATATCAATTAGCTTAGCTAGTGGTAGCGATATGGTACTTTTTTTCCACGGAATTCGTGTACTCTTATAGGTATCAATAACAAGGTTCTAGTTTAACTTCTCTTGATGAGCACACCGAAATTTTGATAAAAGATTGAATAATTCTGTCTCTAATACATAAATTAGATTAGTCAGTGGTTACACAGCGGTGCTAGATTCGTCTACTCGTCAAAGTTGAACGAAGTTTTAGTTGGTCTAGTGATTACAGTATCGAATGCGTGTTTTACATTTGTAATTGAACGGTGGGTTTCACTTGTTTGACTAGATAAGAGGTTATCAACCAACGACCCGTTTCGATTCGTTTGTTTTATTTCGAAATTTTGATGGTGGTTTTGATGTAGGGGTGGAATAAGATGATGAAAGCAGCAACCAAGCATTTCAAGAAGAAGAAGAAGAAGAAGATCAAGAGGGGAAATTCTCATGTTAGGCTATCTAACTATTTGGCTAAAGTGCCTTGAAAATTAAATCACTCTTATTTATTTATTTATTTTCCTTCCATGCTCTAAATTAGTAGATTAATTCATTAATTACTGTTGTTAGATTATGCACTATATAAAAAAAACTATTATATAAATGGATATGTAACACTTATTTGAATAAAAATAATTACTATTTCAGCTAAGAATTACATGATTTAATAATAATTAGTGGAGTGGACAAAATGTCAAAATTCAAAAGAAGTTGAAATATATGGTATAATTAATTAATTAATTAATTATCTTCATTAATAATAATAAATTAATACACTCTTTTTCTTTGACCAAGTCAAAAAAGAAGACAATGCCCATCCAATAAGGATGGGCTATGCATATTGACGTTGTGTCGTTTTGTCACCTAGTAATTGTCGTTTTGTTCATATAGTTCAATTTATTCGGCTTCCCCTCTTTAGTTTCTAGAATGAAAATAGTAACAAGATTTTTTTACCATTTTTCATCCAAAATGATTAATATATCGACAAAGTTGGTCCAATAAAAAATTTAACTTAGAGAATTGAGTGAGTAGGTTGAGTGTGAATCAGTTTTCTTCTTCCTATACGTCTATACTCTTTAATGCCTATCGAGCGAGTACTTGCAAGGTGTCGAAGAAAAACAATAGTAAGCGTCTTGGAGGCGAGGGAGAAGAGTATTAGAGGGTGTATATGTGAAAGACAGATAAGTATCAGAAGTTGCTCGATTGTGGCTGAAGGCCTAATGTTAGAGACTGTGTGAGCTAGCCTTAGGCGTATTGAGTAGGTGTCTAGTGTCTTGTTCCATCAATAATGAGGTCATGTCTCTTTTTATAGCTTCTTCATTTCCAAGCCAAGTCACCACTTGTTGTCAGCTGATTAACAACTCATTTCGTGATGCAATCTCAGTCATTGAACACCTTAGATGCCCGAGATTGTTGTTGGGCGAAACCTCAGGAGACTGGACTCCATGGGTCTTGAGCGACTGGGCTCTGTTTGCTTCGATAACCGTGGCTCGGTCACTGTAAAATAAAATAAAAAGAGTTGTCTTTTATAATATTAAATAATTTTCATTGTAAACTTACTATTAGTCATTGTAAAAATCAAACCTTTAATTAAAACAACCTCAAGTGAGTTGCCAACCCAATGTCAAAACCTTGTAATATAGCTAAACAATATTAATAAAAAACAACATAAAATCATTGTTGTATCCACCTATATTAAAATTAATAATTATTTATTTTGAGTTGTCAAAATGAAAGAAAATAAGAAAATGTCAACCTAGTAATTATTAAGGATTTATGTCACATGTATTTATACATTGATGTGGAATGCGTAAGCAATGACCATTGTTTTTTTTTTTTCAGGGTATCTCCAAAAGAGACATCGTAGACCGTGAACCATCCTAGGAGCTAAAAAAGAAAAGAAAAAAAAAGATGGGGTAGGGGTTGGGGGTAGGGGTGGAAATTTATCCACCAACTGTTACGTTAACCTAAAGGTCTCAAATTAATAAAAAAGAATGCATCATTATCCAAAATTTAAAAAGGGAAAATTTCATTTTGCTCCCTATACTTTTCCAACTTAACAGATAGCCCCCATACTATAAATCGCTCATTTTACCCCTCCTACTTCGACTACTTTGCCGTTTTGGTCCTTCCGTTTCAACTTTCATCTTGTTAACATCAAATTTGGGCACATCCGCATATCGGCGAAGAGAGATATCAGAGGTAGGAGATGAAGAGTTGGTTAGGGAGGTAAATTGGGGAGGTATCATGAAGAGTATGGTGAAATAAGAAGGGTTTTAAAACCGCACATTTTATCCATCGATTTCATCCCATCGAATTATATATACACGCTTAGTAAGCTAATACATGACTATTGGAGCTAATGTGGGTTACAAACTGCGAATCAATTAACGTCATGAAGACGAAAGTTAGAACAGAAGGACCCAAACGGAAAACTGGTCGAAGTAGGAGGGGTAAAATGAGCGATTTATAGTATAGGGGGGCTATCTGTTAAGTTGGCAAAGTAGAGGGGGCAAAATGCTATTTGTTAATTGAACATATTATAAATGCATATAATTTATATGCAAGAAGAAGAGGGAAGGGCAATTACTAATGTGAGGACCCTCTAAGTGTCCTTATATAAGGACACTAATCTACACCTTTAATTTTTTTTTTTTGAGGGATACACCTTTAATTTATTAAATAGAGATCCATTGGTTGATATGAAATGGGTTTAGGGTAAATTTCTTAACTGGTACGACTTTTTTTAATTCCCGTTTTGGTTCCACTTTTAATTAATTGCTCCATTTTCTCCCTTTACCCATATTTGGTTTCCCGCCGTTAGATTAGGATCATCATCCAACGGCTATAAAGAGTGTCCTCATATAAGGACTCTTAACGAGTCCTCACAATAGTAGATCCCAGAGGGAAGATGTGGGTTTGCAGGAAGAGAACTGAAGAAGAAGAAGAAGAAGAGGGGAAGTTGCAGATTTTCGTTGTTTGCAGAGGAAGAAGGATACAATCAGTTGAAGAAGAAGATGAAGAAAAGGAAGTCGGAGAAGAAGATGGATAGTCGGAGAAAACTCATTAGGTTAGGATTATGTTAGGTTAGGTTAGGTTAGGAATGGGTTAGATTGTGATTTAACCGGTTCGAGCAGATATTTTAGGTTTGGGTTTAAAGCAAATATTTTAATATTTTTTATCTGATGTGTCATATATGAGCTGGCAAAATGACCGGAAAAGGCCTTCTCCGACGTGAACAGTGCCTCCCCGTAACTCGTTGCATTCTTTCGGGACCACTTTGTTACCGAGAAAACTTTCAGGACTGGTTTGTAACCCGGGTCCATAGTATTGGGACGTATTAGGTAATTGACCCTATAATTTTGTCGTAATTTTCACAATATATTTAAAAGTTTTTTTGTTTTTTGTTTTGACACACTCCACATAAAAAAGATTCCCCCGGCGACTCTGCTCTGTTCTTCCCTATAAAATCAATCTACCGACGAACAATCAATCAATCAAGCTTCAAAACAAAAATCCCTCTAATCATGACGAAATCAGGGCTAGTAATGATCCCAATTCCGGCGGTCGGCCACATCCCACCGGTGGTAGAATTCGCCAAGCGCCTCACCGGCCGAAACAATCAACTCTCCGTCACAATCGTCCTCATCAGAACGCCCTTCTCGCCGGAGGTCGACTCGTTCGCCGACTCGCTAGCCGAAACCTGCGACTCGGAATCAATCCAATTCGTCCGAATCTCCGAGCCCAAGCTCCCTCCGTCTGATTCCCACACTTCGGTCCACTCTTTCTTCACCAAGTTTCTGGATTCCCAGACGGAGGCCGTGAAGGAAGCTCTGGCGGAACGGTTCTCCGGCGATTCCTCTGTTTCGTTGGTGGGTTTTGTGGTGGATATACTGACGACGGCGATGATTAGTTTGGGGAAGGAGCTTGGAGTTCCTTCTTACCTCTTCTTCCCTTCTTGCGCGGCGTTTTTGGGTCAATTGATGGATTTGCCGGAGACGGGGTACTCGCCGGAGTTGGCCGCCGGTGACCCGACGGCGAGATTATTTACCCTAGCTATGCCCATCCGGTGCCGAATAGGATGCTTCCGGAGATCATTCTCGACGGGAAAGGCTACCGGGAGCTGATGGAACACACGAGGAAGTACAACGAGGTCGACGGGATCGTCGTGAATTCGTTCGACATGCTCGAGTCTCGAGCATTCAACGGAATAAGAACTCGTAAGAGCCTTCGATTTTTTCGGTCGGACCGGTTCTTGACTTAAAAGGTCATGCCACGTACGGAAATGCCAGCTCATCGAGCCAGAAAGCGATGACCTGGCTCGACGCTCAACCATCAAAATCAGTAGTCTTCATGTGCTTCGGGAGTCTGGGAACCTTCAGTGATGCCCAACTCAAAGAAGTCGCAATTGGGATAGAACAAGCTCAACACGTGCGTTTCCTCTGGGTAATCCGTAGGAGGTCATCTGGGAAAACCAAATGGCATCCTAACGACTGCGAGGACTACTCCCCTTCCTCGTCCGCTCTCAAACCCCTAGGCGAAGGGTTTTTTGAGCGGACTAGAGGTAGAGTAATGGTATGTGGGTGGCTCCCACAAGCCGCAATACTATCCCACAGTGCCATAGGAGGGTTCATGTCGCACTGCGGGTGGAACTCGACGCTGGAGAGCATCTGGCATGGAGTCCCCATTCTGGCATGGCCATTGTACGCTGAACAACAGTTGAACGCATTCTACCTAGCCAAGGAGTTGGGACTGGCCGTCGAGCTGAAGGCTGACTACCGGATATGGGAAGGCGACAACGAAAACGAAGAAATAGTGGTGAAGGGAGATGAGATTGCTAGGAAGATCGAGCTTGTGATGGATGAAGAGAGTGATGTTAGGAAAAAGGTGAAAGAGATGAGTGAGCTTGGGAGAAGATCTTTGGTTGAAGGTGGTTCTTCTTTTGATGCTATGGGTGGGTTCATTGATTTGGTCATCAAGAACAAACCGAATTGTTCGGTATAACTCAAGTTGATTTTTTGAGTTATAACGAATTTATCATATTTCAAAGAAATTAATAAAGAAATGTCTTCGTTTTGATACTCTCTTGCTGCCTACTATTGCAAAAGACCATAACGTAAACTCATTTACCTCGAGAATTTTATATACTTATCTCTCAGAGGACCATTAATCACAAATTCGAAAGTATTTGATTCATCATTCTCTCGATGTTTCGGTTCGATCACGAAAAAAAACTCGGGTTTTCGAATCAAACCCTTTAAATTCATCACAATTTTCTTTTGAATCGAGCCAAGTCACTAAACATCGAGCGAATCTCAAGTGACTCTACTATGTTTGACCCTACTATTATAAACAAAAAATTTGCATATTGCCAAACAACAACATTAAAAACAATGCAAAATAAAAGAAACAAATGGATAAAAGGAAATAACTTATATGGTATGACGTCATATATAGTAAATCGTCAGCCTATTAGGCGAAGAATCATGATATAATAAATCGCTAATAAATGTTGCGATTTTATTCCATAGTGAGCGTATTTTAATTTTTATCCTATTAAAAAAAAGATTAGCCGCCGGCGGCTCTGTTCTTCCCTGTATAAAAAAGCAATCAAGTTTCAAAACAAAATCCCACTTTTCATTTTCACTAATCATGACGAAATCAGGCCTAGTAATGATCCCAATTCCGGCCATCGGCCACATCCCGCCGGCGATCGAATTCGCCAAGCGCCTCACCGGCCGAAACAGTCAAATCTCCATCACAATCGTCCTCATCGGCACGCCGTTCCAGCCGGAGGTCGAATCGTTATCGGACTCGCTAATCGGATCCTGCGACTCGGAATCAATCCAATTCATCCGAATCTCCGAGCCCAAGCTCCCGCCGACTAATTCCTACTCTTCGGTCCAAACTTTCTTCACGAAATTTCTGGATTCCCAGACGGAGGCCGTGAAGGAAGCTCTGGAGGATCGGTTCTCGGCGACTCCTCTGTTTCTCTTGTGGGTTTCGTGGTGGATATACTGACGACGGCGATGATTGGTTTGGGGAAGGAGCTTGGGGTTCCTTCTTACCTCTTCTTCCCTTCTTGCGCGGCGTTTTTGGGTATGTTGATGGATTTACCGGCGACGGGGTACTCGCCGGAGTTGGCCGCCGGTGACCCCGACGGCGAGATGGTTTACCCTAGCTATGCCCATCCGGTGCCGAATCGGATGCTTCCGGCGACCTTTCTCGACAGGGAAGACTATCGTGATTTGATGGGGCACACGAGGAAGTACGAAGATGTCGGTGGGATCGTCGTGAATTCGTTTGACAAGCTCGAGTCTCGAGCGTTCGATTTGCTCGACGGAAGAAGAAGAAGAAGTTGTAACGGAGACAAGTCGTTTCCCCCGGTTTTCCCGGTCGGACCGGTTCTTGACCTGAAAGGACATGACACACACGGAAACACTAGCTCATCGAGCCAGAAAGCGATGACGTGGCTCGACGCCCAACCACCAAAATCGGTCGTCTTCATGTGCTTCGGGAGTTTGGGAAGTTTCAACGACGCTCAACTCAAAGAAGTCGCGATTGGGCTAGAACAAGTTCGACACGTGCGCTTTCTCTGGGTAATTCGCAGGAAGTCACCTGAAAAAGCTACATTGCAGCCTGACGACTGCGAGGACTACTCTCCTTCCTCACCCGCCCTCAAGGCCCTAGGAGAAGGGTTTCTCGAGCGGACCAAAGGGAGGGTGATGGTATGCGGGTGGCTCCCCCAAGCCGCAATACTATCCCACAATGCGATCGGAGGGTTCATGTCGCACTGTGGGTGGAACTCGACATTGGAAAGCATCTGGCATGGGGTGCCCATACTGGCCTGGCCAATGTACTCCGAGCAGCAAATGAACGCATTCTACCTGATCAGGGAACTTGGATTAGCCGTCGAGTTGAGGGCCGATTACCGGATATGGGAAGGCGACGAGGATGGCGAAATGTCGGTGAAGGGAGATGAGATTGCTAGGAAGATTGAGCTTGTGATGGATGAAGAGAGTGATGTTAGGAAGAAGGTCAAAGAGATGAGTGAGCTTGGTAGGAGCTCTTTGGTTGAAGGTGGTTCTTCTTTTGATGCTATAGGTGGGTTCATTGATTTGGTCATCAAGAACAAACCAAATAGTTCGATATGATTCGAGTTGATTTTTCGAGTTATAACAAATTTATCATCTAATAAAGAGATACTCTCTTACGACCGACTATTGTGAAAGAGAGCATAACATATGTTCATTTACCTCGAGAATTTTACATAGAATTATGGATCGCTAACTCGAAAGTATTTGATTCATCGTTTCTACTCGATAGTTTCGGTTCGATCACGAAAAAAACTCGGGTTTTCGAGTCAAACCCTATAAAAACCAACACATTTTGATTTTTTTCTCTTGGTGTGGAGTTAAAGCTTTAGACTTTCCATATCCTTTTGACCATATGGATGGGATTTGCTTCTGTGCTCCTCCGTTCGCCATTACCGCCGTTTCCATTCCTTCATCGAACCAGCTTCGCCACCGTCGCCGTCGCAATTCCGGCCAGGAGTCACCACCGCGAAACTCCGCTGCCGGGAATTGCTCTCACGATGGCTTCAGCTTCCTCCTCCGTCGCCTTTCCCGTCCCAATTTCCGTCCACTCTCGCCGCAGCTCAGATTCCGACGACGGTAACATCTCTCTATTTACAGTCTCCCCACCTCCGAACCCTAATCTGAAAACGCCCACAATCCGGTCTCGCCTAAGCAAGCTCTGCCAAGATGGCCAGTTACAACTTGCCCGCCAACTGTTCGATACAATTCCACAAGCGACTGCTTCAGTATGGAACACGATCATCATTGGGTACATTTGCAACGACATGCCGGATGAAGCCCTGAGGTTATACGGGGAGATGAAGAAAAGTGGGTTTCCTAATACCAAGTGTGATTCATATACGTACTCTTCTACTTTGAAAGCCTGTGCTCAGACGGTGAATTTAAGAGCTGGTAAGGCTGTTCATTGTCATTTGATTCGCTGCGTTGAGTATCCGAGTAAGATTGTGTATAATTCTGTGCTGAACATGTACTCCACTTGCTTGAGTCAAATTGGTGGAGCTGATTTTTCCAAGTATGATGTTGTACGCAAGGTGTTCGACACAATGCGTAAGAGAGATGTTGTAGCTTGGAACATTCTGGTTTCATGGTATGCCAAGACTGAGAGGCACGTTAGAGCTGTTAAGCAGTTTAGGAGGATGATGAAAATGGAGATTAACCCGAGTCCGGTGAGCTTCGTCAGTGTTTTCCCTGCTGTATCGGCTATTCAGGACATTGTAGCTGCGAATGTGCTGTATGGTATGCTTGTTAAGCTCGGTGGTGAGTATGTCCACGACTTGTTCGTAGTGAGCTCAGCCATTACTATGTACTCAGAGCTTGGCTGTCTTGATTTGGCCAGGAAGGTTTTTGATTGCTGTTTGGTGAAGAACACTGAAGTTTGGAATAGCATGATTGGTGGGTATGTACAGAACAATCGTCCCAAAGAAGCGATCGATCTCTTCCTCCGTGCCATCGAAACAGGACAGACCGATACCATATCGTACCTTTCGGTGTTAACAGCTGTTTCACAGCTGCAAAGCTTGGACTCTGCTGAACAATTGCACGCCTTTGTGATCAAGAACTTAGGTGCAGCACCAGTGGTAATCCAGAACGCAGTTATAGTCATGTATTCTCGGTGCAATGCTGTCGAAATATCGTTCGATTTCTTTCAACAGATGCCTGAACGAGACGTGGTTTCATGGAACACGATGGTTTCCGCTTTAGTGCAGAATGGTTTCGACGACGAAGGGCTGATTCTCGTGTATGAAATGCAGAAGCAAGACTTCCCAGTTGATCTTGTTACAGTCACTGCTCTCCTCTCTGCAGCATCAAATCTTAGAAACCTGCAGATCGGGAAGCAAACCCATGGCTATATCGTCCGGCAAGGTATCAAATTCGAAGGTATGGAGAGCTATCTAGTCGACATGTACGCTAAATGTGGATCAATCAGCACTGGTGAACGCATCTTCTGGACGAATCTCGCCAGAAGTAGAGATCAAGCGACATGGAACGGTATGATTTCTGGGTATACACAGCATGGATTAGTTGAAGAAGCTTTTGCTACATTCAGGCAGATGCTTCAGCTACCTGTAGTGCCTAATGCTGTCACTTTAGCATCGATTCTTCCAGCTTGTACTCAGACCGGAACCATCTCCCTCGGGAAGCAACTCCACGCTGTCTCGATCCGTCATAGTTTCGACCAGAACATCTTCCTAAGCACAGCTCTCGTCGACATGTACTCGAAATCAGGCTCGATAAGCTATGCAGAGACCGTGTTCTTCGCCAGATGCCCCGATAAAAACTCGGTTACCTACACGACTATGATCCTTGGCTACGGTCAACATGGAATGGGTGAAAAGGCTCTCTCTTTGTTCCACTCCATGAAAGCCTCTGGTGTAAAGCCTGATGCAGTTACTCTAGTAGCGATTCTCTCTTCTTGCAGCTACTCAGGATTAGTCGACGAAGGTCTGCAGATATTCAACACCATGGAGAAAGATTTCGAGATCGAGCCATCGGTGCAACATCACTGCTGCGTAGCTGACATGCTAGGGAGAGTAGGGAGGGTAGTCGAGGCTTACGAATTCGTCAAACAGTTGGGGGAGAAGGGCAATGTTCTGCAAATCTGGGGGGCGCTTCTCGGGGCGTGTAGAGTTCATGGAAACAACGAGATCGGAGAAGCTGTTTCGAGGAGGATTCGAGAGCTGGACGGGGTGAAAGGGTATCAGGTCCTGATGTCCAATATCTATGCTGGAGAAGGTGACTGGAGAAGTGTTGATAAGGTGAGGAAAGGGATGAGAGATAAGGGTCTGCAGAAGCTCGTCGGCCGTAGCTGGATCAACATCGGAGGTAATGTGACTCGTTTCGTGTCCAAGGATCAAGATCACGAGCAATGTGATCGGATTTATGGTGCTTTGGAAGGTCTTTCCTTGGAGATGAAGCATTCTGATGTATGACAATATGGATGCTGTAGATACTAACTTCGGGACCCTAGGAACGAGAGCGATGACTAAGGTTCATCGAGTCCCGGGGGGCTCACGATTTCGAACATGGAAACGTGGGAAAGGAATGACCGGGTTCGTCGATGGTGTACATGAGGGTTTGTTGTTGGTTCGTTTGTTCATATGTAATAGCTAAGGGTGGTGTTTTCGAATGATCCGGGAGTTGGAATTGGTAAAATTCGGTGGAATCATCAATTCCTTGTTTTTCATCGATCAAATTCATCCGGAATTCAATTCCTTAGGACCAAATTCGGTGTCAATCGGTTGGTTAGTAGGTTGATTTCTTTTCTATTGCTCGTGCTGTTTCGGTCTAGATTATTGCGAAAATTGATGTTTTGGAAGTACCTACAAAGTTGAGTGACCAAAGTTGGTAAATTTACTAAAAGGTACCCCAATTTGTGTTGTAATCGTTATCATGAATGACTTGTGGGAAGACGGCCTATAAGAATTGATTGCTTGGCACACAATATTCGAAATTAAAAGTAATTTTCTGGTCCTATTTTTCTTTATTTATTCCTCTTATTGATTGAGATACGATCAAATTAGCGTATATTTACCGCGTTCAATTAATAATATCTCATAAGGACGACCCTTGTTTTTCTAAAATAAATAAAATAAAAAGAGAATAAATAAATTTTGAGTTTTTTATATATAAATTTTGTGCTATATAAAATTCACATGTACTTGAATTGTACAAAAAGAAAAAAAAAATATATATATATATATATAATAGCCCGACTCAAAATTCATCATCACATTCCGTCTTCATGAATAATTAATCAGTCATTTAGGCTACGTAATGTCTAATCTCAATCCTTAACATCCGACCCGAAGTTTGAATTAGGCTAAAAAAAATCAGATCTACGTCTCTCTTCGTGCATTCTATATTTACTCTTACACACCTTTCTCGAGCCAACTTTCACGCCCATTTTCTTTCTCTTGAACCCAAATAAACCTTTCATCACACAGAACCCCGAGACACAATCTCAACACCTTATTATATGTCCTTGTTGTTAAAGAATATTATATAAACCAAACACATGAATCTCACTCAACTCGAGTTCTTCATACGTAACAGTTCTTGACATGGTATCAAAGCCTGTATAACCGAAAGGTCCTAGAAAACCCCAATATAACAATTTCTATTGAATAAGGCAGAGGCGTGTTAATAAACATTATATAAACAAATCATAAATCTCTTTCAACAACTCGAGTTATCAAATGTAACGGTTGTGAACCTTTACAACTATACCATTTTTCTCCCACCTCTACCTAACTTAACCAACAAGTAAACTACAACAAGGGTCAACCCTCAACCAATCAGGGACCTCAAAAACCGCCATAAATCTCTACCAAATTTAAGGACTAAGATCACATCATTAAAAAACAACATTATTCAAACACATCAACTTCATCATCTCAACTCACATTTTTGTCCAATTCAATTGCTAAAATCGTTATAAATTGTAGTTGAATTATGATTGAATCATTATTATATTGTACTCATGTGTGGTTGAGAGATTCTGTTTAAGGTCAGCTTGAGTGATTCATAGGATCAAACTTCAATTCCAGTCACTGAGAGAGATCGTATTTGCTCAGCTGTTGTGAGCATTCTCTCTTTGATTGAGTGAGCGACAATTAGCTAAGTGAGAAGTTGCGATAGAGGAAGCTGTGCTCGTTGACGTGTTTAGTATTTGCAAAACCGTAACGGTATGAATGATCTGACCGGTTGGACCTTGAAGCACTCATCAAAATAGCACGTGAGAAGTTGTGCTTGCTGTCATGCTTAGTATTTTCAAAACCATACCGATATAAATAGTATAACCAGTTCGCCCTTAAAACACTCTTCAAAATGGTACGAGTCAACTCCACTCTATAACGATTTTAGCAGTTGAACCACATACACAGTAGGAGTTTCCGCCGGTTTTGACCCTACTATCGAATTTACACCACCGTACCATTTTGATAAATGATTTACGGCTCGATTTGATTGGTCCTGTCTATACTGATACGATTTCGAAAACACTATAATATATGATAATATTCAAATAATAAACCCTTTGTTCACGTAAAACCATGTTCTATAATCAAATTGACAGCTTTATATTCTCAGATTTTGTCTGGCCACCACCTCCACTAACCAAACCCCTTTCTTCATCATATCTTCATTCATTCAATCTCTCTCTCTTCCATGTGCTTATTCTTCTTCTTCATGAATTCCTCTGTTTCTTCCTCCATCTGAAGAAAGATCCATTCTTTCCAAACTTCAAAACATGCATATCCGCCATTGTCAAACCTTGAGCAGCAGCTTCACTCTTTCTCTACTTCTTCTTTCTGGGTTCTCCTCATTCTTCTTCCAACCTGCTTCCTCCATCACTCAAGATGCTCCCACAATGCTTGCTCTCAAGAAAACCCTGAACGATAACTCAGCACTCGGGTGGTCCGACCCGGACCCCTGCAAGTGGAAGAACGTCGGGTGCAATACTCAGAACCGGGTCAACAAGATCCAGCTCGGCCGATTAGGGTTGAAAGGAACTTTACCACCGGATCTCAACACCTTGGATCAGCTCGAGCAGCTTGAGCTTCAATGGAACACAATCTCGGGTCCTCTGCCTAGTTTATCCGGGTTGAGCTCGCTCCAGGTTTTGATGCTGAGTGGGAATCAGTTTACTTCAATTCCTCCCGATTTCTTTCATGGGTTGTCGTCTTTGCAGTCTGTGGAAATGGATAACAATCCGATTTCGGATTGGGAGATTCCTGAGAGCTTGAAGAACGCTTCTTCGTTGCAGAGGTTTTCTGCGAACTCTGTAAACCTAACCGGGTCAATCCCGGATTTCTTCGGGTCGGATGTTTTCCCTGGGTTGGTTACTCTTCATTTGGCGCTTAATAGTCTTGAAGGTACTTTACCTTCCAGCTTTGGTAGCTCAGATATTCAATCTCTTTGGCTTAATGGACAGAAAAGTGTAAGTAAGCTCACAGGTGAAGTTCAGGTTCTGCAGAATATGACCTCTTTGAAAGAAGCTTGGCTTCATGACAATGGATTCACAGGTCCTTTACCAGATTTCAGTGGCTTAACAAGCTTGGAAAGCTTGAGCTTGAGGGATAACTCGTTAACGGGTCCAATCCCGGGTTCTTTAACCGGGTTGGAGTCGTTGAAATGGGTCAATTTGACTAACAATCTGTTTCAAGGACCTGTTCCTGAGTTCAAGAGCTCTGTTAAAGTTGACATGGTGAAGGACTCGAATTCGTTCTGTTTGTCAGCTCCAGGGGAGCAATGTGATTCGAGGGTAAACGCGTTGATTTCGATTGCGAAATCGATTGGTTACCCTCAGAGGTTTGCTGATAGCTGGAAGGGAAACGATCCGTGCTCGAATTGGATTGGGATCTCTTGTGGCAGTGGGAGTAACATCACTGTTGTGAACTTCCAAAAGATGGGTCTTTCTGGGACTATATCTCCTGATTTCGGGTTGCTTACTTCGTTGCAAAGGTTGCTTCTTGCTGATAATAACTTGACTGGTACTATCCCTAAGGAGCTTACTTCATTGCCACTGCTTAAGGAGGTTGATGTCTCGAACAATCAGATTTCGGGGGAGATTCCCGGGTTTAAGGACACTGTTGATGTTAAGAGTGGTGGGAATAAGGATATTGGTAAGGACATTAGTAGTGTAGTAGTACCTCCAGCTGGTGATGGTTCGACGATTCAACCTGCGAATGGAGGTGTCAATGGTGGAAATAGTGGCAAGAAATCGTCGTCCATGGTCATGGTAATCGTGTTTTCGTTACTTGCTTTCATGTTCATAGTGTTCCTTGCTGGGTTTCTTGTGTATAAGAAGAAGCAGAAGATGAAGTTCAGTAGAGTCCAGAGCCCCAATGCTGCTACAATGGTGATCCACCCTCGACATTCGGGTTCAGATACTGAGAGTCTAGGCAAGATCACCACAGCAGCCACAGCTGGATCGGTTGTAGGATCAGTCAGTGAAACGAGGAGCACGATTCCAACTGAGGATCATCAGATTCAGATGATGGAAAACGGTGGAATCAACACCACCAGCAGCAACAACAACAACAACATGGTCATTTCGATCCAAGTCCTACGAAATGTGACAGACAACTTCAGCGAGAAGAACATCCTAGGGCAAGGAGGGTTCGGGGTAGTATACAAAGGCGAGCTCCACGATGGTACAAAGATTGCTGTCAAAAGGATGGAGTCTGGCGTAATGAAGAGCAAAGGCGATTCTGAGTTCAAGTCCGAGATATCTGTTCTAACCAAAGTTAGACACAGACATCTCGTGGGGTTGCTTGGATACTGTCTAGATGGCCATGAGAAGCTTCTGGTTTACGAGTTTATGCCGCAAGGGACGCTAAGCAGCCATCTTTTCAACTGGCAAGAAGAAGGGTTGAAGCCATTGGATTGGACTAGGAGGTTGATCATTGCTTTAGATGTTGCTAGAGGTGTTGAGTATCTCCATGGTTTGGCGCACCAGAGCTTCATACATAGGGATTTGAAGCCTTCAAACATTCTTCTTGGAGATGATATGAGAGCTAAAGTTGCAGATTTCGGGCTTGTTCGTCTTGCTCCGGAGGGGAAAGGGTCTATTGAGACTAGGATTGCAGGAACTTTTGGGTACTTAGCTCCAGAATATGCAGGTAAACTGACTTTGTTTCTTTTGTTTCTTTGTCTAGGTTGCAATATACGTTGGTTTGGGCTGAGTTGAATACATTTACACGGGTTCGTTGAGTCGGGGACAACTCTAGACTCCACGAATCCGTTTCGACGAACCATGAATGAGAATGAGTATATATGAGGTTGCAAAAGTTTCGAACTTTATGAGTTGGGTTGGGTTGGATTAGGCAGTTTAAGACAGATTTATCGAGTCTGGGACAACTCCAGACTGGAAGAACACCCTTTCGATGATCGATGATCTAAAAATGTGTTCCTTAATCTTGTGAATTGCAGTTACAGGAAGAGTGACGACGAAAGTCGACGTCTACAGCTTCGGCGTGATCCTAATGGAGCTCATCACCGGACGACGAGCCCTAGACGAGTCGCAACCCGAGGAGAGCATGCACCTAGTAACATGGTTCAAGAGAATGTCCCTCAACAAGGAGCAGTTCCGGAAGCAAGCAATCGACCCAACAATCGACCAAACCGACCAAGAAACCCTCTCGAGCGTGACCACAGTGGCCGAATTCGCTGGCCACTGCTGCGCCAGGGAGCCATACCAGAGGCCCGACATGGGCCACGCAGTCAACTTGCTGTCATCCCTCGTCGAGATGTGGAAACCAAGCGACCAGACACAAGAGGACATGTACGGGATCGACCTAGACATGTCGTTACCACAGGCATTGCAGAGATGGCAAGCCTTCGAGGGCCGGAGCAACTTGGAGTCATCGTCCTCGTCGCTGCTCGTGCCAAGCAGCTTGGACAACACTCAGGCTAGCATCCCTCCTAGGCCGTACGGGTCATCAGAGTCGTATTCGTGGCTAATGCGGGATGAGGATCGACATGGATAGAGCTGCAAATGGAAGAAACCTTGTACATTTTGTTGTAATCCTGATGAGATAAGGATTGGGATTTTTTTGGACATTTGATTTGATTAATTTGAGTTGATGAGCTGAGATTTTTAGATTTTGCCAGTGTTCTTGTAGCTGTAATTTGTCTGCATTATTATTCCAAATGCCACGTTGGCATTTGTGTGTGTGCAAGTTGCTTATGTGATCTGAAAAGGACACAAGTGGTTGGAAAATCTCTGTTTTGTTCTTCCAATAGCAAACAAAGTTTGAGGATCTGTCTCATGGTGAGGTCCACAGATTGGTTTTCTTAGAGATATCTAAGAACTATTACCGTCACATGATAGACGGCTCTATTAATTTTTGTGACGTATGATCTAGATACAAGACGGATGGCATTCGTTAAAGTAGCTCCTGAATCTCAATCACTACAAATTACCCGGTATCCGTCTATCAAAGTAGCTCTTGAATCTAGAATCATTATAGCTCGACATAGAATGTGTTCATCTCTCGAAGTAGCTCCTGAATCTCAATCATTGTAGCCCCACCCAGAACGTGTCCATCTGTTGAGGTACTATAGATCAACGGGCGCCTGCCAAACTGAAAGCCAGAAAGGAAGTGTGTGAGGTGTAGTTGAATTGGAAAATCTCTCTGCTTAGGAAGTGAGTACTACTAACAACACTCCTAAAAGATACGTTAGAGTCAGGCATGTGCACGATTCGATTTGCTAAATGACACAGAATCTACAGACAATTGAAAGGAGCCGCTTTCAGCATCCACTGGAGCTCCTAGACTATTGCTCCGCCATTGGCCAAGGACAAGAGAGCTCGGAGCGCAAGAGAAACACCAAACAACCGTATCTCTGCAAGCCAACAACTCCAACAAAAAGGGATCAATGATCAAACCGAAAAGAAATGGACCCAACCGGTTGAAAACATGGGCCAGCCTTATAGCCATTAGGTATACTAATAACATCACACAAACTGGATAATTGTACTTATTACGAAATCGTATCGTACTGGTTCAACCGAAACACAATCAAACCAGATCGTACAAAGACCTACAAACATAATACAAGTTCCAAACTATACCCTCTACTTTACAGTTTACAGTAAAACCCCTCTGTAGAAAACCATGTTTCTGATTCAAACCCTGATACAAACAACCCGAAACAAAATGGAGTGGCGAAAGAGGAGCAAAGATCAAACCCCCCGAGAATCATCGGTCTCCTTCGACAGGTTTCTCGTCCTTCTGATTCGAATGTTGTTGTTGTTGTTGTTCATCTTCGTAATACTCTTCCTCTCCATCTACGTACTCGTACTCGTAGTCGTCTTCGTAATCGTCATCATCATAGTATTCTTCCTGGCTGTCGTCGTCACCTTCCTTGCCGTTTCGAAGCATACGCTTCGCCTGCTGGCCCATCAGTCGTTCTTGGATCCGATCTCGAATGGCTGTGCCCTGTAAAAGAGCAAAGATTTGTGTAAGCTGAAGCTTTATCATGTTCATTGAATAGCTCTTCAGAACCTCTAAGATGTTGTTTTTCGCCTTTTCAGTATCGTTTTCGAAAGGAGAAGGATCAAGATGTGAAGACTAACCATTTTATGGCAACCTTCCTCAAACATCTCGAGGAAACCGGCGACCCAGCGATCAGCATTGTCGACCCATTCGTTGCGGTGCATTGCCACGGTTTGAATCTGAAAGATAGACTTAGCAAATGTGGATGACGATTTCGCAAGAATCAAATGCAGAGGAGCCTTATACGAAGCTATCTAAGGAGAAGAACTGACAATTTCCACATTTCCAGAGCATCAAAAGATCTTGGATGCTGGATATTTGTTTCGGGTTTGCGGCAAGTAAGCAATTAATATAACTGAAAAGAACACACCTTTTCTCCAACTTTCTCTTGTTGCTCTTTCACTTTCTCTTGTAGTTTCTTCAGCCTCATGTTGACCCTCAGTCGCTTTTCCTATTTAACAGAAACCAAACTCTGCAAATTATCCTCTCTTCAGAAGCAAAACTAATGAAAGGTTATAACATATAGAGATCGCTATGTAGCCCCGAACTATACGAACCTTGACATAGCTAACACCAAGCTCCTTCCTCGTATACCCTCGATCCAAATTACGGGTAACATATTGATTATAGTCTTTAAGGATCCTCATTATGATATCCGACGTAGAGATCCCATCGGTTCTTTTAGTTTCCTTAAACCTCCCAACTTTTTTCACCTACCCGTAGAAGAGGCCATGCAATAACCTTGATCATTAGCTGAAAACAAGAATAACTACAAGAAAACGTAATTTTACCCCGGTCGACTTACAAACTCATAAACATCCTTCCCAGCTCCACTTGCATCTGCATATCTACAAAGAGAAAGAAATGTGTTCATCATTCTCTAGAATTCAAGCAGCCAACTCCACCCTTCTAAATTCTACTCCGCCTATCATGTTCTAGTGTTCATGAAATCATACAGCAAGAACTAATCTTAGCGATTTGACCACACGTATTAGAGACTAACCCAGTATAGTTTTACCATCATACTGTTATATACTATCACCGGCATGACCTTTTATGTACAATTCACAGAAATTGGTTACATCGGTGTTCAATTGCTAGATTGTTTTCCAATCCTTCAAATTCATCCAAAACCAAATACAAATACTATGAAGTCCAAATCAAAAACATATGGCGTGAACCAATCATGGTGATCTAACCATGAATTAGAGACGAACTCAGTACGGTTTTCTCACAGTTTCACCATGATACCGTTATAATATCACCGGTATGAGTGTTCAACATCTAGATTCTCATCCAATCCTTCAAACTCACCCTATAAAAAAACTACCAAATCCAAAAAGTTACGAAGAGCAGAAACAGTAACACTCACGGTAGTGCATCATGAGCCACATAATCAATCTTATGCTTATCCAGAAACTCCTGGTTAATCACCCAAGGAGCATCAGTAATCACTTCATCCACCCACCTACAACAAAACCAACACAAAGATCCATCACCAAACCACCCCAATCGAAATCCAATCAAACACATCAAAATCCAGATTCATCACAATCCATTACTTGCAGTGACGAAGCGATTCATATCTCTCAGCCTCCGTCATCACCGTCTTCCCCTTATACGTGTGCGTAATTTCATCGTTACAACATCCAACGAGCAGATACGCATTCGGAAACCTAACAATCACCAAAAAAAATCATCTCCACAAATCAAATCCAACCACAAAAAAAAAGGCGCGCACGAGATCGAAACTCACGATTTCTTCGCCTGCTCGAGGGACCTAGCGTGGCCGAAGTGAAACAGATCGTAGATCCCGTCGGCGTAGACACGGACAGGCCTGTCAAGCGGTGGCTGATCAGAACTGCCGTTTGTCGACGGTGGATCGGAAGAAGATGAGACGAGGATCCCGTTGGCTTTCTGTGCGTCGTCGTCCATCGGAGAAGGTATCGGTCGCCGGAAAACTCCGATCTAAATCTGCTCGTCGTTTGTATAAAAGAAGTGATTCTTCTCTCCGACTATGAGACAAAGCGTTGTTTCCGCCTTCTATATCTCTATCGGCTTTTTTGTTTTTTTGTTCGTTCATTTTTTATTTTTTTTTACCTTTGTTGAATGTGTGGGCGGTAAAACGGTAAAAAATTAAAGAATATTCCATGGATAATAAATTTGTAATTACCGTCACTAATATATGGAAAAATAGCACTTTGTCCCCTTCTATTTTTTTTCAACTTAATAGATATCTCCCTATACTATAAATTATTCTTTTTACCCAATCTATTTCGACTATTTTGTCGTTTGGGTTCTTCCATTCTAACTATTGGAGCTAACGTGGTATATTGAATGCGCATAAATTAATGTCACGAAGATGAAAGTTGGAACGGAAGGACCCAAACAGGAAAGTGGTCGAAGTAGAAGGGGGTAAAAAGATCGATTTATAGTGTACACACGAGTTATTATTTTTCGTTCAATTGAACAATTGCTACCATATTAAATAAGCATCGACAATATTAATTCGACGTGCGGTTGAGCCAACTACACCTTACCAATTTTTTGAAGATATTATCCAATGATTTCAGCTATGAACGAGGGTGAATATTTTTTACGGTTCTAATTCTTGGTCGATGAAAATTTGTGGTATTTATAGGATTATGGTATTTCTTCTCTTCTACTTATAAATCTAATATAATTATTTTAAAATTTTATGTTGATTATTTTAGTAATTTAACTTAATTATATAATACAAATATTATTAAATTTATGTTTATTATCTTAATAATTCTCTTTTTAATTGAAATGTTATATTTTACTCATTTTAGTAAAAAAAATAAATAAATAAATTGTCTTTGTTTTTTAAATAAAATCAAAGTCCATATCAATTATAGGGCCCAATTCAAGAACATTCCTTAACCACAAATATTTGGGGCCCAAACTTTAATCATGGGTGGTAGGCCCGGTAAATAACTCACTTTAACTTGGCAATTAGGTCAATTTTTTATTTACCTTGGTAAACAAGTTTTTCAAGTTAGAAATTTGAATACCAAATCCAAATTAGGTTAATAAACTTGGCAACCATTGATCTCCATCAATGAAAGGTAGATCAAGGAAAGGAGAAGCCAATGTATCATTGAGCCTTTGTACATAAGGTGCCCTTTGGTTCATACCGGCTCCCGAGCCGCTGCAGTTGTACTCTCCGTAAAAGATGGTCCTGTTAAAAAAAGAGATTGAATTTTGTTTAGTGATTGAATGGTGGGTGTAGGAGTTTGAATGGTCGTTGTGGTACTTACTGGTCTCTGGCGGGGTCGTTGAAGTCGTTCCATCCCTCTGGGGCGACGATGTCAGTCATGGTGGTGTAGGCGAAGACGACTCGTGAGAATGGGCGCCAGGCTCGGCCAAGCCAGATCCTCCCTGTGCCTCCCAGGCTGCAGTTCACAAACGCGAAGCCCGTGTTTTCTTCTCTTGAAGCTCTCCCGTGAGCTGTCACTGCCCCATTTATGGACCTGACCCCAGGTGCCACCGGATTCGCCATGGATATCAACTGACAGTTCTGCGATGGAGCTCATTGAATATGACTCAAACACGAGACATTTAGATCATGAAGAAAGGAATTCAACAAATAAAATATTGCAGACCTGGTAGAGGGACCTAGCATTGCCAAAGATGAAATCGATGGAGCCCTGAATGTAGCAATCCTTGTACAAATGTCGACCCTTGTCGTCATGAAGAGTATCTTGTGCTCCGAAGAAGCCACAACTCGAGAACACCGCTTGGTCTCCCGCAATCCTTATCGCCACTGCCTGCGCTCCAAATGTCTCCAGGTCCAGGAATTGGCGCAGCATTCTATAACAACATAACACAAAATTTTCACGTTAAAACCTCGAAAATCGTTACAGTAGCTCACCTCATGTTCTTCCTCAAAATATTACCATAAAACTTATGTTGTTGGCGATAAACCGATCAGAAAAAACCTGAACCGAAGCACAATAAAACGTGCCATTAGCAGACCTAGCAGTGTCGTTCCAAACAATGGCAGTGGACGTGTAGCCCTGCCCTTGAAACGTCACGTTCGGTTTGTTTCTCGGTACCGTAACTTTCTCACTGTGTCACAAACAATAAAAACCAAAACCAATCCCGATTTAACCAACAAATCAAACCCAAATCTGGTTCAACCAATAAATCAAACCGAATCCCAAGTTAGTTGAATGAATCATATAAGCTTACTAGTAAATCCCAGAGTTAATCCAAATAACACTCCTCTTCAAGCTCATGATCGGAACAGCATCGACGGCGGCTTGCACCGTCGTGAAATTGCAACACCCATTCCGATCAACGCAAATCGTCGCCGTGTTACCGGTCTCCGGCGGCGGAATGTCCGGCGGAAAGTCGTCGCAAATGTTCACCGCCGGCTTCGGCTTTCCACCTCCGCCACCTCCCGCCGGCCGCTTCCTCCGGCGGCGGCGGACGATGGTCGTCGGAACGAAAAACCCATCAAACTCGGCTGACTCTGAGGGCGCCAAGTAATTCAGAATCCGTACAAGTTGATCGATGGCCAGCTCCTTGAGATTAGTCGTCACCGATTGCAATTGGCCGCCGTCGCTAATGTTGTTATCAGCGACGAATACGGTGGCCGCCAAGAAGGCGAAGACGGCGACCAAGACGGCGAGAGAAATGTTGTGGAATTTGAATTTCGCCATTAGAGGTATTTTGAATAGTTTCGATTGTAAGGAATTTTGTCCTTTGCTTTTTATAGGATGAGAGAAATTAAGTAGTAGTTGAAGTATATCATAATGATTTAATGTACTAAATTAAATTAACAAAATTTTAAATATATTGGACTAAATTAAAATACATATAAATTATTTATTATCGTAATTAGATCCAAATGGATTCGTGATCAAAGATGCTCGAGTCGCGGATCCACCACTATCTCGATCATGAATATCTTTTTTTTTTATAATTTATATAGTGACAACTTCTTTATTTTCGCGACCCTAACAACATCAACTATAGTCTTTCATTTTTAAATGAATTACAGAAAATCCATGCATTTAATTTCAAATTTGTACTTGCATATCCAAATCGGTATCTAATTAAGGAAAAAAAAAGTAGGTACCTAAATCGATAATCAAGTACCTAAGATGAAAATTTGGTGTCTAAAATGAGCTAATCAAGTACCACGGATAAACAAATTGATACCTAAACTAAAAAATCGGTATCCACCCAAATTAGTCGTGTGATAATACTAATAAATGTTGTCACCATATGCAAATGACCCACTGTTTGGATTCATGAATTGATCTAAAAGTTAACAACATATTAGTAGCAAATACGAGATTGACTCATCAGGTCACGACCCAGTTGAATCATGAGTTCGTAGTTTTGTTACTATGTAGATTTAAGTGCAATTAGAGGTCGACTATTACAAATTTTATGTCATGATGCTCTTATGTTGTGTACATTACAAGTCAGTAATTTAAATCATTATGAATCCACACTCACATCGATCAAAATTGAAATATCTACAAATAGAACATAATTAATGACCAATTATCCATAATATAATCATTGCTTTTGAGCATTTTGCTATGATGATCAAGTGGATATCATAATACAAAAATTGAATAACAAGTCAAAATCAAAACAAAGTTGAATTTTTAAGCTAAGAAGGGTATACCCAACTTGTGATGTTGGGTTGGGATTTTGCTTGTATTGAGAATGCAAGTTACATAGGTAGCTTTAGACTCACTTTGGTTCATAATTTGCCTAATTTTTAATTATATTTTTGTATAATTTATGTTAATTATTATTCCCAAAAATAATAATTAATTCCTTACACAATACTACCAATGTTAACAAGGTGACCGTTATGGCTTGCTCCGACTCTGTCAATTAGCCACGGTTCTTTATGGCCGTCACGAATTCATCAATGTTTCTTGATGAACTTCCACCGTCTGCGACAGCTTCGTGCGCCGATCTCTTCCACTTCTCCACATTCCTCCTAATCTCCTCCCCACTCTCTCCTTCCATCACTTCCTTGATTCCTCGTCTGATTTCATCCCTGGTGACCACCTCACTTGTGAAGTTAGCATTGGCGCGTGCCCCCACGCGCCAGAGGTCGCCCACGAACTTTGCGTTGGTGGGTTGGTCGACCCAGACGGGCAGTGTCACCATCGGTACCCCGATGCTGATCGCCTCTATTGTTGAGTTCCATCCACAGTGGGTCACGAAGCAGCCGACTGAGGGGTGAGCTAGGATCTCGAGCTGGTGGCACCAGTCGACGATGAGGCAGGTTGCGTTATTGGAGGTGAAATTGGGTGGGAGCTTGTCTTGTTCGGATTCTCGAACCACCCATATGAATGAGTGGTTACTAAGGTGGAGGGCGTTGGCAAGTTCGACTATTTGACTTTCGGGGATGTCAGATAAGCTGCCTAGTGAAGCATAGATAATGGAACCAAGTGGTTTCGAGTCGAGCCATTGTGTGATGCTAGCCTGTGAACCAGTTTGATTGAAGAGACTAAGACCGTATTCTGTAGTTGTTTTTGATGATTCTTCTTTGCCAAGGTAGGCCGTTGGAATAGTGGGACCCACTGGGTTTATTCGGATAGAATGAGCGGCCATTCGGTTGAGCAGCTGAGTCAAATCATAAGCAAAATAATTGATTATACATGGAAAATGTAAAATAATACATGTAAATTTCTATAAAATAGATATACAATTTTTTTTCAATTTCAAAGTAATTATGGATACTAATAATGGTTAAATACTTAAATATTTCTGTAAGTTTTAATTTAGCTCTATTTGATTCGATTTGAATTATCAATTATGTGACATTTTAAATTATGCCAATTTTTAAAATTACGAGAGTATTTAGGTATTTAACCCGTATTAATAATGTATAAATACATAAATTAAATACCTTTTCTTCCAAGCTATAGAACGTATTGCAAAACACCCAATCAGCATCCCCCACGTTGGCAAGCTGCCCCGTCATCAAATCCAGAGTTCCCGGGTAACTCTCCAAGTCGGTAACAAACGACGGCAGATCCGCCGCCTCCATTTCCACCGGAAACCCCTCCGCCGCTGCCCTCCCTTCCATCAAGTTCATATACACCGCATTAACCGCCGCTGGCTGCGTAAAAAACGGCGCCGCCATAATCCCAAGCTCCCTCGCCGTCCCTAAAACCCAAGGAAACAGCGAGTCGTACACCACGCAGCACGGCGGCGCGTGGCTCTGGCCGGCGATGAACTTCGGGAGGTCGCGGCACATGAGGTCTCGGTACCTAATGAATGAATGAGGTGAAACGACACCGTATGTAGAAAATATCACACAATGTATTTACATCCATGCCACTAGAACATATTACAAGAATGCTAAAAATGGTAATTTAGACCCGATCTGGTCTGACCTACTTTATGTCAAATAATATCTGACTTGCGATAGATATATGAGAAATTTTTTGGGTATTTCTCATGTCTCGTTTCGTTATGACTTGTTTGGTGTAGAAATTCAACCAAGTGGAATCCATATTATAATAATCAGTTAAGTGATCGAGATAAGAGTTTTGACTTACAATAATATTATACATACGTTTTTTCAAAAAATCAAGTGGGGTCCCTAACTCCGCTCTCCACCCGTGACCCTCCCCATTGTTGACATGTATGTAAAATGTGTTAATATTGATTAAATTATAACATCCCTTGTCGCGTATTTATTACTCTAACATACTCATCGTTATGTTTCGTATTATCTCTTAACATGGTTGGTAAATTCTACACTATTACGACATCTTTTGAAATAAAAAACATAAAAATTAGTTAAAAAAAATATTCAAATTTTCATTTTTACGAATTCCAAATCATTTGCCCCAATAGATATATCTGTCTTGTCTCGTACCGCACTAAAATACTCACCCGGGCACCTCATTTATCATTAAATAATTTTAATTACCATTTTTAAAAGTACCATTTATATATTTACATACCTCTCGTAGTAGTCCGGCTCAATCGGCTCGGTGAGGATCCCCTCATCAGAAATCTGCTCCACGGCGACCGGAGAAGACAGTATCCCGGCGGTTTGAAATAGCTTTTTCTCGGAGAAGGTTAAAACGGTGACGGAGAGGCCTTTGGCGGCGAGGGTTTTGGAGAATTGTACGGCCGGGTTAATGTGGCCTTGCGCCGGCCACGGTATAACGACGACGTGTGGCCTTTTCGTCGCTAAAGGTTGCTCTTTTAGTGACGGACTCATTTTTTCTAATTTTGTGGTTTTTTATGTATTTTTTTTTTCTGCTATGAATGTGTTGTAGTGAAGAATGGACATATGTGTGTACACTATATATATATAGTAATGAGATTCAATGTTATATGAATTAAGAATACTTGAGTTGTTTTCGCATAATGGACAATTTTATTCGTCTAATCGATATTTGTTGCGTTCAGAAGTAGATAAGAGAAAGATTATTATTGGAGAATGTGTATATGAGTAAATTTACGCCTGTTTTATTGTCTTGACGAGTATAAATATTCGTTTCACCCGGAAATAAGTACATGACTGGGTTCCAAGTCATCAGTTACATGTATTTACTATTTACTATTTGTATGGTGGATTTTGACACTTTGATCGATGACATTGACCCTGATATGTACAATGGATTGATGACTGAGAGCTGGCGATGACTTCTGAACGAGAAAGAAAAAGGGGTTAGAGGCCTCGAGCAATGATGTGGGTTCTTATATGAGAAGATGGCGAGCCAATTGGCCGATATGAACATGTAATGATTCGAGATGGTGTTATAGTTTTGAGTATGATGAGTACCTGTTTCGCATCTCAAACGGGTTCATGAGTATATATAACGAGACACGAGTACAAATTTGATCTGTTAAATATATAAAAATTGTCTGATACAACTAATTTATGAAAACTTGACACGTGTCAATACCGCTTATTAGACAATTAAAATTAAGAATAAGGTCAACATCACCTTCTAGATCCATTAATGTCAAGTCAAATACAGCATTTCGGCTGTGTTTAGTTTTGTCGACGAACAAACCGAGTGACGACGACAAAGAGCTTTCGCCGGCGAGATTCGCCGGCGGCATAGTGATTAATTTACACTTAATCGGCAAAACATCCAAACTAACGTTCAACGTGTCGATTTCTATATATCGGAAATGTCGCCGGCGGTGAAGACAGCCACCACCATTGCATATAAAGTACCGATTACCATTGACTAATCTTTGAAAATGTCATTGAGTATATAGTATCTAAGTTCTATAAGACTTTTTTAAATTCGTTATGAGAATTCTTGATCCAAGTTGGTTTAGGACACGTTGTACGTATAAGAAGTCATGTTAGTTTCGATTTGTCACTCACGACCCAACACTAGTATGATATTATCCATTTTGAGTCAATCCACTTATGGGTTCCTTCCCAAAAGATTCGTACTAGTTTAGTTAGGCAGGCTTCTCGTAGTTTACCGATATGGTACGTACTTGGGTTGTAATCCAACAAACTCTCCCTCAATCAAAAGACCACACATTTTGTGTCATTTGCTCCTGTGATCCACTCTTTTTGTAGACATCTTGAACCAACGGTAACACCAACATGACATGCAGTCCGACCATCACTCGCCATGTAGACTTTCGACGCAAGAAACCACCACATAATAATCTTCTTCACGAGCAACTTGAGGGTCTGATCTACACATTTAGCTTACATGATTCATCTCCATGCTATTCACCAGACTCTGATATCACTGATAGGATCACATCACCACCAACAATCTAACACTGGTATGACATGATTCACAACCAAACCCGCACAAATTTGCTATCGAATTCTTTTTCAAAATGTTTCACAATAATATAGTCGATGAATTCTACTCCAATTTACCGATGTGGTACTAATTAGTAATAAATCTTTAGCCTCTCCTAATCACTAATAAATCTAACCATTTAGGCCAATTTGAAAGGGTATAAATAGAAAAGGACCCTTAGCCATAGTCCAAATTTAGTACTCTTTCTCGTTTATTTCTAGAATGACCCGACCCGACCCGACCCGACCCGATTGAGAGTGATGGGTTTGTAACTTTGTTGAGAGAATTCATAGTTTGCCAATAGCATCAATTTATAAGGACGGTAATTTGGACAAACACAACGAACCGAGTTGTGTTTTTAAACTTTTATATAGTTTGTGGATTGAAATGGTTAGTATTATAATACTAAGCATCAAAATGTAACATTACCACTCACGGAATGCTTACTTCGTAGCATAGAAAATGTTTAGTGACTAAATTTAATATTATCCAAAATCTCTGCATTTCAGTTTCAACTTCAATCCCCAATTTGTTCTTCGCTTTCAACAAACAATCATCTCTTCTCTTTCCCGCCGATTCTCCAATCAGGTATTCGCTTGCTTCCCGAAGTTCATTTCGGCATCGTTCGCCTCTTCCCGCCATTGATTCAACAGTCTGAATTTGCCTATTGATTCGCTACTGAATTCCGATTCACTGGTTTGATCAGTTTTCGTCCTGTTCTAGGGTTTCATCGATTCAGTCTCACTTCCCATTCGGTTGAGTTATCCAGGTGAACCTACATGATTCATATTTAGCGTTGTTGGAACAAGTAGCGAACAGCTGAAGAATAGTGATACTAGGTTTCGTATTATCATTGTTCATGAGGGATTACTGGATTAGGGTAGTTTAATATGTTAGCTCTTCAACAAGGTATAGCAGTTGGTGAGGATCAGGACATGGCGGGTGCTATTGTTGAGGTGCGTGACGGAGATGGTACGAGCGATTCTCACGTTCCAGTGTTTGATGCCGATCCGGACTTCGAGCCAAGTACAGGGATCGAGTTCGAATCTCACGAGGCGGCGTACACGTTCTACCAGGAGTATGCGAAATCGATGGGGTTCACAACCTCTATCAAGAACAGTAGGAGGTCTAAGAAGTCGAAAGAGTTCATCGACGCGAAATTCGCTTGTTCGAGATATGGAATCACTCCGGAATCGGACGGTGGTGGGAATAGTAGCAGCAGTAGGCGGTCCTGCGTGAAGAAGACGAATTGCAAAGCAAGTATGCATGTTAAGAGAAGAGCAGATGGGAAGTGGATAATCCATGAGTTTGTTAAAGAGCATAATCATGAGCTTTTACCTGCTTTAGCTTATCATTTCAGGATCCATAGGAATGTTAAGCTTGCTGAGAAGAACAACATCGACATTTTACATGCCGTGAGTGAACGAACAAGGAAGATGTATGTCGAGATGACGAGGCAGTCTGGTGGAGGATATCGAAATCTCGAGGAGGATGTCAAGGCTGAACCGATGAACATTACACAGTCCGAGAAAGCTGGTAGTTCTCATCTGGGTTTAGATGAAGGAGATGGCCAGGTACTGCTTGAATATTTCAAGCGTGTGAAGAAGGAGAATCCGAACTTCTTCTACGCTATAGATTTGAACGAGGAGCAGCGTCTGAGGAACTTGTTCTGGGTCGATGGTAAGGTTCGTAACGACTACACTAGCTTCAACGATGCTGTTTCTTTCGACACGTTCTATGTGAAGTACCACGAGAAGCTGCCATTTGCCCCCTTTGTTGGGGTTAACCATCATTCTCAGCCGATATTACTGGGATGTGCTTTGATCGGGGATGATTCGAGGTCGACTTTCGTATGGTTGATGAGAACATGGCTTAGAGCAATGGGTGGGCAAGCACCAAAGGTTATCGTCACTGATTTGGACATGAACTTGAAGGCAGCTATTGAACAAGTCTTACCAGATACCCGCCATTGTTACTCTCTCTGTCATATACTGGAAAAGATCCCTGAATCATTGTCCCATGTGATAAAGAAGCACGAGAAGTTCTTACGGAAACTCAGTAAGTGCATTTTCAAATCGTGGACCGATGAACAGTTTGATATGAGGTGGTGGAAGATGGTCACCAGATTCGAGCTACAAGATGACGAGTGGTTACGAACTTTGTACGATGATCGTAAACACTGGGTGCCTACGTACATCGGTGACACTTTCCTAGCCGGGTTATCAGCACCTCAACGTTCCGAAAGCATCAACTCTTTCCTTGATAAGTATATCTACAGGAAGATGACATTGAAAGAGTTCATGAAGCAATACGGGATGATTCTCCAGAACCGGTACGAAGAGGAGTCGATTGCAGATTTTGACACTCTCCATAAACAGCCAGCTTTGAAATCTCCTTCTCCTTGGGAGCGACAAATGTCGTTGGTTTACACTCATACGATATTCAAGAAGTTCCAAGTTGAAGTTCTGGGTGTGGTTGGCTGCCATCCGAGGAAGGAAAGCGACGATGGAAGCTCGTCGATGTTCAGAGTTCAGGACTGTGAGAAGGATGAGAGTTTCTCGGTCATGTGGAACCAAGCGAGCTCAGAAGTTTCGTGTATGTGCCATTTGTTTGAGTACAAGGGTGTTCTTTGTAGACATGCATTGATCGTCCTCCAAATTTGCGGCCTTTCGAGCATCCCTCCTCGTTACATTCTCAAGAGATGGACAAAAGATGCAAAGGCCAAGGAACAGATCGAAGGAGGTGGGGATCGTTTGGTGGTAACTAGGGCACACCGGTACAACGAGCTGTGTAAGCTAGCTGTAGAGATGAGTGAGGAAGGGTCGCTATCTGAAGAGAGTTACGCCATTGCTTTCCGCACTCTTGTGGAGACTCTGAAGAACTGTGTTAATATTAATAACAGTGCCATCGAGTCTATTGGCGATGCCGAAGCATCAGCATCAGCATCACAAGCAAACCTTGTGAGTATTGCTCCCAAGTCGAGCAAGAAGAAGAATCCTGTCCGGAAAAGAAAGGTGAGTTCTCAACTCAAAACCTTTTTCAGATGATCTAACCGTGTTATACTCATTCGGGAACTGAACTGTTATTCGGAATTCGCAGGTACTTCCAGATTCAGAAGCTATGCTCGTGGATGCACAAGACGATATCCATCAAACGGTTAGTGCTATTTCGTTGTTCTAATGGAACGAATCCTTTAGTGTCATCAGTATGAGCGTTTATCAGCAGCTTGAGCTTATAATGTACTGATGTCTTCACTCTTCGATAGGAAAATCTAAGCTCGGATGGGGTTGCTCTCAGCGGTTATTTCGTTGCTCAACAGGTACGGGTCCTTTTCCAACCTGGATTTGAGGGCGGAATTGAGAATTCCACCGATGTTTTCGTTGGGTTTATCAATTCCCCCAACAATCCATTCCCTCGTGAAAAAAAACGACCCCTACATGTTTGCAAAACCATTTCCGAAGCACGGTTTTACTATTCGCAATCTTTAAGCAACTATAATCGTTTGCAGGTGCAGCTAAACTTGATGGATCCACCTCCTGATGCTTATTTCGTCAGCCAGCAAAGCATGCCGGTACTGGTACGTTAATACGTTCTTTGATCCTCCCTAACATGTTATGGTACAAAACCAACATCTCGAATCCTGATAGAACAAGGACTTGCTGTTTCCTTAAACAGGGACCTCTGAGTTCAATGCCCACTAGCAGCGACGGGTTCTTCGCAGGCCACGGTCTGGTACGTCTCGTATCTGTCAATGTTAAACATCAATTGTAAATAAGCTTCCATTCTTACAAGCTAAAAGCCCGACCGTTCCTCGTTCATCCAGGGTTCATTCGATTTCCGGAATCCAAGTACTTTCAGCTACAGTTTGCAGGTACTACCCACCCACATAGCTTCCTGCAGTGTCCAGGGTTTGTTCGACCTAATCTCGAGAAATCGTTGATTGATTCACGAGTTTGCTACCTTGTTCATTGCAGCAGGATGATCCTCATCTAAGATCTTCACAGTTGCATGGCAGTTCTTCAAGACATACATAATGGAAACTAGTTCAGTTGACTTGTGACTTAGAGTTGTTAAACTGTTAATGATGTTGATTAACTTAAGTGATTAGGGTTCTTAACAAAGGTAATTATATGTGATTAAGTACCCCTCATAAACCCTAAATTAGATCTTTTTGTATAGTTTGATTCAATTAACTTGATGTTCTTTCTATTGGGTAAAACCCGGTAAGGATATGCGTAATCAACTACAATGCGTGATATTGTTGGATGTTCACATAATTTCTTTATCGTGAGATTCTGAGCTCTATAATGAGATTTCTCGTAATCTAACCAACAAGAAAGAAATGATCCCTAACAATAATATGATTAATTTGTCGAGTGATTTACTAACCTCTCGATATACAAATTTTGTGCATCTATGTCTTCACTAGAACGACACAAAAGTCAAATCATGAGATGATCATGACTAAGAAAACTAGTGGATAAGGCGAAATCATTGGTCAAACCGTCATTAGGCCAACCAAACACAAGAGAAGTCAAACCACATCTCTTCTCTTAATTCGATCTCCCACTCGATAGTAAGCAATTATGCTGCAAAGGAATCTTCAAAAAATGAAGAACAAAATCGACCAAACTATCAACAAATTCAAACCTTAATCCATCATCTATATATTAGACAAAAATTTAAAGTTAATTCCTTCGATATCTTTGTACCAAATCATAGAATCACGATGAATAATCAAATTATTGAAAATCAAACACAAATAAAATCCAAAAACAAAAATCAATATCTAGAAAATTATGATCTTAATCACAATCCTAAAGCAAAACACAAAAATAAAAAAGAATTTAATTAATTTCTTTAATTAATATTTACCTATGAATATACCGTTACTCAAATAATTCATTTCAATCAATTAATTAATTAATTATAAATATCTTCTTACCTATTTAAATGAAGAAGAAGAAGAAGAACATATACAGAAATACGTCTCTATTATTCGCTTTCCAGATTCAAAGTTCATCAGCTTCTTCTGATTTTGTTTTCATCTCTTCTTTTGGGTTGATTCCTGCTAAACCGTTCTACTATGGTGCTCTTCAACACCATCATTCGATCCACTCGGGTATAAAAAAAACTAATCACTACCACCCTCCATTATCGATCATAGCTTTGATTTTTTCGCTTTCTGGTTCGATTACTGTTCTTAATTACGTCATTTCAGCTTCTGGGTTGTGTTTGTTTTCGTGTTCTATAACCAGGGTTCTTCTGAATTTTTTAGTTGCTTTCACAAGATTCTTTTGAAGTTGATGATTAAGCTGGACAGATAAAAGGAATCTGGAAATCTCTTCAGATTCCCTTTTCTGCTTCTTTTTGTTCAGTATTATCAGTTCTTGTTTGGAATATCCAGTTTTGCAGTTTGTTTATAGTTATTAAGCCACTGTTCTTAGTTATCAATCATCCAATGCTGTATTAGAATACTGAATTTTGAATACAAATGAAACAGCTGAACAATCTAGCTCTTTTGTCTGTGTTTTGATCAGCTGAGCTCATATGTCAAGCAACTTGCTCGAAGCAGCACGTCCCAGATGGGGTCATCAGTGGTAGCCAGATCATATAGTAACGAAGCATCACTACACAAGGAAGATGCTCCAGTCATCAAAAAGTACGGATTCGAATTCGGTTCATATCAGAGCATTATGAACTGTTTCATGGATATGTTTTAGCTGATCACAGTTCTTGTTCTTGTTTGTTGCAAGTTTCAAAGGGCATGATATGCTAGCACCATTCACAGCTGGGTGGCAGACTACTGATATAAACCCTTTAGTCATAGCCAAATCCGAGGCATGATGTTGCTCTCTCTCTCTTTTGATAATTCGAAACTCGTTCGTTAACATGCTTGACTGAAATCGGTTGTGATTTTAGGGTAGCTATGTGTATGATGCTGATGGGAAGAAGTACATTGATGCACTTGCTGGTCTCTGGTCTACTGCTTTAGGTATAGTTTTGGTATATACATTTGAGTTTCTAATCTCGAAAATTGGTTCCAGTGTTGCTTACGTGTTTCTCGTTGCTTGCTTTCGAGTGTAGGTGGTAACGAGCCACGCCTAGTTGAAGCTGCGGTTTCACAGCTGAACACCTTGCCCTTTTACCACTCGTTCTGGAATCGTACTACGAAGCCTTCTCTGGTACTTGTTGTACTTGTATCATTATTTCGGGCTACTTTTACGATTGATTAGGATTCGAGTTATATATAATACCCCTGAATCGATGCAATAGGATCTTGCAAAGGAACTTCTGGATATGTTCACTGCAAACAAAATGGCGAAAGCTTTCTTCACAAACAGCGGATCAGAAGCCAATGACACACAGGTTTTGCTTGTGATTTTTCGTGAGCATTATCTCGTAACTAATGGTTCGTACTAGTACTGATTTTCAATGCTTGGTACTCCTTTTGCAGGTGAAGCTGGTTTGGTACTACAACAATGCTCTTGGGAGACCAGAGAAGAAGAAGTTCATCGCTCGAACGAAATCGTAAGTTTCTTTCTGTTTCTCTTCTCTAAGTAAATCAAATCCTCAACTACTGACTTTGTTCTTCGATTTTTAGGTATCACGGCTCAACCTTGATAGCAGCCAGTCTTTCTGGGTAAACGATATGCTCCAAACCCAGATATAAATTTTAAGTTCATCATCATTTTCGTTTAACATGATCATACTACAAACTTTTCGATGATCAAACAGCCTTACGCCTATGCACAACACGTTCGATCTCCCAGCACCATTCGTTTTGCACACCGACTGTCCACATTACTGGCGGTTCCATCTTCCAGGTGCGGTTCTGTTTCATAAAGCTCGAAACTTTATTTCGTTACAAGGCTCTTATGTATATGCACCTCGTCTTTTCAGGTGAGACCGAGGAGGAATTCGCCACCAGATTAGCGAAGAATCTCGAGGATCTTATCCTCAAAGAAGGACCCGAAACGGTAAATTCAGCAACTATGAATGGAATCAGCAGGCAGCGACTATGAATAAAATGAAGCTCACAATCTGTTCTTTCTTTCTTTCAGATTGCTGCATTTATCGCTGAGCCAGTCATGGGATCTGGTGGCGTTATACCGCCTCCTGCAACTTACTTCGAGAAGGTGAGCCGTCTGTAACAAGATTAGGGTCTCTAATCCACGAAATTCATAAGGAAGGCTCTTTATATGATGGATTTGCTCAAAGTCCTGTTATAAGCTTTGATCAAGTACTGTTTAACGAACCGAATGATTCTCTAAATCGACAATGCTGATCGTTAATCCTTGCAGATTCAGGCAGTGGTGAAGAAATATGACATTCTGTTCATTGCAGATGAGGTTCGTATTATTCTTTCATGTATCGCAAGACGAATGATCTCCTACGCATAGTTCATGGCTTCAAAACGCTTCGTTGTTCTTAGGTAATCTGTGCATTTGGAAGGCTCGGAACGATGTTCGGGTGCGACAAGTACAACATCAAACCAGACCTTGTATCCTTGGCTAAGGTTAGTTCAGCAAAACTGGAGAACAACTATCATTTCTCCGATTTTCGGCCATGAATGTAGTAGTATTCTTCTTTCTGCAGGCTCTATCTTCTGCATATATGCCAATTGGAGCAGTCCTTGTGAGCCCTGAAGTTAACGATGTGATCCACTCTCAAAGCAACAAACTCGGTACGCTACCCATCAACTCTTAACAATGTGGTCGTTTTCGATCTGTGGGCACATTTTCTCATTGAAAAGTTTCAATCTTTAGGCACATTTTCTCATGGATTCACCTACTCGGGCCACCCTGTGGCTTGCGCTGTAGCAATCGAAGCACTAAAGATCTACAAGTTCGAGTTCTAATCCCTCCAGATTTAGCCTTTTTCATATCAAAATCTGTTAAACCAACGTTTTCGTATCAAAATCTGCAGGGAAAGAGACATTCCTGGGCATGTGAGCAGCATTGCTCCAAGGTTCCAAGACGGGCTCAAGGCCTTCAAGGATAGCCCCATCATCGGGGAGGTAAGTAATCTATAATCGGTTCGATCCCCGTTATGTTTTTTTCGATAACTGGTGTTAAAGATTGACCCTTACGCCGTTTCTGCCAGATTCGTGGAACGGGATTGATCCTTGGCACAGAGTTCGTCGATAACAAGTCACCTAACGAACCATTCCCTCCCGAATGGGGTACATATCTTTCTCAACCTCCTACTACACCGCATTTCGCCCTTTAGCAACAGCTTCTAACGAAACTATCCCTGGTTTCTCGAAATCGTTGCAGGAGTAGGAGCGTTCTTCGGAGCAGAATGCCAGAAGCTCGGGATGCTGGTACGCATAGCTGGAGACACCATCATGATGTCTCCACCTCTAATCATGAACAATGAACATGTTGATGAGGTAAACATCACCACAAACCACCGAAATCGAATCTTTTTCGTGTGCTTAATCGAATCGTGCTGTGTTGCAGATCATCAGCAAGTATGAGAAAGCACTGAGGGCTACAGAGGAGAAGGTACAGGAGCTGAAATCTAAGCACTCAAAGTAGTAGACCGATAATGGCGAAAAGAAAAACTGGGAATTTGTTCATAGCATAATAAAGAACTGTTCTTCAGTGTAATGCTTGTTGATTACTGAAAAAAAAACTGTTCTTGAATTCGAGTCGATTCGACTAGTAACTCGAGTATTGCTCGAAGAACCGGTTCAGAAAAAGATATCGACCCAGTCCGGGGAAATAGTCGTACAAGTCACTTAAATCGATAGTTTTGTTCATAATGGTACTTACTAAATTACTAATTGGGAAAATATCATTTTAGCCCCCTTTACTTTACCAATTTAACAAATAACCTCCTATACTATAAATCACTCATTTTAACCCCTCCTACTTTGTCCACTTTGTCGTTTTGGTCCTTCCTTTTCAACTTTCGTCTTATTAACATTAAATCTGGACACATCCACACACCGGAAAACAGAGATATTGGAGGTAGAAGATGAATAGTTGGTTAGGGAGGTAAATTGGGGAGTGTCACGAAGAGTATGGTGAAATACAAACGATTTTAAAATCACACATTTTACTCGTCAATTTCATCCTATCTAATTATATATACTTATATTACCAATTAAAACACGCTTAGTAAGCTAATGCATGACTATTTGAGCTAATGTGGTGTCCTGAATGCGCATCAATTAGCATCACGAATACTAAAGTTGGAACGGAAGGACCCAAACGACAAAGAGTACAAAGTAGGAGGGGTAAAATAATTTATAGTATAAGGAGCTGTTTATTAAGTTGGCAAAGTAGAGGGGGCAAAATGCTATTTTCCCTTACTAATTAAACGTTAATCTTCATTTCATTACAAAATTGGTCACTCAAACAATATAACAGAAAATAGTAATTATGACGTCATCATCAACGTCATAAATCAGCTCGCTGCCGCCGCCGTCGCCGCAATTAGTTCTTGTTAAGTTTCTCGGCGTTCCTCCTAGCTCGGCGCTCCCTCGATCGGAAATTCGACTTGAAACTGCCGCCGCCTTCGTCGTCCATATCTTTGAAAGATTTCTGCGGAAATTGGAGCTTACAGAGTAAGTATGTATACAAAGCATCGATCTTTTTTGATGGGTAATTATGCAGAGACGTACCTCGCGGATCTCGGAGAAGCTGACGACGTAGAAAGTGACGACGGCGGCGGCGACGATTACCACCACCGGTAAAGCTATCTGCAATGCTCCTCCGTCCATTTTGCTTCACTCTTAGAAGGATAACGTTTTTGCTTTCTAAATAAAGGCCTTTGTTTGCTCCTCTGTTTTTCTAGTGTTCTAATAAGCTCAAAAATCATATTCACAAGTCAAATCGGTGATTCTAACGATATGTAGTTTAATCGCTAAAAAGTACTATAAATTGTAGTTGAATTGTGATTGAGCAGTGTTATGTCAGTGATTTATTATACCATTTTGGCGGGTGGTTCATAGTCCAACCAGTCGAATCGTTCATACCTAGAAATGAGTCAATGACTATTTAGACCCGATCTGCCTTGTTTTACGTGGGTAATACTCGACATGTGATGGGTATGAGGCTGGCTTGGATATTCCTTACGTTCCACCTCGTTCTCGTCCCGTTCTATACAATTTTTTGTAAGCATAACTATTAAATTATAGCCTTTTTTTTAACTCTATATACTTGTATATTATTAAATTTCACATTATTTTGATAATAGTATAACTTAATTATCCACTATTTACCATATGATTTCAATTGAAAGAGTTCATTTTATAGATTTTGTGTACAAATATCGAGTTTTCATATATACATTTCTTAAATAATTTGCCCCCATGGGTATACTTGCCTCGCTCTAAAATACATGTCTTGTGCCTGACTAATCATGGGCTAGACTTGGATAATAAGGTACCCAACCCGACCCATTACTAGTTTGATCTTAAAAACACTCATTTTGAACATTTAGATACTCCGGATTCAACAACGGTAACAGAGAAACACGAATATAATTCAAAATCAAGTACTACTCTCTCTATAAGTTTTATAACATCATTCAATTGTCATATTTGGATTAAGCCAATGTCCTAATTACTATCATTATTTTAATAATGTGGTCTGAGTTGGATTAATTATTTAACAATTTGAAGTCAAATCAACATATTATTAATTACTTGAAAGAAGCTTCTCGATTTTTTGCCCAATAGAAAATTAGAATTAATTAATTAATTCCATAGTCACTAATCATTGATAAAAGGGAATCGCTAACCATTAGGATTGAACATTCAACGATTTCAAAGAGAGAAAAGTATTGTGAGGTTGACTTGCGTGAACTGAATTTACTTTGATGGCTATTTTGATAATTGACCACTTGCTCGGCAACAAGTGGAAAAATATCTAATATAGTCCTATACTTAGAGATCATTGTGATTAGTCCTTGTATTTGGAAACATCAAAATTTTATCACATTGAATCGAGGAATCAGGATTCAGAGATTTTAGTCATCGTAGCTCAAATAAATAATTGTTCAAATTGATTTAGATGACCTACTATGAGATCTTGAGCTCAATTGATACGAAGTAAAATCTACAAAAACTACAACCAACTACAGATATGAACTTGTGTTGCCATATCTTGATGGTTTGGTCATGACCGAATCAATCCCGTGTGTTACCGAGTTCAACCTATTCCTTTGTCTCTCTAAGTGAATTAGAGACGACATCATCACCAACCAGGTCCCAATCGACTTGTCCACCAACCCTTTCGATTACCCCTGCGTAAGATTAAAACTTACAAAATTATAATGATTCCACAACACACGTAAGTAAATTAGCCTTCGTATTACAATGAACCGTAAGAAAGAAAAAAGGGTTTACCTTCTCGTTCCATCCACTCCATAAAACAACAACACAACAGTCCAACCGTCACCACCTTTATTACTGCGAGATTAACTTCTACACCAACCCGTAGCTCACTCATCAACCGAAAAAATTTACTTGACATGTCTAATAACCTGACATGGCGACGAACGAAGTCAGCATCCAACACACCGAAATAGCTGACGTGGCATAGTCAATAATAATAAAATTAAAGAAAGAAAGGCCAATGAGAGATGCTTTGAGTTGCCAAAGTAGAAGAAGACACAAATAAATCGAAAAAGCAAAGACACGGTCGTCTTAGGGGCGGTTTGGTCGGCCGGTGGTGGCCGCCAGCCCAAAAAATAATGACCCGAATTTCCAATATTGTCCTCGGTTCGTCTAAAGTATTACATAAATGCCATTGTGTCTCTTTTTGTTTGTTTATTTAAAAAAAATAATAATAATGATAATAATTGTTTTGTTTTCGAATATGTTTCATAAAGGCGAAGGCAACGTGCAAGCTGACTTGGCAGAGATCACGGGCACGGATGCCGACGTTTTAATCACTATTATACTAATAGCAAACCGAATTCGGGTTACACGGGTATAATCGAGTTGAGTGGGTCATGATTTATGGGTTTATCGAGTTGGAAGTTTATTAGATTATTATTTTATCTTATTATGGATTAATTATAGCACAATTTACTAAGATTAAGCTAGTTTTGTAATGTTGACATTTGGTCAACTTGAATTATTAGTTGGATTGAGTCGGGTTGGGTCTAGGCTCAGTTTGGTTAGATTTTTTTAGCTCTATGAATAAGGTAAAATTTGGACAACACTGGGTCATATATAAAAAATATAGGATCGGTAATTGAAATATTAAATTATTGCGTATTATTATAGTGGTGGACATGACAAATGATTGATGGTCCAAGGTGGTCTAGTCTTGGATCGGCTAATATATGCATAACTTTGACATCCTAGACAAGCATTCAAAATGTAATTTCCATATGATTTTAAAATGCTCTTCGCCGTATCTTATAAGGTGTTGAGATGATTTGAGTCTACTTGAGGTAGAGGAAAATAAATCCATTAGAGGAAACAAGGCCAGATGACATATTGACACTATGGAAGCCTGAAACTCTAGCAGTTTGAGACACGAATATCAACTTTGCAGAGCTCTCTAAACGAACAGTTGAGATCTAGACCCATGTCTCCTCAAATGCAGGGTTGACTCATGTTCTCAAACAGTTGGGTATAAGGGTCTTACATACATGCTAACAGAGAACCAATCAATAATATCTGACGTATATGTACTCACTAGTCAATAGTCACTATATATACTAACTACTTACACTTAAACTGTGATATTGACCCACTATCTTCTAACGCAAGATTGACTCATGTCTTGATACTTCTTTGAATCTACTCTCAATGTTCCTTTTGACCTTGTACATACACTTAAGATGTGATATTAACTCACTATGTTTCTCTTAATTGCGAGGCAAACTACCAATCTTCATTCTCAAACGTGTAATTTAAAAAATAGACTAACCAGTTTAGGCATATCGTATAAAGCATTCCGATAAATATCCGACTCGCTTTGTGTACCACAAAAATCACCCAACAAATTTCAATGATAACCTTGATCAACTTTAATACCAAACCAAACCAACCAAGATCGATTAACCATAACCAAACCAAACCAACCGGCTAACAACACCAACAAAAAATAACGGCGGGATGTTGCGCCGTTAACCGTTGAACCTAACCCCAAAAATAATGGCAGAACCGTTAAACCAAAACAAACCAAAGGACAACCATGTAATTCCACACCATCCAGCAAATGGCGCCCAAACCAGATCGTAAAGTCGGTCTTAAGTAGACCCCACATGTAGACCCCACCTCTCTCTCTTTCCATTATAAACCTAAAAATAAAATTCCTTCTCAACAGAACACAAGAAATTGAAATCAACGAAGAAAAAAAAACACCACGCTCCGATCTCCGCCGTCCGCCGCCGTGGTCAATACATCTTCCTCCGCCTCTTCACACTCAAGTAAGCTCACGAACTCAGCTCCCCTTCGAGATCTTGACTTAAATGCTTCATGCTGTTTCAAGGTTTTTGGTAGGTGAAACTTGGCGATTCGATCGATTCGAACGAACGATCTTCGTTTGAATTTTGAAAATGACAGTTAGATTGAAGGAGCTTTCTATTTTCTAATCCGTAGTTCTGATCTGCTCGTTTTAGCTTCATTTTTGTTACCAAATCCGTGTCATGAGTGATGAGCTTGTTTGGCTGTGTTTTTTTAATCCGTTCTTCCTTATCGTTGATTATTCAGTCTCTAGGTTTTTGATTGAACTCGTTGAGCTTGATCTGAACTGTAGAAATCATCCGATTCGTTACGATTATATCATCTTATCTCTATTAATTAGGGATCGGAAGAGGATTATAGGATAAAAAACTTTCTGCTGATTTGAAAAGATTCTCATCTGCTCAAATCAATTGAGCTGAGAGAGAGAGATCTTACTGTGGTAGCTGAACAGTGAATTGGGGTTGTTGGGAGTTTCTATTTTTGAATTATGGTAATTAACTGCTAATTATGTCAGATTAATTATAATTAATTAATTAATTAATTAGCCCTGTTCTTCGATCCTTTCCATTTCCCATCCCATACTCTTGCCAGTTGGAAGAAACTGAAACGACGTCACCTCGGCCAAACAGAACCAGCCTTGAAAATGAAAATGAATATTCAAGAGATTGGTAGGATAAAAAGGATGGGGAAAATTGATGTTTTTGGAATTGTGTTGGGAAGGATTAGATGTGGATGGCCTACCCGAATTGATGGCGACCCTACCCACCCACCTCCTTTCTGCACTATTTATTTGACCCTTTTCTTACCTTGATTTCGCGTTTGTGAAATTGTATCGTATCGATTTGACCGTATCTAGACAATTAAGAGCTGTATAGTGTATAATCTCTTTAATTTCGATCAATTAGCATTTGGTTACCTAGATTTAGTGTTTGTGGAACAGTATCGTAACGATTCGACTGTATCTAAACAATTAAGAGCTATATAATCTCTTTGATTTCGATCAATTAGCATTTGATTATCTCGATATTGTGTTTGTGATTTCAACCAATGATATGTTCGATTTGTTTTCTAATTCATAAAATTGGAAAGAAGATCATAAAAGAAATTATTTCCTTTTTGGCTTGATATTTCTTTCTATCGAAAGAATTTAATAGTGCTTTCCTACTAGTGGCAGCATGTGCTTGCCTGGAAAACTTTGCTGTTTCTAGAAAATGGACGATGGTGATGATAGGTCAGATATCAATGGTTATTACTTTTCTTGGAGATTTTTGAGTAGGACATATAGATGTTATAATTTAATGAAAACAAGTAAAATCATTATTTTGTATTTGATCTTAACCTTGGATGAATGAATCTCTTGAATTGTTAACTCTCTTTACCTAATCAATTAGTGGCATGAATAATTGCGTTTCTCTATTGTTTTTGACTTTTAGTTCATATATCTCAAAACCCAATTAAAAGATCAGTCCTAAGTTGTAATCATATCTTTGTTCCTTGTTAGGCCATCTATTGTGACTTCTTTTTCTTTATAGCTCATTTGTGATGTCATTTTCGAGTGCTTAAGACAATTTAGTGGATGAAAAAAGATAATATGATTACAGCCACCAAACTTTTCTGTAAACGGCTTGTTTTGAGCCTGCACCTTATCTTCTTTCTTTTGATGATGTTTAGCTGAAAGTTGATAGTTTATTTCATAAGTTAGTGACAGCTTTCTGAAAGTAAGGGTGATCTGACTGTAACTTGTGAGGCTTAAGTTTGAAGCTTGTATTGAAACCAGAAGGAAGAGATGGAGAAACCTCAACTTGAACTTTTGTTTATGTATTGTTGGAGGCTTTCTGTTTCCTATGTAGTATCTTATTTCTATGCCAATTTTTAGGAAGGACTTCTGTGTAGTTGAATATGGAGCAAGAGACAGAAGTGGGTTCAGAAGTCCCGGTGGTGAAGATGCCGGGAGCTGATGGTAAAGCTGATCTCGTCGAGGTAAAGCACGATTGACAAGCTGATCATGGACGAAATGGGATTAAAATGTCGTTTACTTGTACTGATTATTTGGTCATTCTTGGTTTTGGTGGTGGTTTTTACACAGGTCTCGAATGGTGATTTGCCGCAACATAGGGTAGTAAAGAAAGAGGAGGATGAAACAGATGGAGAGTTCATCAAAATAGAGAGAGAGTCGTTGGACGTTAAAGATGGATCTAATGAACCCATTGCAGCTCCCTCTAAGGACGATGATAAGCAATCAGTTAGTGAAAAAACTGCAAGCAGCTTGACCAGAGAATCTCTAGAAGCTGAGGAGAAGATCAAGGAACTCGAATCGGAGTTGGAGAGAGTAGCTGAGGCATTGAAGAAGTCCGAATCTGAAAATGCCAAGGTCAAGAATGAAGCTCTTCTCGCGAGTGAGAAGCTTGAAGGATCTGATGCCAAATACAAGGAGCTTGAACTTGATCACAATAAGTTGCAGGAACATATCACTGAATCTGAGGAGAGATACGCTTCACAGCTGAAAAGCTTGCAGGAGGCTCTTGAAGCACAAGAACTGAAGCACAAGGAATTGGTTGAAGTTAAAGAAGCATTTGATTCTCTTAACTTGGACCTCGGTAGCTCGAGAAAGAGAATCGAGGAGCTGGAGAGTGGGCTTCAACAATCTATCAACGATGCGAAGAAGTTTGAAGAACTGCACAAGCAGAGTGGTTCAGATGCCGAGTCACATTCACAAAGAGCTTCCGAATTCGAGAAGCTCCTGGAGGATGCTAAGCTTAGTGCTACAGAAATGGAAGTTCAGATGGGTACGCTTAAGGAAGAAGTGACCGGCCTGTATGCGAAGATTTCGGAGAACCAGAAAGTTGAAGAAGCTCTTCAGAGTACCACAAGTGAGCTCTCCAAAGTTCAAGAAGAGTTTGCTCTTTCAAAGGCGCAACTGCTGGACTTGGAACAAAGTCTTTCCTCAAAGGAAGCCGTTCTAAGCAAACTGAATGAAGAACTGGAGCTGACAAAAGCTTCGGAATTGAAGCTGAAGGAAGATTTCTCAGCTCTTGAGAATGCGCTTGCTTTGACCAAGGAAGATGCTCAGGCTAAGGCTTCTGAGTTAGAAAGCTTCAAGTTGAAGATTCAGGAGGAGATTGATGCAAGACAGACTGTCGAATCTGGATTAAAGGAACATGAAGGACAGGTTTCGGCATTACAGGAAGAACTATCTAAGATAGTAAAGGAAAAGGAAATTCTTGAGTCAACTGTGGCTGATCTAACCAGTGAAGCAGCACAGGCAAAGCAGCTTTGCACTGATCTCGAAGAAAAGCTGAAGCTCTCCACCGAAAGTTTCTCCAAAACCGATTCTCTTCTCTCTGAATCACTGGCGAATAATGCCGAGCTTGAACAGAAGTTGAAAACCCTGGAAGAGAACCATAATGAAGTCGGACTTGTTGCTGCAACTGCTACGCAGAAGGGTCTGGAGCTTGAGGACTTGATCAAAGCGTCGAACGAAGCAGCATCCGAGGCTCAATCCCAACTCCGAGAGCTCGAGACACGATTCATTGCTACGGAACAGAAGAACGTAGAGCTCGATCAGCAGTTGAGTTTGATTCAGATAAAGAACCGTGATGCTGAGAGGGAAATCGGAGAGCTTTCAGAGAAAGTGTCTGAACTCAGTTCAGGACTGAGGGAGGCAGAGGAGGAGAAGAAAATCTTGACTTCTCAGATACAGGAATACCAAGAAAACATTACCCATCTCGAAAGCGAGTCATCATCTCGACTTCTCGAGCTGGAAGACAAGCTGAAGAATGCCATAGAGAAACACGACGAGGTTGAGAGCCGAGTGACTCAAACTAACGAACGCAGCCTTGAGCTCGAGAATTTGATCCACAGCTCACGTTCTAAATCCGAGGATGCTGAGAAGAAGATTGGTGAGCTGGAGTTAATGCTTCAAACTGAGAAGTACAGGATTCAGGAGCTTGAAGAGCAGATCAGCACGCTAGAGAAGAAATGTGTCGAGACTGAAGGCGACTCGGATAAGTACAAGCTAAAGGTATCCGAACTTGCGTCTGAACTCGAGGCGTTCCAAGCGAAGGCATCAAGCCTTGAAATCGCGGTTCAGATTGCCACTGATAAAGAGAAAAAGTTGACAGAAAGCTTGAACTTGGCTGCTGAGGAGAAGAAAAGGCTGGAAGAGGCTTCGAGCTCTGCTAATGAGAAGCTCAGCGAGGCTGAGAATCTCGTCGAGGTCTTGCGTAACGAGGTAACCGTTACTCAAGAGAAGTTACAGAGCATTGAAACTGATCTTACAGCTGCTGGGTTGAAGGAATCCGACATAATGACCAAGCTGAAAGATGCAGAGGAGAAACTTGCGGAACAAGAAAATCTATTCAGTGAAGTTTCAGCAAGGAAGTTGGAGCTCGAAGAATTGACCGAAACCCTTTCTCGAGATTCAGAACTGAAGCTTAAGGAAGCCATTGCAAGCTTCAGCGACAAGGACTTCGAGGCGAAATCCCTGTTGGAGAGGCTGCAGAAGCTTGAGGAACAAGTTAAGGCATACGAAACCCAGCTAGCTGAAGCAACTGAGAAATCCGCTTCTTTGAAAGAGGAGCTGGATTCTTCTTTCCTGAAGGTGACTTCATTTGAAACCGAAAATGAAGAACTCAACAGGAAGATCTTGGAAGCAGAAAGCAAAGTTTCGAATGCTTCATCTGATAACCAGCTCCTTATCGAGACAAATACCGAGCTGCAGATCAAGGTCGAGGAGCTCAAGCAACTGCTGGAATCAGCTCTTTCCGAGAAGGATACCGCAAGCCAACAGCTTGCTTCTCACACTACTGCCATTGCTGAGATAACCGACAAGCATTCGAGAGCAATCGAGCTTCATTCTGCTACCGAGACGAACTACCAAGAGGTGGTTCAAAAGCTTGCTGAGAAAGAATCAGAGGTTAAAGAACTGAATGAGAAGATCAATTCTCTGGAGGTTCAAGTAAAAGTCCACGAAGAACAAGCATCAGAAGCACATGGAAGCTCGAAAGCCACGAAGATTCAGCTAGAGGAAGCACTCCAAAAGCTGCAACATTTAGAAGCAGTCGTCGAGGAGCTTCAATCCAAGTCCGGTCATTTCGAAAAGGAGAGTGGAGGACTAGCCGAGGCGAATTTGAAGCTTACAGAAAGTTAGCTTCTTACGAGTCCAAACTAAGTGACTTGCAGTCCAAGCTTTCTGCAGCTCTTTCTGAGAAAGATGGATCTGTAGAACAGCTGCACTCTTCGAAGAAAACCATCGAGGATCTAACGCAGCAGCTTTCTGCAGAAGGAGAGAAGTTACAATCTCAGGTTCTTAGTTTTTCTCGAAATCAGTCTTTATCGTTGTTGTTTCGTACCCATCGTTTTTCTTACTTGATCATGTTGCAGATTTCTAAGGTCATGGAAGAGAACAGCCAGCTCAACGAGGTGCATCAAAGCACAAAGAACGAACTTCAATCGATCATCGTTCAGCTCACAGAGCAGCTCAATGAGCAGAAGGCGAAGGAAGATACATCGAAGACCGAGATTGAAGCTCTCCAGGCTGGTGTTAACGAGAAGCTCTCACTGCAAACCCGTCTCAAGGAGCTCGAAGAACAGCTATCGAATGCTGAATCTCAGCTGAAGGAACAGGTAACCTTTTCGAATCAAATGATTCTTTACTGCGTTTTTATCTTAAATGAAGAATCTTCTCTTAAAAAATGTTACGATCTCATCTTGCAGAAAGCCGGAAAAGAGCTTGAAAGTGAAGCAGTAAAGAAAGCCCTCGAAAGTCTCGAAGCGAAGAACAAAGAAGTCACGAACCTTGAGAAGCAAGTCAAAGACCTGCAACTTGCCGCGGCCAAATCTGTCGAAAAGGTCTGGTTCTCTCCTTACTCAATCTTTCCCAATCATTTCCCACAAACATTTTCTCGAACATCGAGCTAAAACACGAACACAAACCCGCCATTTTTCAGGATGGGACAGAGATCAAATCAAGAGACATTGGAGCCAGCCTTCCAACCACTCCTTCAAAGAGGAAGAGCAAGAAGAAGCTTGAAGCTCAAGCTTCATCAGCATCTGCAGAGGCAAACCTTACCCGAAATGCCGAGGCACCTGCAGGCGCCATGAACATCAAACTGATCCTCGGAGTGGCACTCGTATCGATCGTGGTCGGTCTAGTTCTCGGGAAGATCTACTAAAGGGGGGGTTCATCTTTTTCAATTGTGGATTACACTCTTTTCATTTTGGGGGGGATTTAGGGTTTATTGATTATATTATTCATATAGTTTGAAGCTGGAGAAAGAAGTGAAGAGTGGTGGTGAAGTAAAAGGTTTGATCTTTGTATGTATGGTGTTTTTGAAGATTTGTTGTTGATTGGTATGAATTCCGCAAACCCTAAATTAAGAAGAAAGTGTGAGATTTTGATTTGTTTTTCGGTGTCGATTATTCGTTCTGAATCGGTTTGTGGATGATAGAGTTACGTTGTTATGTTGTTCTATTTACACTAGGTGGTAGTAGGGGTGAAAGTTTCGGTTCAGTTTTTCGATCAAACTGAAAAACCAACCAATTTCAATCAGTTGCAACCGACTAATTTTGATTTCATCAAATTCAAAATTGGTCACGGTCATGACTTTGGAGGCCAATTCAGTTTTCGATTATGACCAAAACTAATTGTTAGTCAAAAAATATGAATTAAATATCAAAATCAGAATGAAAATAAGTGGTATAATTGTCCATTTGCTTGTTGAAACCTAGACAATTATACACCGACAATCCGAAAGAAATAAGTGGTACAATAGCTTCAAACACATACTTTGTCTCCTCAACCTAGAACACCCAACAGGAGAATAATATAAGCCCAACCACGTCAGACCATGAGATTTGAAGGAAATTGGAACATTTAAGCCAAATTATTACACATTTCAGTTTTTGGCGTATTTTTTTGCAAGCTAACTACCACCAAAATATCCAAAAACTAAAAAGTGCGGTATATGCTTAGATTTTCTCCCAAATTTCGAGCGATACGTGATTGGGCATATATTTCACGCATTTTCATACCATCCACGAGAATATTAGCTATTTTGAGTTTTTCCAATTTTTCATAGGTTGGAGAAATGGCCAGAAACTATAAAAGTGCGATATTATGTCTTAAATGCTTAGATTTTGTCCAAATTTCGAGGCTATACGTGATTGTGCATATATTTCAGGCACTTTCCTACCATCTAGAAGAATATTAGCCATTTTAATTTTTTTCCAATTTTGGTAGGCTAACCATCACCGAAATAGCCAAAATCTAAAAAGTGCGCTATTATGGCTTAAATGCCTAGAATTTATCCAAATTTTGAGACAAACGTGATAATGCATATATTTCAGGAAGTTTCCTACCATCCATAAGAATATTAGCCATTTTGAGTTTTTTTTTCCAATTTTTCATAAGTTAACCATCACCGAAATGGCTAAAAACTAAAAAAGTATGATATTATGTCTTAATTGCTTAGATTTTATCCAAATTTCGAGGCCATACGTGATTGAACATATATTTCAGGCAGTTTCCTACCATCCAGAAGAATATTAACCATTTTTTTTAATTTTCGTAGGCTTAACCATCACCGAAATGGCCAAAAATTGAAAAATGCGGTATTATGACTTAAATGCCTAGAATTTATCCAATTTTTTAGGCCTGACGTGATTGGGCATATATTTGAGGACGTTTCATACTATTCAGGAGAATATTAGCCATTTTAAGGTTTTTTTTCCAATTTTTCATAGGTTAACCATCACCGAAATGGCAAAAAACTGAAAAGTGCGATATTATGTCTTAAATGCTTAGATTTTCTCCAAATTTCGAGGCCATAAGTGATTGGGCATATATTTCAGTCAATTATTAGTCATTTTGAGTTTTTTTCTAATTTTTCATAGGTTAACCATCACCGAAGTTGCAAAAAACTGAAAAAGTGCGATATTATGTCTTAAATGCTTAGGTTTTCTTCAAATTTTGAGGCCAGATGTGATTGGGCATATATTTCAGGCAGTTTCCTACCATCCAGAAGAATATTAGCCATTTTTTTTTAATTTTCATAGACTAACCATCACCGAAATGGCCAAAATTTGAAAAGTGCGGTATTATGTATTAAATGTTTAGATTTTCTCCAAATTTAGAGGCCATATGTGATTGGTCATATATTTCAGTCAGTTTGCTAACATCTAGAAGAATATTAGTCATTTTGAGTTTTTTTTCCCAATTTTTCATTAGTTAACCATCACCAAAATGGCCAAAAAATGAAAAAGTGTGATATTATGTCTTAAATGCTTAGATTTTCTCCAAATTTCGAGCCATACGTGATTAGACATATATTTCAGGCAGTTTCCTGCCATCCAGACGAATATTAGCCATTTTTTTCCAATTTTCTTTTGCTAACCATCACCAAAATGGCCAAAATCTGAAAACTGCGGTATTATGGCTTAAATTATGGGTTAGATTTGTCCCAAAATTATGAGTTAGATTTATCACAAAATTATGGGTTAGATTTGTCACAATATTATGGGTTAGATTTGTCACAAAATTAAAGGTTAGATTTGTCACAAAATTATGGGTTAGATTTGTCACAAAATTAAGGGTTAGATTTGTTACAAAATTATGGGTTAGATTTGTCACAAATTATGGGTTAGATTTGTCACAAAATTATGGGTTATATTTGTCACCAAATTATGGGTTATATTTGTCACAAAATTATGGGTTAGATTGTCACAAAATTATGGGTTAGATTTGTCACAAAATTATGGGTTAGATTTGTCACAAAATTATGGGTTAGATTTGTCACAAAATTATGGGTTTGATTTGTCACAAAATTATGAGTTAGATTTGTCACAAAATTATGAATTAGATTTGTCATAAAATAATGGGTTAGATTTGTCACAAAATTATGAATTAGATTTGTCACAAAATTATGAATTAGATTTGTCACAAAATTATGGGTTAGATTTGTCACAAAATTAAGATTTAGATTTGTCACAAAAGTATGGTTTAGATTTGTCACAAAATTATGGGTTAGATTTGTCACAAAAGTATGGGTTAGATTTGTCACAAAATTATGTGTTAGATTTGTCACAAAATTATGAGTTAGATTTGTCACAAAATTATGAATTAGATTTGTCACAAAATAATGGGTTAGATTTGTCACAAAATTATGGCTGAGATTTGTCACAAAATTATGGGTTAGATTTGTCACAAAATTATGGTTAGATTGTCACAAAGTTATGGTTAGATTTGTCACAAATTATGGGTTAGATTTGTCACAAAATTATGGTTAGATTTGTCACAAAATTATGGGTTAGATTTGTCACAAAATTATGGGTTAGATTTGTCACAAAAGTATGGGTTTGATTTTGACACAAAATTATGATTAGATTTGTCACAAAATTATGGGTTAGATTTGTCACAAAATTATGGGTTAGATTTGTCACAAAATTATGGTTAGATTTGTCACAAAAGTATGGGTTAGATTTGTCACAAAATTATGGTTAGATTTGTCACAAAATATGGGTTAGATTTGTCACAAAATATGGGTTAGATTTGTCACAAAATGATATAGATTTGTCCCAAAATGCGCTAGATTTGGCCCAAAAAATGGTAGATTTAGTCCAAAGGCTCATTTGTCCAAAATGCGTAGATTTGGGCCAAAAAATGCGCTACATTTGGCCAAAAATGCGTTAGATTTGCCCAAAAATGCTTAAATTTGCCCAAAATGCGTATATTTGGCCCAAAATGCCTAGATTTGTCCACAATGCGCTAGATTTGCAAAAATATCTAGAGTGTCGCAAAATGCGCTAGATTTGACCAAAAAAATGAGCTAAATTTGTCCAAATGCGCTAGATTTGGCCCAAAAAATGCCTAGATTTGTCTCAAAGTGCGCTAGATTTGGCCAAAATGCGCTAGATTTGTCCAAAATGCGCTAGATTTGCCAAAAAATGCGCTAGATTTGGCCAAAATGTCGTTATATTTGGCCCAAAAATGCTCTAGATTTGGCCAAAGTGGCTAGATTTGCCCAAAATGCGCTAGATTTGGCCCAAAAAATGTGCTAGATTTGTCTACAGTGCATAGATTTGTCACAAAGTGCGCTAGATTTGTCCAAAATGCGCTAATTTGTACCAAAGTGCGCTAGATTTGCCAAAAATGCGCTAGATTGTCCAAAAAATGCGCTAGATTTGTCCCAAAATGCGCTAGATTTGGCCAAAATGGCTAGATTTGTCCATCATAATGGCATGCTAGATTTGGCCAAAAATGCGCTAGATTTGTCCCAAAGTGCGCTAGATTTGACCAAAAAAATGTGCTAGATTTGTCCAAATGCGCTAGATTTGCCCAAAAAATGCGCTAGATTTGTCCAAATTGCGCTAGATTTGCCCAAAAAATTCCTAGATTTGGCCAAAAATGCGCTAGATTTGCACAAAAATGCTGCTAGATTTGACCAAAAAATGCTGCTAGATTTGACCAAAAATGCGCTAGATTTGTCCCAAAAAATGCTCTAGATTTGTCCAAAATGCGCTAGATTTGGCCCAAAAATGCGCTAGATTTGTCCCAAAATGCGCTAGATTTGGCCCAAAAAATGTTAGATTTGCCAAAGTGCGCTAGATTTGTCCCAAAATGCGCTAGATTTGGCCAAAAAATGCGCTAGATTTGGCCCAAATGCGCTAATTTGGCCAAAATGCGCTAGATTTGCCCAAAATGCCTAGATTTGGCCCAAAATGGCTAGATTTGCCCAAAATGCACTAATTTGTCCAAAGTGCGCTAGATTTGGCAAAAATAGCTAGATTGTCCAAAATGCGCTAGATTTGACCAAAAAATGGCTAGATTTGTCCCAAAGTGCGCTAGATTTGGCCCAAAAATGCGCTAATTGGCCCAAATCTAATTTGGCCAACAAAAATGCGCTAGATTTGTCTCAAAGTGCGCTAGATTTGGTCCAAAATGCGCTAGATTTGTCCAAAATGCGCTAGATTTGGCCAAAAAAAATGCGCTAGATTTGCCCAAAGTGTGCTAGATTTGGCCCAAAAAGTGCGCTAGATTTGGCCCAAAAATTGCGCTAGATTTACCCAAATAGATTGTCTAGTTAATTTTGGCCCAAAAATGCTCTAGATTTGGCCACAAAAATGCGCTAGATTTGGTTTCCCAAAATGCGCTAGATTTGGCCAAAAAATGGCTAGATTGTCATCTATACAGTGCACTAGATTTGTCACAAAGTGCGCTAGATTTGTCCAACAATGCGCTAGATTTGTACTAAAGTGCGCTAGATTTGGCCAAAATGTGCTAGATTTGTCCCAAAATGCGCTAGATTTGGCCAAAATGCTCTAGATTTATCGCAAAATGCGCTAGATTTGGCCCAAAAATGCGCTAGATTTGGCTCAAAGTGCGCTAGATTTGTCCAAATCGTGCTAGATTAGTCCAAATTGCGCTAGATTTGGCCCAAAAATTGCGCTAGATTTGGCCCAAAGTGCGTTATATTTGGCCCAAAGTGCGCTAGATTTGTCCCAAAATGCGCTAGATTTGTCTCAAAATGCGTTAGATTTGTCCAAGGTGCGCTAGATTTGGCCAAAATAATGCGCTAGATTTGTTCCAAAATGCGCTAGATTTGGCCCAAAAAATGCGCTAGATTTGGTCCAAAAAATAAATACGCTAGATATGTCCAAAAATGCGTTAGATTTGTCCCAAAATGCGCTAGATTTGGCCCAAATGCGCTAGATTTGGCCCAAAGTGCGCTAGATTTTGCCAAAAATGCGCTAAATTTGTCGCAAAGTGCGCTAGATTTGACCAAAAATGATTATATTTAACCCAACGTTAGCTAGATTTGGCGCAAAATGCACTAGATTTGTCCCAAAATGTGCCTAGATTTGACCCAAAAATGCTCTAGATTTGGGCCCAAAGTGCTCTAGATTTGTCCCAAAGTGCACTAGATTTGTCCCAAAATGCGCTAGATTTGTCCCAAGGGGGCGCTTGATTTGGCCCAAAAAATGCTATAGATTAGTCCCAAAATGCGCTAGATTTGGCCCAAAAATGCGCTAGATTTTGGCCCAAAGTGCGCTAGATTTGGTCCAAACTGCACTAGATTTGTCCCAAAATGCGCTAGATTGGTCTCAAGGGCGCTAGATTTGTCCCAAAATGTGCTAGATTTGGCCCAAAAAATGCGCTAGATTTGGCCCAAAGTACTCTAGATTTGGTCCAAAAAACAAATACGCTAGATTTGTCCAAATATGCGCTAGATTTGTTCAAAAATGCGTTAGATTTGTCCCAAATTATGCGCTAGATTTGGCCCAAAATGCGCTAGATTTGTCTCAAGTGCGCTAGATTTGGCCAAAATGCGCTAGATTTTACCAAAAAATGCTTCAGATTTGTCCCAAAGTGCGCTAGATTTGGCGCAAAAATGCGTTAGATTTGTACCAAAGTGCGCTAGATTTGTCCCAAAAAATGCGCTAGATTTGCCCAAAGTGCTCTAGATTTGTCCCAAAGTGCGCTAGATTTGTCCCAAAATGCACTAGATTTGTCTCAAAATGCGCTAGATTTGTCCCAAGGGGTGCTAGATTTGGCCCAAAAAATGCTATAGATTAGTCCCAAAATGCGCTAGATTTGGCCCAAAAAATGCGCTAGATTGGCCCAAAGTGCGTTAGATTTGGCCCAAACTGCGCTAGATTTGGCCCAAAAATGCGCTAGATTTGTCACAAAGTGCGTTAGATTTGTCCCAAAATGCGCTAGATAAATACGCTAGATTTGGCTCAAAAAATACGCTAGATTTGTCCCAAAGTTAGCTAGATTTGTCCTAAAATGCGCTAGATTTGTCCCAAAATGCGCTAGATTTGTCCCAACATGTTAACCATTTTGAGTTTTTTCCCCCAATTTTCCGTAGACAAACCATCACCGAAATGACAAAAAACTAAAAGTACGATATTTTGACTTAAATGTTTGAATTTTCTGCAAATTCCATGGTCTGGCGTTACTGGGCTTTTATTATAGCAAGTTTTCTACCATCCATGAAAATATTAGTCATTTTTTACTTTTTTCCAATTTTGCATAAACTAGCCATTATCGAAATTACCAAAAACTGAAAAGTGTGGTAAGTTTTGGCACAAATGTTCAAATTTTCACATGGGCCTGACATGGCTAGGCTCATATTACATGCATAAATATATTTTAACCATTGCCGAAATCGCCAAATGTCTAAAATCATGTAATATTGTCCAAAATTTTCTGTAATATCTACAATTAAGTTTAACCAAAATGATTTCGTCTCGACAACAGTCAATCATTTCTGACCAAATTCAATTTTGGTTATTTCATTTATTTGACCGAGTTTGGTCCGATGAAATTAAAAAACCGACCAATTTCCACCCCTATTAGTTGGTACAACTCGATAGGATAAAAGAAGCTAATGCTATAGACCGAGTTGCAAACTCGAAAAAAAGAGATCAAGTTGCTATAGCTGTTCAAACATGGTTTACCATAAGATCAGTTGCCCTAAAGCAGTTTACTTTGGCGCCAAGTAACTGTTCTTCAAACAAAGGGCAAAGGAACCCTAATAAAACAGCAAATAATCACACACTCCTACTAAGCAAACCAGTTTCCAGATCGTGTTCAAACAAGCTCAGCTACGAAACTGCGTAAGTACGCGTATAAACGTATTCATACGCGCAAAAGACTTAAAAATCCTTGGACCTGATCCTCGACTACTACTTTCCCGAAGAAGCTTGCACCGAAACCACGAAACAGCTCTTCTGGGAACATAAAAAGATAAGATAAAAGGGTTCTGCATTCAAAAGTTGACACCAGAAAGGAAAAGCATTGATCTTTTTTGTCAATCCATGGCTGCTGTCGCGCCTTCTTCCTCTCTGTACATCTGAATCAGTCCGTTGAGAATCTCCAGATCATCGAAAGCTGCAGATTCAAACCCGAAAGAATCAATTTTCAGTAATTCAATCAATGAAAGAGAAGCTCAAAGAACAGAAAGTTCATCATCTGCAAAAATTACCAGTTCCCAAGTCTTCAGTTTCATCGACGGACGAAACAGCAGCAGCCAGAGGAGTTGGGTTGATAGGGTTGGCATTATTCGGCACAAGTGACATCCAGTCAATCTCACCGTAGCTATCCAAGGACATCATGTTCTCGGCGACCCAGTCCTCGATCATGTTCATGTTCTCGGATGTTATTGCATCTGCAGAGACCGCTCTTCTGGTTTCGTCGCACCTGTCAAAGTAAGAGAGAGTTTAAGCTACTGGGGTTTCTTTCTGTGTTCAAATTAGCAGTCTCCACAACTTACATTTGCTTGAGGCGCAAGTTACACTGAACAAAGGCTGTATCATTCATTCGCTGACGCTCGAGAGAGTTCCTCGTGCTGTGTATCTTGTCGAAATTCACATGATTCCATTTGCAAACAGGTATCCCGCAAGGTTGACTGAGAACTCGAATGGCCAGACGGGCCAAATTCGGGCATCCTCCACCGTATACTGACCACCATTCCGCTATTAACCAAGAAAAGGTTCTTGTGTTACTACTGATTAGCTCTAATCTTTAGACAAAAAGGATAAAGCTTTTTAACTTAGTTCTTGCTGCATAAAGTGAAGAGGTTTTCGTTTTATCAGAAGAATTGGTATTAAGGTTTAGGGTTTTTCGTATATTACTACTGGTTTACGTGATTTTCGGATCAAAATAGGACACATTACTTGAAGAAGAAGCTTACCAGGAAGCAGAGTTTCCCTAGTTCTGATAGCCATTTTCCTCCCGAGATCACCAGCAGCACTCTGGTAAAGCTCAAGCTCCCTGGCGATCTTATCTTGGACATCCGTATCGGGGACCAGCCTCTCTATGCAGTCGAACATCTTCGATCGAATCTCATTCAGCGAATCTCCCACATTGCTGTAGAAAAACTTAGGGTTCAGGAAGAACCCAGCAGCTTGAATATAGAGATGCTTCTGAGGCTGCCACCTATTGTCAATAATATTCCAATAGACCGAGTAATCCTCGGTCGTCATTAGCTCCCTCTTGATCGCCTCCTTAGCTCGATAAATAGCCGCAAATACATACCCCATTGAGCCCTTCTTTCGACTACTACCGCTACTACTAACGACGTGCAAGGCATGGAGAAGTGGACTCGTTAATCGGATTATCAGTATACATGAAGACCAGAAAGATCGGTTGTTGATCACATCTGCAGCGGCTAATGCTCCCCCGGGGCATTCGATCCACTCTGGGGAAGTGGCCATGGACTGCAAGTTGAGCTTAAAATCAGCCATCCGTTTCAACGTAGTGAAGTCTGTAGCCGAACGAGTCGAGCTAGTTAGCAAGATGTCGTTCCCAAATGTGAAATTCCTCATCAGTTTCAGAACCGAGCTCTGGTTGTAGATGAATCTCGTGACGGATCTGGCCTGTTCAATCACCCCACTGATCCACTCGAGCTTCCCGAAATCCTCGAGCATCAGATCAATGCAACGAGCTGCACATGGAGCCCAGTATATCGAAGGGAAGCTATCCATCAGGGTCTTCCCTGCAACCGAATACCCCTCCCCGACGTTCGTGATCACCTGAAGAACGTTCTCGGGTCCGACAAGCTCCACAACTTCTTTGAGAACACCGTATAGGGAGTCTGGAGAACGGCCGAGACTCGAGGAATCGACGGATTTCAAGAACACTATCCCGTGCGAGGACTGGACCAGGAAGTTGAGCAAAACTCGACCATAATCCGAGGTCCTCTCCTCTACCATTATGGAACATCCCGTCTTGATCCATGTCGATTTATGCCTATCGATCTCGTCGTTCACTTCTTTCACTAGATTCTTCAATATCCACCCTCGAAGATCACGGCTTGAAGGTGTTGAAATGCCTACTGATGATCCTCCTCTAGGAGGGGACATAATACCATTGAAAGACGCCGCAAAGGCTGAATCAAGAGCATCGAATCTTGCCCCTATATCGTATAAGAACCTTCCTACCCTCATATGAATAGGATTATCCTTATCCTCTAACCCTAATGCAGTAGACTTACCTCTCTCCACATCATTCCCCGTTCCTCGATCTCCTTGATCGAGCAACGAGTTCAAGTTTATCTCGAGCGAACCATAAGCATCACCACCGTCAGGCCTAGCATTGCCACCATCATCATTTCCAAATATCTCCATAGGCGAAACAAGGCCTCTCATATCCTCCGAATTCGAGTTCTGGCCCTTGCTGGACCTAACTGGAAGCTCATCCAACAGCTGCTGCATCAAAAGCCGGACATCTCCGGGGACCTTAACACACCTAGGAGCAGAACCTTTACGACCCGAAAGATGCTCCTTCAACCGATAAATACCGCCACCCTTAAATATCTTGCTGCAATACTTGCACCGAATCTGAACCCTATCATTGTTTCTCAACGCCTCGCAGTGTAGCCAAGCTAAATCCTTCTTCCTACGCTTACTCGGACCCGTTTCCGGAGTCACATTGTTGTTGGTATCAACAGGGTGTGCTAGAAGCTGCATTTGACTATGAACCAAGCCAGAGCCAGAATTATTACTCTCATCCTCCTCAATCTCCTGTTTCCAACCTTCCCTCCCGAACGGCCTTCGAGATACAGGTTCATCGAGAGGCGAACATCACGAGGAACTAGAGAGCAGATCGGTCCACCACCTTTACGACCCGCAAGATGCTCCTTGAGCCTGTAAACCCCACCTCCCTTGAACACTTTGCCACAGTACAAACACTTCAAGTGCTCTCTATCACCATCTTTGTAGGCCTGACAATGCTTCCAAGCCGGGTCCTTTTTGTGCCCGGTTGGGATTGGTGTGAGCTCCAAGCTCTCATCCATTGAAGAAAGTGATCAGCTGCAGCTCGAAGTTCAAAATCTGTCATCATAAGAAGCAGTCAAAAGGAACAGATTACACAATTCCAGGTGTTAGAAACTCAATCATAACAAGTTCCACAAGAACACTGAGGAACCCTAAACCCTAATCACCAAAATTAGGGATCATCGTACAAAATTAACACAATTCAGCTGAACCCCATCATTAAAAACCACCTCACAATCACGAAAACCAAAATCAACGCCTTCCTAGACAACAAATTGAACCTATGAACGAAACCCTAGATTCTACTGACAACAACAACAACAAAACACAGCGCAAAGGGAAGATCATTGATCAAACACGAATAATCAAAAACACCCAAATCATGAAACATATAATCACACATCAGCTACACAAACACCCACGAAAAAAACCCAGAAATCAAAATGCAAAATCGACGAACTGAGTCGTGACGAAATCGAAAATGCGACAGAAAAGGACGAAGCTTTTCCGTGTTATCGAGCTGATTAGAGAGAAGGAGAGAGAGATAGAGGACGTACCGTGAAAGTTTTTGAGAAAGGTGAATTGGGCGGACCGGTTTGAGTAAGCTTCTTTTGTTTCTCAATCCAGATTTTAGGGCAGGAAGGCGATTTCTGATTTCTGATTTCTGATTGTGCTGTTTTTTTTACCAGCTGCAGGAAAGAACAGGAGAGAGAAAGTGGAGAGAGGAGAGAGAGAAAGGGGAAAGGGTTAGGTTTAGGGATTTAGTAAAGAAATCGAGAAGTTATTGAGTGAATCAAAACCCACCTAAAAGTGTGGGGGATAATAATGAACATTATTAAATAGCTATGTCAAAATTGGTCATTTAAGTTAATATTCTATGGGTTTCGATAACTTAAAGTTTAGTTGTTGTCACAATGTAGTGTTCTAAGCTCACTTTGTTACGATTTTTGTCGAATATGTCATCGGGTTAACTAGATTGTAACGCATCATAGGTTTGATGTCACGTACTGGTGAGTTTACATGACGTCGTATTGTGGTTACTTTTGATGTTACAAATTGGTTACCTGATGACATAGCACGTTGACTTGACATATTTAAGAAAAATCGTAACGAAACGGGGTTGTAACAACGAATATACTAGGTTGTTAAGTGGGCAAATTTATAAATTAGGTGACCAAATTAAACAAGATAAAAACTTAGGTGACTACTATAGCAATTTACCCCTAATAATAGCCAATTGATTGCTCTTTTATAATGGGTTTAAGGACTAATTTCAACTCACCCTTTTTTGTAACATATGTATACCTTTAATGGTACGATTTAAGAGATAACAACTATTAATGATCGACAACTAATCGAAACGTTAAGAATGAGAAAGGAATTTTACATGTCACTAAATGATCGAACCATATGGGATTTTCGTTCTCGTCAAACTGGATTGATCACATTACAAAATAGGTTGGTAACATGTCACACATGACGTCGATGGCCCTAATCAGAACCTTTGTTGTTAGCTCGAGTAACGAAATTCACCAAATCATCATCCAACTCGACCCCTCTCGATGGCCAAGGAGACTAAAGGAGAATGTAAAAGAAACAAAATATGCTAATTGAGCATTGGCTATTGGTTTCTTTCATCTCCCAAACCCTAAATCCCAAATTGAAAATGAATCAAAGCATTAGAAATTCCCATCAATCACATCCCATTTTACATCTAGAATCATAGGAGGAATACTAGTACATAACAAGTGTTCAATTGGTACCAATAGGAAGAATCATTATATAAGAGTACAATCAAAGATCATGACTTTAGCCATTCAAGGACAAAAGGGTAATCTTCTTCCTTCCCTTCTTCCCTTCTTCCTTCACATTATGGTACAGTTCTGTTGGGAATCCAGCATCTCAGGTGTTCTGCAATTTGGCAAGAAAAATTAGTACACGAGATCAAGCCGGTTTCGAAACTCGATGATATGAAGCAACTTACATTTGACCAAGAGTAGCCAAATCGAGATCGGGAGCCAGTTCCCTGACGATTTCGTCTGGTGGTTGTCCGCATTCCTGCATCTTCTGCATGAGATCGGTGATCCTGGTGTAGTTGTTGGGATCGTTTTCGTAAACGTCGTTGAGGACCTTTATGAGCTCGAACTGCTTGGAGTAGCGTTCGTATTCTTCTTTGCTCAGACTCGATTCGTGGTCTTTCAACCATGTAGGGTATCGCCCTTCGATTTCCTTCATGGGTTCGTGAAGAATCTCCTTGGACAGCAGCTGCTGCATCATGGACTCCACAAGAGATCCCATGTCCTGTAAAGGGTAAGATGGAAAAGGTCAAAAACACGAGAATGGTGAATGTTATTGAAGAACCATAAACACAGATAGAATCACCGATAGATAATCATCGAATTTAACATAGCCAAGCTATGATAATTCATCTGCCGAACAGCAGAAACTAGTACCGAATTCAGAAACTACTACCGAATTTAAGCAAACATGCAGAAGTCCATCTAGCATTCTACCATCTAACCTAATCCCAAAATAGTTTGTTATGATTTCGTCAAGAACTCGAAAACAACCCATATCCACTCCGATCAATACTTCAGATAATCATCTCCATCAAAGTTAACATCCTTAGACAACTAAAACGGGCTCAGCCGTCACACTAACAACACCCTAATGCAAGTCACATTATCACATTACTAATGAAGACTCTAAGAGTAAATAAGCAGACACAAACACAATCTACCAGCACTTCAAGCTCCAATTCTCTCACACGAACTGTGATAAGAACATCCAAACTAGTAACAATAATCCTACTCCAACTAGGTTGAGAAGTAGAAAACTCAATGATAATGGAGAAATGCAGCATGAGAGCATCAGAGCATGAATATAGCAAAGCAAATTTAGTCTGCTTTGCTAGAATTATTCATATCGATCAACCTAAAATCACAGCACTGGAAATCAAAATTTCTAATGAAGAACAATGAATCATTCAACTCAAACAAGCCAATCAAATCAACATTATCACCTGAGTAGATGCAAGCTCCTCAAACTGCTTAACCCAATCCTCCATTAAAGCATCCTTATCATCACCTTTAACAGACTCCAATCCTTTCACAGCTTCCTTAGTCTGCTCCCTAAGCTTATCAAGCGCCTCCGCCACATGATCATCCGCCGCCGCTGCAGCCGCCGCCTTCTTCCCTTTCTTCTTGCTCTTCAAATCCGGCAACCCCATCCCTAAACCCTGAACCCCAATCGGCAAACCAGAAGAACCACCATCGCTTCATCACCCACCCAAAAACCAAGATCACATACTTTCTCCGTTAATAAACCTACCCACATCATCAAAATCAACAAACGAGACCCATCAAATCAAAAGGGGAAATAAAAAACCTCTGTGTAGACTGTTGCGCTAGGTTGAGACTCTGGAAATCATCGAGAGCACCTACATAGCAAAACAACAAAATTGAGCTGGGAATTCACTATCAAACGATGAAAGAAGAAGAGGGCTCTTCGTTGCTTACTGTCGAGGAGCTGGTCCAAGTCGTCATGATGAGGCTCCGCCATTGTTCTTACTTGCAGAGAGGGGCAAAACGAAGAGATTCTGGAAACTGGGGAAAACGAAGAGATTCTGAGCTCTGTGTTTCTATATAGGGAGCCGGAGAATCCGGAGAAAAAGGGATTCAGTGAGGATGAATCTTGTTTATGATGATGATTCGTTTCCTGGAGATGAAGGCATTGGGGAGAGTGATGAGAGAAATTGAGCTGAAAAGAGGAAATTCGCGATTCCAATTTCCAACGACAGATGGTTTTTTTTCTTCTTTTCTGCGATTCTGGTTTACCGAAGGAAACGACATGTCGTTTCTGTGGTGGGACTGGGCTGGTTTCAGGCCCAGTAAAGGAAGACCTGGGCTTTTGGGTGATTTGGCCGATGGATTTTAACAAGCCGGCCCGGTTGTGATATTAACTCAGCCCAATTGGATATGGCTATGGAGTTGAAACTTTGAAGCAATTGAAGCCATACATTTTATTTTCTTTATCCGTTTGATCTAACTCATGATTACATGTATAATCACCCTCGTTTAAAGTATCCAAACCGCCCCCAACCAAGTGACTAGCACATGTAGGTCACACCCCCAACTCTAGTCTATTCAACCACCCACGTTAATAACCGACGAGTCAGGAAAGACAAAAGAATCACAGTCCACTCAGTTGTCTTCCATGCCAAACCCGTTAACCAGTCCTTTAACCAGAAACTATACTCAGCCAAAACCAAACCCACGACACAGTATTCAAACCACTTTCAATTCCGAGAATACATTATCACGTAGCAGTACACCGTCACACCCCACTCTAGTCTATTCAATAATTCAACCCTTCACAAACCCCAAACCCATCGATTACAATGTTTGTATCTCCCTGTCTCATTGTAAATAGTACATATACCCAGAACAATCAACGGTGGCCTCTTGTTTTAGAAATTGAAAGATGAACCCTAGCTAGGGTTCTTGGAGAAATGTATGGACAAAATGCAATACTATATATATAGCATGTCATGTCACAATCACAAGCACTAAATTTTACCTCTTTGTTTGGCTCTATGGGACTCTATTCATGAGTTGTTTTCTTCTTTGTCTTGTTCCTTGTTATTATCTTATGTGGGAAAGAACACGTGTCGGTCCAGAGTTGGGGGGGGGTTTCGGGTGTGAATGTCTAGTAGCACCCAATAATAATTCTATACATGAGTTCTCAATCACGACACATTTGGCGATCTGGGTCGTGGTTGAATGTTGGTTTTGTCGACATTACACCTTGCGCATTGTAAAACTAGGTTTAAATGAAAATATAAAATGGTCCGAACAACAACAAACCCGAATTTTATTTATCACATTTCCCTTACAACCATACACATTTTCAAAACAAATTATGGATTAGCTTGCCATGGATGGGCATAGTTATCCGTATTGTGTTTAGTATCCCTCATGTAGACTCCATCATCCTTGGCCACCCAATAAAAGTTATATTTTTTGTCCATGATCAGGCTACTCATGCTGCCACTAAAGACCTTAAAATACGCGTGCCGGTTGTTGTCTGGTGCCAGGTAACACTGCCATATCGTGCTTCGAAACCAGTGTGACCTGAAATTCCACTCAAACTCGGAATTCACGTTGATGTACTGGTCTCCCAGGTCGTGGTCGCTACAATGACATCGCACATACAACACTTGTTTGGCTTCAGCTCGTTCACAATGTGGGCATGGTAGGTAACCAACGGGAACCCCGCTGAGGACGGTGGAACCAGGGAGAGTAGTATTGTGACTACCACCGCGAGGATTAGTATGAGGCTTTCGGGTTGAGATTTGGAGGACGAGAGCATGATTGCCATTTTGTGTTGTGCATATTGACAAGAAGTTCTTAATTATATAGTGATAATTGTTGAATCATAGATTTTTTTTATGGAAATAAATTTATTAGTTTAGATTTTTTCCTTATTTTAAATTTGAATTTTTCCCTATTTATTTATCATATTTCCAGTCAACAAGTTCTTATATACCATGATACTTTTATTTAATAATCAAATGAGAATAATTTTTGTTAATGATTTTTCCTTGTTTGAAATTCTATTTTTTTTGTTAACGTTTCGTAGTAAAAAAATTTAGTCTTCGTGGATTTAAGACATTTAAATAGCTATGATACAGTCTTCAATGTCATAAATGACGAGGTCACATTTTTTTCATTGGGACGCAAACATTATGTCACGTGTCCTCTTATGAGTAGTAAGTTATCTGCTGGAGAATTTGGTTTGTTGGTAAGATTCATGACCGAGATCCGCCACTTGAAAACCCTTGGAGGTCTACCTATTAGGGATTGAATTTTGAACCTTGTGTTTTCATGTATGATATTGCTCACTTTCAATTAAGTCAGTTGAAATTTATTTCTGAGTTCTTTACCACAAGACATCATTTTAGCCACCAAATAAAGAGTGTTATTGGCATCAAGAACTCCTTACTCATTGTATATGAGCATATATATGATACATGATATATATAGATGGTTAGTCCAATAAACGGTTCAATCTAGAGAATCGAGTGAGTTTACTTTAACACTCAGACTCTGATAAAGCGGTTTCTCGCAAGTCGGATAGACAGAGAGTAGTAAGTGTTTGGTTATAAAGAGTAAGTCGTACGAAAGTGAATGAGAGATATGTAAATAGTTCGATCTAGATAATCAAATGAGTTGACTTAGAAATGCCTGATGCTCCTTGAACACTTTAGGATTCTCCTTGACCGGTTTCTCGCAAGTTAGATAGACAAATGGTAGTAAACGTTTGGTTATAAAGAGTAAGTCATGAAAGTGAATGAGACTCCTTAAAAAAAGTGAATGAGAGACAAATAAGCATCGGTGGTTACTACTTGCTCGTAGGTGAACAAGGTGGGGCCCTAATCATATTACTCGTAAACGGGTGTATATGGGCATATGAGTCATGTCCCATCAATGTCAGGATCACCTTACTACTTGTAATACCTTAAAATTTGGACTAGGTCACCACAAGTCATCGGCTAATTAATGACCTGGTCTGGGAATCAATCTCAGTCATTCAACAACAAAACTTTATGGTAAACATTCTATTACGATAAATTTAGGTGTTATTAACCCATAAGGCCACAAAACATACACAAACACTATTGATAACTTTTTTTGAGTTGTATTGCAACCATATAAATCATATTTATGAAATTAATTCTTATCCCATGCCTGATAGAACTCATCTCTCGTTTTACCACTAAAAATTCTTACATAGAGCCCATCATCCTTAGCAATCCAATAAACATTGTTCTGCTTATCTAAGTAATAACTTTGGAAATCATCGTAATAGGCACGGTAGTCCACATGGCGATTATTGTCGGGGGCCAAGTAACAACTCCAGACCGTTTTAGAAAATACATGCTCCTTGAAATCCCACTCGAACTCAGACCCGACATTGACGTAGTGATCTCCCAGGTCGTGGTCACTGCACTTGCAACGAACATACAACACGTTGTTTGGGCTCAGCTCGTTCAGAATGTGGGCATGAATTTGTTTGTTAAAAAGGAAGCCGACGAGGAGGGGATGATGGCTAGTAGTATCATGACCACCGCCACAATGAACATCATGTGAGTTTCTGGGTGAGTTTTGGAAAAAGAGAACATGATTATCTTTTTTGTATATGTCTTATTGTTAGGAAATAATACTAATATGTCTTGTTTGAGTTCTAATATATAGTGATATTCTTATTTAAAAATTAAATGATAATATTTTTGTTAATGAATTTTCCTTATTTGAATTTTTTTCTTACTCATTTTCATTTACATTGTTTCCTTGTATTTTTAAGTGATATGGTAAGTCATTTGAAAAGGTGAACGTTTCAAAGTCAAAGTATTCAGTCTTCATATAATTAAATGGCCATGATACAATAGCCGACGGCATAAATGATGAGGTCACGTTTTTTCACTGGATTCCAAACATTATGTCACGTGTCCTCTTATGAGTAGTAATTCCATCTGTTGGCGGATCTAGTCCGTTGGTGAGATCAATGACTGAGATTTTTCTCTTGATAACCCTAGGTTGAGCTCTCTCGTGGGCCCTTGGAGGCCGACCTATTGGAGATTAAATCTTGAACCTTGTGTTTTGGGCCTTCCATGAGGAAATCTAGTCCATCACTCATGTATTAGAATTGCATCGTCACTGATAATAATTTAAGTGGAGTTTTATTATTATTTATTATTAAAGTGATTAAAGAAACCCAATATTATTAAAATTTCAATCAATTTAGCTTTCCAATATATATGATCTTAAGGGTCCCTTATATAGACCCCTCCATCCTTACCAATCCAATAAAGAGTGTTATTGGTATCAAAGAACTCCTTGCTCATTGTATCAACATATGATACATAGTATAGATGATTAGTCCAATAAATGATTTGATTTAGATCGAGAGTTGACTCAGAAATGCATGTTGATCCTTTAACACTTAGGACTCTCGAGCGGTTTCTCGTAAATCGGATACACAGAGAGTCGTCGATGGTTATAAAGAGTAAGTAGTATGCAAGTGAATGAGAGACAAATTAAAAAAATGATTTAATCTAGAGAATCGAGTGGGTTGACTCAGAGATGCATGTGACCCTTTAACACTCAGACTCTCATAAAGCGGTTTCTCGCAAGTCTAGTCGATAGAGAGTAGTAAGCGTTTGGTTATAAAGAGTAAGTTGTATATATAAAAGTGAATGAAAGACAAATAAATGGTTCGATCTAGAGAATCAAGTTGATTGACTCGTAAATGCATGCGGCTCATTTAACACTTAGGACCCTCCTTGAGCAATTTCTTGTAAGTTAGATAGACAGAGGGTGGTAAGAGCATGGTTATAAAGAGTAAGCTGTATGAAAGTGAATGAGAGACAAATAAGTATTAGTGGTTGCTACATGCTCGTAGGTGTATGAGTCATGTCCCATCAATGCCAAGATCACCTTACTACTTATAATACCTTAAAATCTGGACTAGGTCGCCACATATCAGCAATTGATTGATGACCTAATATGAGAATCAATCTCAGTCATTCAACAATAAAACTTCATGGTAAACATTCTATTACGATAAATTTGGGTGTTATTAACCCATAAGGCCACAAAACATACACAAATACTATTGTTATTTTTTTAGTTGTATTGTAACCATCTAAATCATATTTATGAAATCAATTCTTCACCCATGGCTGGTAGAACTCATCTCTCGTTTTACCACTAAAAATCCTTACATAGAGCCCATCATCCTTAGCAATCCAATAGACGTTGCTCTGCTTATCTAAGTAATAACCTTGGAAATCGTCGTAATAGGCACGGTAGTCCACATGACGATTATTGTCGGGGGCCAAGTAACAACTCCAGACCGTTTTAGAAAATACATGCTCCTTGAAATCCCACTCGAACTCAGACCCGACATTGACGTAGTGATCTCCCAGGTCGTGGTCACTGCACTTGCAACGAACATACAACACGTTGTTTGGGCTCAGCTCGTTCAGAATGTGGGCATGAATTTGTTTGTTAAAAAAGGAAGCCGATGAGGAGGGGATGATGGCTAGTAGTATCATGACCACCGCCACGATGAACATGTGAGTTCCTGGGTGGGATTTGGAGAAAGAGAACATGATTATCGATTTTTGGGTATATCTCTTAGGGGTCGTTTCCGGCACAGGTTTTGAGAGGGGGAATTGGCCCAATTCCTGGAAAATCCGAATTCCATGTTTTCCGGCTAAATTTGGCACATCAATTGCGGCGGAATTAGATTCCGGGCCCAGCCCGAATTCCGCTCCGGACAGGTTTTCAAATCCATTCGAAAATGGAAGGATTTCGGAGGTTTGAAGGCTTTTAGACAGGAAGGCTTTAATTCCATGAAGGCTTTTAGACCGGAAAACAAGGATTTGAATTCCAGTGGAATTGTCATACCCCAAGGGAATTGAATGCCAGCGCAACTACCAAATCCTGTGGGAATCAAATTCCACGCGGAAAACGACCCCTTATTGTTTGGAAATAATTCTAATATGTCTTGTCAATGAATTCTTATATATAGGGATATTCTTATTTAAAAATTAAATGATAATATTTTCATAAATATTGATTTCCGTTGTTATAGAATTATCAAATAACATTGAAAGGGTGGGAGTTAATTGTTCATTAAATTTGAGATTACCTTAAATGTTTGAACCGTTCATTTGGTCATTTTTTTGCTAATTTTTTTTAAATTAAAAGCCCTTCTAATGGGGAGTTAATGGGTCAAATACTTAAAACGTCCTGAAACTATACACCGGGTTACAAACTCGTTCTAAAATTTTAAACCATTACAGAGTGGTCCTATTACTATAAAACGTGTTACAGATTAGTCCTAATGACGTCATCCATGTACTTTTTCATTCATTTTGCCTCGTCACCGTTGACATGTCATAAAAAACTTAATTTAAGGTTCAACAATCTAAATCTAAACTCATCTAACTTATACATTTTGGTTCAAAATTAAATCTAGTGAGTTAGATTGATTTAAGTTTAGATTTGAATCAGTTTAAGCTGAATTTTTAATTAAGTTTTTGATGACATGTCAACGGTGACGAGGCGAAATGAATGAAAAAGTACATGGATGACGTCATTAGGACTAATCTGTAACATGTTTCATAGTAATAGGATCATTCTGTAACGAATTAAAATTATAGGATGAGTTTGTAACCTGACCTATAGTTTCGTGTGACGTTTTAAGTGTTTGACCCGGAAGTTAATTGATCATTAAATTTGAGATTTCTTCATTAAGTTGGCGTTTACTTTTTTCTTACAGTTGGTTTATTTTGCTATAATTAATTCTTTCATTAGTTTACTTTTTTTATAATTACAAAGCAACATCTTTGTGGATAAATTTCCACGCCAAAGTAAGGTCTTATATGTCTCGATTGGGGCAATTATTTACGAAATCAGACAATTGATTAATGAGGTTGTTTTTCTTGAATATAGGACTATTCTAAGGGCTCAAAATAGCGTTGCTCAAGGTCTTGCCAAAGAGACTTTGGCTTTTTTTTTCCAAATTATTCAGGCTTGATCAACTTAAGACCTACGGGTTAGGTAATTAGTTGGTGAATAAATCTCCACCGCCCCCTCCCCCTCCCCCTTCCCCGTTGTTTTCCTTCTTTTTTTTTAACTCCTAGGTTGGCTCACGATCTACGATATCACTTCGGCAAATGTCCTAGGAAAAAAAGTGTTATGTTAAGTCATTTGAAAAGGTGAAATACTGCCTTACCATCTATTTGAAACATTTCATAGTCAAAGTTCTTAGTCTTCATGGATTTAACACATTTAAATAGCTATGATACAGTATTCAACATCATAAATGACGAGGTCACGTTTATTTCATTGGGACCCAAGTATTATGTCATGTATCCTCTTATGAGTAGTAAGTTGTCTGTTGATGAATTTGGTTTGTTGGTAAGATTAATGACCGAGATCTTCCACTTGAAAACCCTTGGAGGTCGACCTATTAGGGATTGGCTTTTGAACCTTGTGTTTTCATGTATGATATTGCTCGCTTTCAATTAAGCCAGTTGAAATTTATTTCTGAGTTAGACATCACTTTAGCCACCAAATAAATAGTGTTATTGGCATCAAGAACTCCTTACTCATTGTATATGATCCATAATATACATGGTTAGTCCAATAAACAGTTCGATCTAGAGAATCGAGTAAGTTTACTCAGAGATGCATATTGATCTTTTAACACTCAGACTCTCATCAAGCAGTTTCTCGCAAGTCGGATAAACAGAGAGTACTAAGCGTTTGATTATAAAGAGTAAGCCGCATAAAAGTGAATGAAAGCAAATAAGTACCAGTGGTTGCTACTTGCTCGTAGGTGAACAAGGTGGGGCTAGTCATATTACTCGTAAACGTGTGTAGCATGGGCGTATGAGTCATGTCTCATCAATGTCACCTTACTACTTATAATACCTTAAAATCTAGACTAGGTCGCCACAGGTCATCGACTGATTAATGACCTGATCTGGGAATCAATTTCAGTCATTCAACAATAAAACTTCATGGTAAACATTCTATTACGATAAATTTGGGTGTTATTAACCCATAAGGCCACAAAACACACAAAAATAGTATTGATAATTATTTTTAGTTGTATTACAACCATAGAAATCACATTTATGAAATCAATTTTATCCCATGGCTCAGAGAACTCATCTCTCGGTTTACCACTAAAATCCCTTACATAGAGCCCATCATCCTTAGCAATCCAATAGGCGTTGTTTTGCTTGTCTAAGTAATCGAAATCGTCGTAATAGGCTTTGTAGTACAAATGGCGATCGTTGTCGGGGCCAAGTAACAAGTCCACTCTGTTTTACGAAGTACATGCTCCTTGAAATTCCACTCGAACTGAAACCCGACATTGACGTAGTAACGTCCCAGGTCGTGATCACTGCAATTGCAATGGACGTACAACACATTGTTCGGGCTCAGCTCGTTCAGAATGTGTTCATGAATATGTTTTTTTAAAATAGGAAGCTGATGAGGAGGGGATGATGGCTAGTAGTATCATGACCACAGCCACGGTGAAGATCATGTGAGTTTTTGGGTGGAATTTGGAGAAAGAGAACATGATTGTCAATTTTTTTTGTATAACTCTTATGTTGTTTCCTTGTATTCTTAAGTGTTATGGTAAGTCATTTAAAAAGGTGAAATACTACCTTACCGTCTATTTGAAACGTTTCAAAGTTAAAGTATTTATTAAATGGCTTTGATACAGTATATGGGGTCATAAATGATGTTTCAAAGTCAAAGTATTTATTAAATGGCTATGATACAGTATCTAGGGTCATAAATGATGTTTCAAAGTCAAAGTATTTATTAAATGGCTATGATACAGTATCTGGGATCATAAATGACGAGATCACATTTTTTTCATTGGAACACAAACCTTATGTCACGTGTCCTCTTACGAGTAGTAATTTCATCTATTGGCGAATCTGGTCTGTTGGTGATATGAATGACTGGGATCTTTCCCTTGATAACCTTAGTTTGAGCCCCTCTCGCGGGCCCTTGGAGGCCGACCTATTGGAGATTAGATCTTGAACCTTGTGTTTTGGGTCATCCATGAGGAAACCTAGTCCATCACTCATATGTTAGAATTGCATTGTCACCGATATCCTAACACTAATATAATATTGCCCACTTTCAATTAATTTAGTTGAAATCTATTTTTTATTTTTTGGTATCAAAGACCCATTCATCCTTAGCAATCTATAGTGTTATTGGTATCAAATAACTCCTTGCTCATTGTATCAACACATGATACCTAGTATAGATGGTTAGTCCAATAAATGATTCAATCTAGAGAATCGAGTGATCAGTTCACTCAGAAATGCATGCTGCTCCTTGAACACTTAGGACTCTCCTTGTGCGGTTTCTCACAAGTCGGATAGGCAGAGACTCAAAGAGTAGTAAGTGTTTGGTTATAAAGAGTAAGCCATATGAAAGTGAATGAGAGACAAATAAGTATCGGTGGTTGCTTTTAGGTGAACAAGGCGGGCCCCTACTACTCGTAAACATATGTAGCATGGGCATATGAGTCATGTCTCATCAACGAGGTTACCTTGCTACTATAATACCTTGAAATCTGGACCAGATCACTGCATGTTTTTGCCTAATTAATGACCTAGTATGCAAATCAATCTCAATCATTCAACGACAAAATTTTATAGTAAACATTTTATTACGATAAATGTGGATGTTATTAACCCATAAGGCCATAAAACATACACAAATACTATAAATCAAATTTATGAAATCAATTCTTCTCCCATGGATACATCCCATCATCTGTGTTTTTCTCAAAATTCCTTAGATAGATCCCATCATCCCTAACAAGCCAATAGATGTTGTTCTCCTTGTCTAAGTACTTACCAGCAATCTGGTCGTAATAGGCACTGTAGTACACGTGGCGATGATAGTCGGGTGCCAAGTAACAATTCCAGTTCGTGTAAAAAAACGCGTGCTCCTTGAAACGCCACTCGAACTCAGACCCGACATTGACGTAGTGTTCTCCAATATCGTGGTCAGTGCACTTGCAATGAACGTACAACACGTTGTTCGGGCTCAGCTGATTCACGATGTGGGCATGAATACTTTTCTTGAAGAAGGAAGCCGACAAGGAGGGGACGGTGGCCAGTAGTATCGTGGCGACTGCCACGATGAACATCGTGAGAATTTTGTGGTGGGGTTTGGAGAAAGTGAGCATGATTGTCATTTTTTAGTATATATCTTATTGGTTGGAGATATAATGCTAATATGTCTTGTCAACAAGTTTTTATATATAGTGATATTTTTATTTAAAAATTAAATGAGAATAATTTTGTTAATAATTTTTCCTTATTTGTAAATTCTCATATTTATTTATATTGTTTCCTTGTATTCTCAAGTGTTATGGCAAGTCATTTTAAAAGGTGAGGTCACGTTTTTTATCGGGACTCAAGCCTTATGCCACGTGTCTTCTTATGAGTACGTAATAAGCCATTTACTGACAAATCCGGTCCTCTTATGAGACTACTAAATGAGATCTTTCCTTTATAATCCTAGCTTGAGCCCTCTTGTGAGTCCTTAGAGATCGACCTATTGGGATTGGATTTGGAACCTTGTGCTTTCATGTATGATATTGCTCATTTTTTGGTTAAGTCAGTTGAAATTTATTTCCGAGTTATTTACTACAAGACATTCATTTTAGTGAATGAGAGACAAATAAGTATCAGTGGTTACTCGTAGGTGAATAAGGTGGGTCCTAGTCTTATTACTTATAAACGTATGTAGCATGAGTGTATAAGTCATGTCCCATCAATATCAAGGTCACCTTTTTTCACTTACATTACCTTGAAATCTAGACTAGATCGTCACATGTCAATCAGCTGACTCGTGACCTGGTCTGTGAATCAATCTTGATCATTCAACAACATAAATTTATGGTAAACATTTTATTACGATATTATTAACCAACAAGACCACATCTAAATCAATTACTGATCTCCCATCGTCGATAGAGATGATCTATCTTTGTCTCAAAATTCCTCACATAGACCCCATCATCCCTAGCAAACCAATAGATGTTATAGATGTCGTTCTGCTTATCTAAGTACTTACCAGGAATCTGGTCGTAATAGGCACTGTAGTACACATGGCGACGATAGTCGACGTTCAAGAAACAATTCCAGTTCGTGATAAAAAACCGTGCTCCTTGAAATTCCACTCGAACTCGGACCCGATACTGATGAATTGGTCTTCATGTCGTGGTCGGTGCACTTGCAATGGACATACAATAGTTCGAGGTCTGGGTCGTCCGGGTTCGGGCTCAGCTGATTCACAATATGGGCATGAACTTTTTTCTTGAAGAAGAAAGCAGACGAGGAGGGGATGTGATACGGATGGCTGCACGATGAGTATTTTCGGGTTGAGAAAATGCATGTTGTATAAACTAAAGTCTTGACTTCTAAGAATATTGTTAATGATTTTTTCTTATGTTTTCTGATCCAATGTTATGGAGTCCTCAACTGCACATTGATTAAGTCAAGTTTTTCTTTAGGACTGGGAAGTCGTGGAGTTCTTACACGTGATGATAAGAGTTATGGGTTTGTAATACAAGATGTCAATGATGTTTTTTTTTTTTGGGTTATATTTTTGTTTTTATTTGTGTATCTCAAACACTTGTAGTGGTTGAAAGCTATTATGAGGCGGAAGTGTTTTATTATTTATTATTATTTATTAAAGTGATTAAACAAACCCAATATTAGTGAAAATTTCAATGTATTTGCTACCATATACATCAAATTTCACCAATCAATTAGCTTTTTCATTAGTAACCCAAGTACTAGATGGATAATCTATATGATCCCAAGGGTCCCTTATATAGACCCCTTCATACTTAGCAATCCAATATAGATTATTATTGGCATCAAAGAACTCTGAACTCATAGTATCAGCATATGATACATAGTATAGATGGTGATCCCTATCCGGAGCCAGGTAACAGTGCCACTCGGTGGGACGAAATACGTGCGTCTTGAAATTCAACTCGAACTCTGACCCGACATTGACGTAGTGGTCCCCCAAATCGTGGTCGCTGCAGTGGCATCGCACGTACAACACGTTGTTTGGGATGAGATTGTTCACGATGTGGACATGGATGCGTTTGTAGAAAATGTTGGCTGATGAGGAGGGGATTGTGGCTAGTAGGATTGTGGCGACTGCCACGATGGATATCGTGAGAGTTTTAGAGAAGGAGAACATGGTTTTTTGTTTGTTTGTTTTAATGTGTATATGTTGGTGAAAATGGTCTTGTCAACAAGTTCTTATATAGTGGTAATTGTATAATTTTTTTTTGTGTTATCTTATAAGATAATAATTTTATAAATTAGAGATTTTTCCTTGTTTGATTTCTTTTTTCTTCCTCATACTCATGAACAATGTGAGCATGAATACGTTTCTTCATAATGGAAGCTGACGAGGAGGGGATGGTGGTTAGCCACGATGAACATCGTGAGAATTTTGGGGTGGGATTTGGAGAAAGAGAACATGATTGTCATTTTTTTGGTACATCTCTTATTGGTTTGAGATAATACTAATGTTTTTTTTTAAATGAGAATAATTTTGTTAATAATTTTTTCTTTATTTGAAATTCTTATTTTTTCTCACTCATTTTTATTTATATTGTTTCCTTGTATTCTAAAGTGTTATATACAACAAGTCATTTGAAAGGGTGAAATACTACCTTATAACCATCTATTTGAAACGTTTCAAAGTCAAAGTCTTTAGTCTTCATGGATTTAAGACAATTGAATGGCTATGAAAAAGTGAAGCACAAGAGTCCCTTAGGTGTGTATGCTTGAAGTGTTATGGGTTTGTAACATAATTATAAATGAGGAGGTCACTGGGACCCAAACCTTATGCCACTTGTCTTCTTATGAGTAGTAAGCAGAATTGCTGGCCAATTTGGTTCGTTTGTGAGATCAATGACTGAGATCTTCCCTTTAATGACCCTAGCCAGCAATCTCGTGAGCCCTTTGAGGCCGACCTATGGGGGATTGGATTTTGAACTTTGTGTTTTTATGTGTTAGAATTGCACACCAATATCTCAATACTAGTATGATATAACTCAAATTTCTTCGATAATTAGCTTTCACATCATCATCTAGGGTTGCCATCCATTCGATGGATAATCTATACCCTCTCTAGGGTCCCTTACCTATCATTGAAAGTAAGACTATAGGCAATAAAGTACAAATGTCGATGGTTGTTGGGGGCCAAGTAACAGTGCCAGATTGTTCCCTGAAATACGTGCGTCTTGAAGTTGAACTTAAACTCAAACCCGAGAGGTTTCCCAAGTCATGGTTAGTGCAGCGACAGTGCACGTACAACTTGTTGTTTGTGTTCAGCTCGTTCAGGATGTGGACATGGATGTGTTTGTACAACAAGGAAGCTGATGACGAGGGGATGGTGGCCAATAGTATCGTGGTGGCTGCCACGATGGATATCGTGAGAATTCTTGAGAAGGAGAACATAATTGTAGCTTTTTAAATGTATTATTTTATATGGTGGTAAGTTTATGATTTTATACATTATCTTGATAATAATTATATTTAAAACTAAACGAGAACAATTTTATTAAAGATGTTTCCTTATTTTTAAATTTTATGAAAATGGTATCATATAAATTTCAATTCATAAGAATAATTCCAAAAATTAATAGAATTAATATATGGAAATAATTATATTGTAAATCCACATGGATTCTAAGTTGATGTGGGTAGGCTTGGTAATTAGTATCCGGAAAATCGGGTACCAACCAGAAATCTGGTTAATTTGGGCAGGGATTACCATTTGAATATGGTAAATCGTTCAAGAGGGACGCGGAGAGACTCTGATACCATTTGTAGCATCCCAACCTTTTCCAACAAGATATTGTCTGCTTTGAGCGTAGGCCCTTACAGATTTACTTTTGGATCCATTATGGTGACTTCCCATAAGGTCACTCATTACACCCAAAACACGTCGTGTCCTTTAAGATTGAATTATTCCTCATAACCTAAAAATCTCTCTCGTGATTATCCGAGGATGTGAGATGTGAGATTGTGCTAGTCAAATTTTAAACATAATAAAATTCATAGCTCGAGAGGACCAAATATTATTAATTTTTCAGCTTTTTTTTTTGCTACTACATAAAATCAAATTTTATCAATCAATTATCTTCCCAATAATAATTGAGGTAGTCATCATGTGTTGCAGGATCTCTCCTATACACTCCATCTTCCTTAGCAATCCAATAGAAGTTGTGATGCTGATCAATGAACCTAGACGGCGCACCGTCAATGTAGGCAACAAAGTAGGCATGTTGATGGTCGTCTGGAGCCAAGTAACAATGCCAGAGTGTCGAGCGAAATAGGTGCGGCTTGAAATCCCACTCGTACTCAGACCTGACGTTGATGTAGTTGTTTCCCCCGGGATCGTCACTGCAACTACACCGAACGTACAAAACGTTGTTCGGGTTCAGCTCATTCAGGATGTGGCCATGGTAATGATGCATCGCGTACCACCAGGCTGAGGATGTGGGGATTGTAGCCAGTAGTGTCGTTATGGTTACCAGGATTAGTAGCATGAGAGTTTGGGGAGCGAATTTGGAGAAGAAGAACATGATTGTGGTTTTTTTTTTAATTTATTTGTCTAGTCAACAAGTATTTATATAGTCTTAAATTTGTAACTTATGTGTTCTCTTAAATAAATAAAGAAAATTATTAGCGTTCCTGGCATTTTTTGCAATGACCAAATTAATATTTATCCACTAAATCAAATCAATCTCAACCATTCATTAAATCCTAATAATCTAATCAAATCTTTAGCATTTAATTACATAATTAATTATTAGATAATTATTAGGAAAAAAGTAGTTATCCCATTAAATTAGGAGTAGTTACCAAAATAATTTCTAATTAATTATCATAATTTAGTTACCAAAACTGCTTTAATTAGTTTGGCAAAAAAATAAATTTGTAGCCAAACCTTTCCCGAGAATGCGACACAAATAGTTTTGGTCTTAACAATGTGACACAAATAGTTTTGGCTATGTTTGACATTCTCGAGAAAGATTTGGCTACAAATTTATTTTTGGCCAATTAATTATTATAAATTAATTAATTTCTGGAGAACATTAATTTATATCCATATTTTCGGTTGTACTAGTGCAAGCAATCCGTCCCAGTGCAGGCATACATATCCTAGTGCAGACATAATGTCATATTTGCCACCCCGAGTTACTTGTCCTAATTATACTTGTTCTAGTGCAGACATATTTGTCGCCTGCATTACCTTAAGCTAATTAACCAGTTCAGTCAATTAATCAATTTTAACCATTAATCACAAAGTGTTAAGAGTAACAACAACCAATAGTTACAAAAATTACCCAAAACTTCATGGTAAACATTTAATTATTGTATATAATGGGTGTTTATTATATTAACCCATGAAATAAACACAATTAATTCTTTTTTTTCAATTATCTTACTACCATATAAATCAAACTCTTATCAATTACTCTTTAGGCTCCCAATAATGCCACATGTAATCCATATGTGCCACAGGATCTCTTACATAGACTCCATGTTCCGTAGCAACAAATAAAAAGTTGTGATTCCAATCGATGTAATTTGGATCCATATCGTCATGATACGCGGTGAAGGCCGCGAATCGTTGGTCATCCGGAGCCAGGGTACAATCCCATGTTGTCGCTCGGAACTTGTGCGGCTTGAAGTCCCACACGTACTCAGACCCGACGTTGATGTAGTTGTCTGACCCGGTGTCATCGTTGCATCTGCAACGCACGTACAATACTTTATTATCGCTCAGCTCGTTCAGGATGTGGCCGTAGTAGCGGTGCATCGCAAAGAACCAGGCCGACGATGTGGGGATCGTGGCTAATATCGTTGCAACTATCAGGATTTGTATCGTGAGAGTTTTGGACTGAGATTTGGAGGAGAACATGATTGTCATTTTTTTTTTGTTCCTTTTGGGAAATGGTGATACTACTATGATGTATTGTCATTTGTCAACAAGTTATTATATAGTGATAAGTGTGGCTTATATATGGAAAAGAAATTTATAAGCTCAATGATGCCAAATTTTAGCTATATTAGCTATATTTTGGAAAGTTAATAAAAGAAATGCCAAATTTATTATAGGGGTAGTGAATTTTGCTTACAATAATTTCCATATATCATCCTTCTAATTCCTTAATTAATCAACTACTAATTATGTTAAATAGACTAATGGAATCCTAACTATATTTTCAATATAAAAAAATATTATATGAAAATTGGTAGGATATTGGGTTGTCTAGACCCAACATGCAATATCACTATTTGAAGAATTGTACTATTTTGAACTATCAAATTGTTTATTCGATAGCTCAAAATCGTTTTATTTAGATAAAATACTCTCATGTGTCACTATCTATTGCGTAATTACTCATATAATCATTACTCATGTGTATTATAATGACTGTGTAATTTTTTTATTTGCTATATGGTCTAGCCAACAAGTATTATTTATATAGTTTAAATTTTTTTTTTTTTTGCCGAGGCCACTCCCTGGAAGGGTGAAAACTATTACCATAGTCATAAATTTGTAACTTGTGCATTCTCTTAAATAAGGAAATAAAATTATTAGCTTTCCTTAGTTTTTCAAGTAATATGACAAAAGCAATTAATTTTGGAACATTAATCTAAACATATAATATAGCAAGGTCAACGCTCCGGTACCCACAGGGGTACCGATACCCTATCACTAAAATTTCATTACATTTATGTTTGAATTTTAAAGTTTGAGAGTCTTAGTTTAGTGTTCAGGGTTTAGGATATAGTGTTTGAGGTTTTGAGTTTATTTTGGGGGTTTATGATATTTTTAATTTGAACTTTTGGTCAAAAGTTAGAGTTTTACATACGATTTAGGATTTGAGCTTATGAAGTAGTATTTGAGGGTCAGAATTCAGTGTTTAGGGAGTAAGCATTATTCACTAGTGCTCATGATTTATTACAATGGATTTAGGACTCATTATTTAAATTTTAACCATTTAAAAATGTGAATTTAGAGTGCTAGGTACCGATACCTGTGGGTACCAGAGCGCTTGCCATATAAGCAAATAGGAGAAAAAGAAGTTGCCACGTAAGCTTTTGCTCACCTCACCGCACTCTTAGATTTTCAACCAATCACAATATTGCTTTATTTTTTATTTAATAATCTTTTCAACCGTTTCACTATAGTGGATTCTTCCCAATTGCTTTTTATTTTTATTTTCAATTTTGCGTATTCTTCAATTTTAAAATATTCTTCAATTATTGACACTTCTTTTGTATTCAATTGATTCTTTTAGATTGTATTATGTTGGTGTATTGTTGTCATTTTTTTCGTTTCTACAAATTCTTTCACAGTTATGGAGAAACTCATTTCATTGGGGGTGAGTTTCTCTCCGTCACATGTACTAAAATTAAAGCACATCATTTATGTGTTACAGACATTCAAGCTAAATAAGTTATCGATTAATTTGGTCAAGAATCGATTTGCATAATTAAAAAAAATTATGTATATTAAAGAAATATATTTTCAGGTAATATATCAATTGAGTTAGAGAAATAAGGTTGTACCTTAATAAGAGCAATAGTTTGTGAAGTCAAGAGTGTGTAATAGTATGAGTCATGAGATCGTAAGTAAAACATGTTACAAGTCATTTACTATTAACAAATTCAGAATATTAATCGAGTTGAGTTAGTTTGATTTGGGCATATTCATCATCCCTAAATATATTCATATAAAATTATTTTTATTTCCAAGTTTTAACGGGCCAATTGAGGTTTCATTCCTCAAAATTAAATTTTTTGGCAGTATTGGATTTTTTAGTCTCGACTTTATTTGTTTGCAAATATTTTGAGAGAGTTGCAATATCATTTTTTTTTTCTCTTGAACTTACTTTTGTTGGTAAATCAAATATTTTGTTACAATTTTTAAAGTCGTATTGGTTTAGAAGACATCACTCATTCAAAAAGTTTGTTTAAGAAAATTTTAATTAAAAGTTGCATAAATATAAAAATTTATGAACATTTTAGAGAAGTATTTGTCAATTAATATATATTTTCAACTAGAGAAAATTGGAGAAACAAGATTGTACTTTAATAAGAGCAATGACCAGTGAGGCCACAACTATGTGGTAGTATTTGTCATGGGAACGTAAGTAAGCAAGTTACAAGTCATTTACGATTAACAAATTCATAGTATTGATCGGATTGAGTTAGGTTGAAATGGGCATATTTCATCAAACTTAAATATATTAATGTCACATGATCTTTATTTCCATATTCATCTAAGTGTTAACGGGCCAATTGGGATTTCATTCCTCAAAAATATTTTTTTGGACAATGTTGGGTTTTTACTTTTTAGTCTCCACTTTATTTGTTTGAAAATGTTTCGAGAGAGTTGCAATTTTGTTTTCTATTTGTCTCGAACTTACTTTTGTTGGTAAATCAATTTTTTTGTTATACTTTTTTTTTAAGTTATATCATTCATTTGGAAAGTTTGTTTAAAAGAAGTATAAATTAAAAAAAATTGAGTTGCATAAATTAAAAAAAATTATGAATATTTAAGATAAGTATTTGTCAATTAATATATATGTTGAGCTAGAGAAAATTGGAGAAATAAGATTATACCTTAATAAGAACAATGACCAGTGAGGTCACGAGTGTGTAATACTATTAATCATGGCCCATGGGAACATAAGTAAAGCATATTAGAAGACATTTACTATTAACTAATTCATAGTACTGATATGGTTGAGTCAGGTTGAATTGAGCATATTTCATCAAACCTAAATATATTAGTGTAACATGATCCTTATTTTCATATTCTTCTTAGTTTTAACGGGCCAATTGAGATTTCAGTCATCAAAATGATTTTTTGGACAATATTGGGTTTTTAGTCTCCACTACTTAATTTGTTTGCATATGTTTTGAGAGAGTTACAATTTTGTTTTCTATTTGTCTCGAACTTACTTTTATTGGTAAATCAAATATTTTTTTAATTTATATTTGTTTGGAAGACATCATTCATTTGAAAAATTTGTTTAAATGAAGTATAAATTAAAAAAAAATTGAGTTGCATAAATGAAAAAACTTATGAATATTTAAGAAAAGTATTTGTAAATTTATATATCTATTGAGTTAGAGAAAATTGGAGAACTAAGATTCTAACTTAGTAAGAGCAGACCAGTGAGGTAACAAGTGTGTGATCGTAAGTAAAGCGAGTTACAAGTCATTTACTATTTAAAAATTTAGAGTATTGATCGAGTTGAGTAAGATTGAATTGGACATATTTCATCAAACCTAAATATATTAAACACGATCCTTATTTCCATATTCTTCTATCTTCTAAGTTTTGACGGGCCAACATGAGGTTTCATTCCCCAAAATAAATTTTTTGGACACTGTTGGGTTTTTATCTTCTACTTTATTTGTTTGCAAATATTTTGATAGAGCTCCAATTTCTTTTTTTATTTGTCTCGAACTAACTTTTGTAGGTAAATCAAATTTTTTGAAGTCATATTGGTTAGAAGACACCACTCATTTAAAAAGTTTGTTAAAAAAAATATAAATGTAAATTTTCTTTCTCCTTTCCAATGCTCATAAATGGACCTATTTCATTTCAATATGTAACTGAACTTAATTATTTATAAAATATTCTAAAATTAATCACAATATTAAATTTAAATATTATGTCTATTTTGGTACTATATAAACAATTATCTAGATATTTTTATATATTTTTACTTTAAACTATTTTAGTTCTCAATTAAGTAAGGCGTTAATTATTTTGACCCATTGAGTTTTAGTTTAATTTCAGTCTCGATATTTCAAAATTTTAGTTGGTTTATAGTTTGCTAAACATAATTTTAGATCTATCATTGTATAAGATCATTCCTTATTTACTAATTATACTTAACAAATAATTGAAATATCACATAGCAGGCTATCGGCCAACGGGCCGAAAAAGATGCTAGTGTATAAATATAAATATTTGAGGTTTTGAATCCAATCCAATTCAAAGATGGAGATGTTTGAGACCAATATTAATCGGTTAAAGGTTACATTAATCGCTGATCGATTGACTTTATAAATCAAGAAAACTGACCGACCCAAATTAAATGTTACAAAACATATGTTGGTTTAACCGGAAAAAAAATTATTCAATCTTTTGTTAACACTGTTTCGACCAATTTAACCTAATTTTGACAAAATTAACTTATAAAATTTAGCCGATATTATTAGATTTTTTAGTGGAGAGTTTGTTAAATTGGTCATGGTCAGTTAACCATAATTTGAGCGTTGGCTGACTTGCTATGAATCCCTTAACCAACCATCAACCATATGTCGAATCAATTAACCTTAAGTTAATTAGTTTAGTCAGTTAATCAATTTTAACCATTAATGATAATCTATTGCCAGCTCTAGTTGTGTTAGAGCAATGGAATCTAATGTCAATTAGCTTAAAAAGAACCAATAGTTACACAAACAAAAGTTCATGGTAAACATTTAATTATTGTATATAATGGGTGTTTATTATATTAACCCATGAAATAAACACAATTAATTCTTTTTTTTTCAATTATCTTACTACCATATAAATCAAACTCTTATCAGTTAGTCTTTGCTCCCAATAACTCTTTAGGCTCCCAATAACGAAACAGGGAATCCACATGTGCCACAGGATCTCTTATATAGACTCCATGTTCCGTAGCAACATAGAAAAAGTTGTGATTCCAATCGATGTATCTTCGATCCATATTGTCATAGTACACGGGGAAGAAAGCAACTCGTTGGTCGTCCGGATACAAGAGACAATCCCATTCTGTAGACCGGAACTTGTGCGGCTTGAAGTTCCATGTGTACTCGGACCCGACGTTGATGTAGTTGTCTGACCCGGAGTCGTCGTCGCATTTGCAACGCACGTACAACACTCTACCTGGGTTCAACTCGTTCAGGATGTGGCCGTAGTAGCGGTGCATCGCGAAGAACCAGGCCGACGATGTGGGGATCGTGGCCAATAGTATCATTGCAACTACCAAAATTGGTATCATGAGAGATTTAGAGGAGGACATGATTGTGGCTTTTGATTTGGTGTAGGGAGAATGATGTATTGTCCTTAGTCCTTATATAGTGTAATTTATATATGGGAAAATAATTTATAAACGTAAGGGGAAGAAATATTAGCTAATTTTGGAATATTAATAAAGAAATTTCAATTTACGACAGGGTGGTGAGATTTTCTTAAATTAATTTCCATATATCATCCTCCTATTTCCTTAATTAATCAAATATTTAGGCCTTTCATGGACAACCATTTTGAATGGAAATAGATTAATGGAATTATAATAATACTTTTAATTTATAAAACTAACCATAAATAATAATGATATGGGAATTTATAAAATATTTATTTGAGCAATTTATCGACTAATTATACTCTTTCAAGCTACCAAACTTCTGATTCGATAACTCAAAAATATTTTATTTAGTGATTTGTTATTGAAGGGTCACTCATTAACATCACTTAACAATTGAAAAAGTCACAAACGAGTAATATTCATATTATAAAGCTTATACATGAATGAAATACTTATGTGTACTAGTGTAATCTAGGGAGCGTTAGTGTATAAGACGTTACTAAGGGTATCATCAAGAATTTGGACGACTTCCAAGGCTTTCTGGTGAAATCTCAACAATGGGCCATCAAAGCAACAATCAGTCGTTTGAACTCAAGCAGGGGAGTACGAATGCTGAGAGATACTTGAAGGTGGTCTAACGTCTAAGGTGAGTCTCAATGGTTGACGTCACTCGAAATGGCAATCCAGCACATTAAGTCAACCACCAAGAGCGTCGAGCTGGTGAAGTCTATCTCATGGCCAAGCCAAGGTCCCACTAGGACCTGAATCCAGGATGCAAAAATGTATCATAGGTGGAAGAGGGTTTGTAAACCCTGAGAGAAGATACGGTAGAACCCTAGACAACAATGACCGTGGACGTCCAACCTACCAGAAACCCCAAAGGAAGAAAGAAGGAGGACATGAATGGTGGAGACTAGAAAAATATCGAAGGGCGGTCAAACCATCCACAACCTAAGTACAATCGCTTTCGAGAAAAATACGACATATGTTGGCTCAAACCACTGAAGCGATACATCTTCAAGTGATGTGAAATTCACAAACAACCCGATCATCTAACGATTGCCGGAAGCTAAAGGAAGAAATTTGGCATTACAACCAATAGTTTAAAAAAAAGGTACACCACACTTCATGGTGACATTTCATTATTGTATATAATGGGTGTTCTTGTATTACTACCATATGAATCAAACTCTTTTTTTCAATTGTCTTGCTACCATATAAATCAAACTCTAATTACCCATAAATCTTTAGCTTAGCATCCCAATAATGCACAATGAAATCCATATTTGTCTTAGGATCTCTCATATAGACTCCATGGTCCTTAGCAACATAGAAAAAATTGTGATTTGAATCGATGTATCGACTCATAAAATCTTTGTACGCGGTAAAGACCGCAAATCATTGGTTGTCCGGAGCCAGGGTACAATCCCATTCCGTCGACCGGAACTTGTGCGGCTTGAAGGTCCATGCGTACTCAGACCCTACGTTGATGTAGTTGTCTGATCCGGAGTCATCGCTACAGCTGCAACGCACGTACAACACATTGTCCGGGCTCAGCTCGTTCAGGATGTGGCCATAGTAACGGTGCATTGCGTAGAACCATGCCGACGATGTGGGGATCGTGGCCATAGTATCATTGCAACTACCAAGATTGGTATCATAAGAGATTTAGAGGAGGACATAACTGTCATTTTCTTATTGGTTCCTTTTGGGAAATGGTGATACTACTATGAGGTATTGTCAACAAGTTATTATATAGTGGTAAATGGTTTATATATGGAAAGAATTTATAATCTCAAGGGGGATAATATTAGCTATATTTTGGAATATTAATTAAATAAATTCCAAATTTAATTATAGGAGTGGTAAGTTTTGCTTAAAATGAATTTCCATTTATCACCCTTTTATTTCCTTAATTAACCAACCACTTATGAAGGGTCAACACTCAACCACACTAATCATCTTGAACAAATCACTAAAAAAATTATTTATATTTTTATTTATATATTTAATTTATTTTTATGAATATGTTTAATATTTTAATGTGACCAATTTAATAAATTAAATATATTAAAATAGTGTGTCAACTTGAGCCGGCCCAACTAACAGTTTCTTGTTCTCTTTTGGGGACAAATGATAAAAATAATCCTCAACGTTTGCTTCATTTTATTCAATTATTTCAAAAAAAAAAATCAATTTTCATGATTTCAATATATTCCATAATTTGAAAAATCCAAAATAAAGTACACATTATATAGATTGTGATTTCATAGAATTTTCACTATTTTATATAGTAAAAATTGACCTTAATAACATTATATATGTAGTTCGAGACGGGAAGAATGAGTTCTGTGATTTCGAGTTTAAGGGGGGATTTGGCAAGTCAAATGGAGAGTTGTGTTTCTTAATTCTTCGTTTCCACTCGAATGATGGTGTTTCTTAATGAATAGAACCTTACGCATAAAATCATGTTTTTTTTATAGACAGATAGAAATAATCGTAACGTTATGAGCTGATAAAATGGCAAGTGGTTGTCTTTATAGTTCATAACTTAACCCGATTTGCAACTTTTTCCAGTCCGACGAACCTAGGGATCAGAACATATGAACCCCTGGAGCTTACATTATGGCTCTGGCATAGGTCCCACAACCCACACGTTCCCTTTGTTCAACCTCTCTCTCCCACCCAACAACATCTCTACTCCAACTAGTTAAATTGCCGACTAGTGTGCCACACACATAAATAGGTACATAGTTCAAATCTCACCTTCCACATGGTTAGTCAGTGGGAGGACGGGGTTTAATTTGAGATATCAAACAACATTGGGCTCAATTTGACAACCAATGTTTAACTGTGACCAATCTAGTCAAAATTTTTTGCTCTGACACGATACTTAGCATCCCATATAGGAACAGGGGATTGTCTATAGATCATGATCAAAGTTTTGCTTCATTGAACCGTCTCTTTCCCTTCTTTACCTTTTTTTTCCACATTTTACTTATGATAACTCCATATCTACGTCATTCCATCGTTGAAAGTCTCCACGAGTTTATGGTTTTGTTGCTTAGTGAGTGTGATGTAATACTTTGATGACCTTACACATAGAATCTTCAAAGTTTAAAGGGCCTAATTATGTACTAATCAACCTCTAATAAAGTAAAAACAAACCAATTAGGCGGCAATTCCACCCTCATTACCAAACCCTATTAGTACTAATAAACCAACACTAACCCAAGTTTAGAATCCTAAGTACAAGTGTGAAAAAGACCCAACAAAGCCTTTTTTTTTTCGAAGTAAACGATAAAGTTGGAATCTTTATCTAAAGTTTTTTCAGAATTTTCTATGTAAAAATGTAAGTAAAAGTCATCGCCTTTAAAAGCTAATAGCCTTTTTGGTAGTAATCAAAAGGGTCCTTGGCAGGCAAGCTCAGAACTCGATACACTTACAAATCTCTTCTACCTTTTTTTTCATCTGATTTTGTGTCATCTCCCAAGTCTTGATTATGGAGTTTGATGGACGGTAAGATAAACTTGGTGAAAATTTACTGAAATGGGTTGACTTTGGTTGTCCTGGAACGATAAGATTGTAGAGAAGTGTTAAAATTAGGATCTTGATGTTCTATGTGATAGACGGCGTTTTGAATATCGTAAGCAATGAGTGTACAATCAGTTCTAATTAGTTGACCCTTTTGTTTTGATCCATGAGGGTACTTGGACTACTATGGGTTTTTTTTTATGGTTAAAATTAAAACTAAGGTCTTGACACTTGTACATTAACCACTTGATTCGTTATATTTTATTGTACATGCAGTAGCTCGTGAAAGAAATGTGAATCATAGATTGTGCACCATCTCAACAAAAGTAAAACCAAAAATTAGAAAGAGAACAGTGGATTAAGAAGTGCTTAGAAGGAAACAGACGATAAAGGGATCTTGATGAGTTGTTTTTTCAAATATGGTGTCTCTTGATTTCTCGTGACAACAAATTGAAATACACATATGGTAACGTTAAAACCCCTCGATATAAGCTCGTTTGTAATCTCTTCACGCAACAACACGTACACCATTGCTCACTTTGTTCATCAACTATATGAGTCAGAAGAGTCTCATTCTTACTCATAAGAACGAAAAATGACTCATAACTAGTCGTTATCATTTCGTACAAGCATCGTTATTGTTATTATCAACGATACATACTCTTTTCAGAGACGAAAAAAGACTAAAAAAAACTAGGCCAAAAATCCACAATTTACCACCAAAGAATTACATCCAAAAAACCCTAATTAAGGCCACCAAATCCTTACCAAACAAGGAAAAACCAATTTCCCTTTCTCATTTATTTTCCAACCAATTTCTCCCAACCACATTCCCCAAAATGCCCCTCTCAATATCCAAAAATATCATTTCCCAATTTCTTGTTTTCTCCTTTCTATAGCTCATTTATCTCTCTGGCACAAACTGGGAAACACAGATCAGGTACAGCTAACGCGGGAAACCCCCCAAGCCCCATCATCGATCTCACCGTTCAAACACATCGGTCATTCAATCGGACGGCTCCCAAGCTGATGCGGTCAACAGCGACAAATCCTTCCAACCCAATTTCAACGACCCGTTTTCCTCCTCAACCAGAGTATATCCTTTCCACGGAAACATACCGAGCAGCAACCCGGCCTGGGCGGCCGGGTTACCGCCCAACGAAACGGGTCGGAACCCGACCCGCCTCAGCTCCTCCCCCCACCGCTCCACCTTCACCTCCCCTGTCCTCTTCGGCCCGCCGACGGCGACTATGTTCCGGATCTCGCACCCGAACAGCTGCTGCTCCACCGTGTGCCGCTCCACGTTCTCCGTTTCCAGCCCGTCTCCGAGCGCGTCGAACAACGCGCTGTAATAATGAAGCGCCTCCACGAACCTCCCTAGGAAATTCCCGCCGTGGCTCAGATCCTGCTCCACGATCGTCACCAGCTTCGGCCGGAGCAGCGTTAGAAGGCTCAACGTCGATAAATCACTTCCGGTGATGTCGTACAAACAGTGATGCATCCAGTGCACGATTACCGCTTCCCTCGGCCGGATCCCTAGCTGGCTCAGATCCGTGACGCTCCCGATTTTCCCCTCCACGGGATGGAACTCGAACGGTAAACCTAGCGAGCTAGCGAAATCGGCGAGGCGGCGGCCGGTCGATTCGAGCAGCTCCGTGGAGGATCCGAACCCGGTTATCCTCATGGACCGGATTTTCTTCGTCCGTGAGGCGAGGATGTGGAACAATCCTGGCCATTGGAGTCCCTGCATGATGTCGAGGTCGATGACGTGGACGCGATCCTCGCCGTCCAACGCCTGGAAGATCGCTTGGTTGGCAGTGAAGTGGGAGAATTTGATCAACGGTGAGATCGAGTTGTAGGACTGGAACGCGGTGAAGAACCTCTGCGACTGAGTCAGCGTCACGTTTTTCGTCGTCAGCGGAGAGTACGACCCCAAGCAGGAGCTCACCACACGCGCCTGTAGAGCATGTGCGAAGTACGCGCCGACTCTCTCCGGCGAAGAACCAAAGGGAGACGAAAGCTCCGAGATCTCCGGTAAGAGATCCGTCGCGTCGTCGAGGTTATCCATGGCGACGCACTCCGCGCATTGGAGGAGCAGACCGAGAAGTCTCAACCCAGTTGACTCGTCGGCGTCGTTGCCGCCGGAGGCGGCAACGACGCCGAATTCTTCGGAGGGGGATTTCTCGACGTTGGGTCGCTTGGCGGAGGAAGGGCCGTCGTCGGGGGAGGAAGGGGGGACGCCGGCGGCGGCGGCGGAGGGGTCTCTTTCGGAGCGTTTGGTTTTCATGGGAGGGATTGGAGGCTGGAGGATTAGAGAGTGAAGCATGTCGGAAGAAATTGGAGGTGGGGATTGAAGGAGGAAGAAGAGATTCGAAAGGAAGAGAGGTTTCGAGCAAAAGGTGACAAAATCTATGGAGGGGAGTCAGAACAATGGAAGTGTGTGCAGAAGGAAGGGAAGGAGAAAAGGGGAAGGAAGAAGAAAGGTAGATAGGAAAGATTAGATTTAATAGTAAAAAAGGGTGAGAGAGTGTACTAATTTTTTTGGGTAGTTTTCGAGCCGGTTCGGTTTGTGGTTTTGGGTTTGGGTTGGTTGACTTGGAATTGCTCGAAGAAATTGTTGTGTTCTCTTTCGGTTTTAGAGCGTACTGGTATGAGATAAGAGTTTTCGTCAATTTACAAATAGACTTATCTCGACGCTGACATGTTACGTTCTGATGTGTCATGTTGTTGATTTATTGTTTGATTCATTTTCTAATCAATTCAATTGAGAGTACATTACAAGTATAGAGTCACGACATTGAGCTTCAAGGTCCAGTTTGTATGCAAACTGCACTGTTGTTGCCTCTTTCGTGACCTGAGTTCGCCTTATGGGGCCACGAGACTTAGACACGAAAGCAACAACAACAACAACCATCTATAGTAATTAAAACTCTTTCACCATCTAGTCCACCTTATCGTTACTAGACCTGTCCACGAAAGCAACATCAATTCATCTCCAATAGTCGGTAACCATCTTTTATAGTCACAATCACTATACAATTTCAAAGTCTAATTCGACTCACACCGTGTAGTTAATCTTCGCCCTAAACCAATTGCTACCTCTTTTGGTGACCGAGCCCATCTATAGTATTTAAACCTCTTTCGCCACCTAGACCACCTTATCAACCTATCCACGAAACCAACAATAAATCTATCTGCAATAGTCGATAATCTTCTTTCATAGTTACAATCACTATACAATTTTGAAAATCCCGATTCAACTCACACCCTGTAGTCAATATTCACTCGTAACCCATCCCACTACTAAACGAACGTAAAAACCAACATACTCAAACCGAAATATAACCCAACCCGAATTCGGGGTTTTGGAAAAAGATGTGGGGTTAGGTTTCTCCGTTAGTGTCGTTAAAAGAGGGGGGCGTTCTGTTGTCATTACTCGGGCGGACGGACTAGTTTGGGAATTAGGGATGATTTTTTATTCTTTTTCATAATTTCTCTATTTCTTTAATAATTTTTTTAATTATAATTAATTTATATAATTAAAATATTTTTCTTTTGCTTTTTTTCTTGTTTAATCATAATTAAAATAATTAATGGACTCTCATGATTCGTCTTATTGTTACGGCTTTGTGAAGATTCATAGTAAACTCCCTCACTCTACGTAGCAAGATTAACTTAGTTAATTAATCTTTCAATTTGGGTACCTTAACTTATTGGGTTAATCAATCACACCACTTAAATAAAGTTTGTGTTACATATTGGTCATGGTTAGAGTCGATAGTTAGGTTTCCATACTACTAATTTATTTTACTTACCGGCTTTGATGACGGTGTTATATAAGCATTTGAGTCGAGCTGGTAAAATATCTTGTTGGGTGTGTTCAATTACTGGTAAGAATAGTGGTGGAGTTAGGAGGAGAGCCCGCCTTGGATCCAAATTATTAACGAGAATATGTCCGACTCATTGTATTTTATGCATTGGGCCTAAGGTCTACTTGAATATTGGCTATGTCATTGACTAAGAGCAACTACTTGTTGGAGGACACATGAAGGGGCCTTTAATCGAATGGGATAACTCATTTGAGATACTATAGAGGTCACACACAATCGAGCTAGAGGGTTTGAAGATCTCTCGTGTTTATATCATGGGTAATCTATATGCTTATACCAAGTATATTGTGACTGAAGTATTTAGAGCCGTCTAATATCAAAATATGAAAGGCTGTAGGTGCAATCTTATATGGGCTATTCAATGTTTGATCGTTTCCAACCTATGTTCCAATTCTGCGTATGATCATGAACTCACAGTGTAAGTTGAAGCACGTGTGTAAAAAACTTCAACAAAAACGAAAACACAATCTTTATCCACACCTCATAGCACAAAATCAACGAGGTAAGGTAAAGAACAAATTATCGAGCTAGCTAGTATGTTGGTCATTGTTATATAATATACACGCTACAGACTTCGTGATCAGGTTAACTATGTCACGTCCTCGTTCGCACTCACATTTTCACCTCATCCGTCAACTATCAAGATTGGCCACTACAACGAAAAAAGGGGAACTAAAATGCATGAAATTAGTTTAGGTGTGACCATAATGCTATTCAATATAATACAAGGACCGTCACCACAAATTCCATAAAGTAGAATGACTATTCTATTAAGATCCCTTGGGATGATGGTTTTTCATTTAGGGTTTCGAGAGATTTTGTATTTTTGTGGAAGGGCGTTATTAGCACGTCTCATTTGCCAATTTGGAATCAACCATTATCACCCTTATTTTATTTATATTTTTAAAAAAAATATTTTATTTTTTATTTTATTACTAAAGGGTTTGAGTTTTGGAATTTCAAATACACGAAAGTTTTGATTGATTTAAATCCTATTTAACGTGGGAATTGGGAATTTGTTCCCTTGTGGATTGGATTTATGATAGCATGCGACTAATTTTGTTATTCCATTATAGACTCTTTAATCTGCGACAAATACGTTATATTTGATGTAAATTTTACGAGTGATTTTGATACAGGGTTAAAAGATTTTTTGAGTTGCAAAATAAATAGTTCGGTTATCAAACCGAGGAGTACGTGATGACATATTGAGTGTTGTTATAGGTATGTAGCAGTTGAATGCTTCAAAACTATCTAACTGGAGACGTGTGACACCATATTGAAACACAAACACTACAAACAGACTGATTTGTCTCTTATAACCTGAGATGATGTGAGTGGCTAAGAAATTGTCATTGTAACGTTCTTTGATAACTTGTCATTGTAAATTTAATATGTTCGGGTTGAAGAACGAGGGAAGTTTGGGAGAGATGGGGAGACCTAGCCGCTGCGGGTGAGGGTGGATAAGCTTCTTTCTTCACTTCACCTCTTCACCAATCATTTTCAATCTATCCTAATCCAATCATTGGATCTGTTTTCTAATATAACAGTTTCTAATAATGTCCTTATAATAGTAGATCCCGCGTAGGATTTATGACCACAAATTATGATACAATACAGAGGTCCATCAATTTTCATAATTATCTTTATATTATCAATATTACGACACACATTTTAAGGATGAATATTTTAAACTAAAATAGTTAATAAACAAAACATATACAATATTTTATCACATAAGAGAAGTGTTGTCAATGCATTCAATGGAGGTTCGGCCGACCAAAATACTATGTTCCGGTGTCGTTTTGTATCCTCTTATTAATTAATTAATTAATTAATTAATTAAGTGTATGTAATAAATAATAAATACATGATATTTAAACTATGTTGAAATCACACATCACATCTAACAAACACATTAGATGTTAATTAATGGTTGAATTGATCAATTAATCAATTAATCATAGTTGTGGTCTTGTGGATCAAATGATCGATTAATCGACCGAATTGGTATTATCTTATCTTGACCAACTAATCTATCAATGTTGCTCGGTTATGTTGATTTTAGTCGAAATAACTATAGCTGCGAACAAAATATGAAGAAAGTCGGTTAAAAACAATTTTGGTCAATAAAATTCTCGAATCCTCAACTGATTAACCGATCGACTTATTTGCAGGTTAACCATTGACCAACTTAAGTCGATCATTTAATCGATTTTAACCTTTAACCGGTGCCTTCCAAATTTTATAAAATTCAACTCAATACATTGTGAGTGGTACAAAATTTAAAAGAATAAGATGCTTATTAGGTTAAAGGTTCATTAGTCAAGCCATGATTGCCAATGAATTCAATCACGATTCATGTCGGGTTGCCAATGAATTCTAATCCGAGTGATTTTGCTCGGATCACGGTTAACCCGATCCACGACCCAACCCAACCCAACTAAGTTGTAAATAGTCCAGAACTATTATCTAGCCCAAGCCCAATACAATCCAATTCTGTGACTTACCCATCAACAGAAGAAACTCGTTCGGCCCATTAAAGCCATATCCAAGCCCATTAACAAACCAACGAGGCCCATATCGAATAGGGTTTCCGTTCAGCGCCTCCATCTCACAGCATATATATTTATCTCATCCCTAAATTTCTAGGGTTTTCAGCTGAATCCGTAATCTCCCCAATCCAGAGCTCGGCGGCGAATCTTACCGGAGAAAAATGGTGAAGTTCCTGAAGCCCAACAAGGCCGTGATCGTTCTCCAGGGCCGATACGCCGGACGCAAGGCGGTCATCGTCAAGAACTTCGACGATGGGACCAAGGACCGCGGATACGGCCACTGCTTGGTCGCCGGAATCAAGAAGTATCCCGCTAAGGTCATAAAGAAGGATTCAGCTAAGAAGATCGCGAAAAAGTCTCGCGTGAAGTGCTTCGTTAAGGTTGTCAACTACAGGCACCTGATGCCTACTCGCTACACTCTTGATGTGGACTTGAAGGAAGTCGTCACCCCCGACGTGCTGCAGACCAAGGACAAGAAGGTTACAGCTGCCAAGGAGGTGAAGGCGAAGCTCGAGGAGAGGTTCAAGACCGGGAAGAACAGGTGGTTCTTTACCAAGCTCAGGTTCTGAGCTGTTTCTGTTTCGGGTGGGAAATGGATCCGATTAGTTAATGTTATTGCGATAAATTTTGAAGTTTGGTTTCTGTGTTTCGTTGTTAAGACTGCGTTATTTTGTTGTTAAGTAGTGAACTTCAAGTGAATCGAATATGAGCTTGTTATATGTTGAATATCTGTGCTTTTGATATATTGATTTGATTGCACTTGCAGCTTATTGAGTGTTTGTTATTGTTTTCCTTACAGGGTAGTGTTGATTTCTTAAGAAATGAATTGGGTTTTGGTTTGTGTTTGCAGAACTATGATTAGATTTGTTAATTGAGCCCCATTCAGTCTAGGCATGCTCGTTGTTTATCACAGACTAGTGTTTGTTTATCTTAATGTTTGAATGTGTAGCTACTAGAGCACACCTGTGTCAATGGAGGCATAGTAGTTGCTTGTCAGATGCTACTTGCTAGTGTCGTTCCTGTCATAGTGTTGCATTCTAGTTGAGCTTCTGCATTTCATCTTCTGCATTCTGGCTGAGCTTCTGCATTTTATGTTCTGCATTCTGGATGAATGTGATTGTTGCAGACTAGTATTGCTTAAGTGTGTGTAGCTGATTGTGCCCTATATCAATGGAGGCACAGTCATTGCTTGTGTAGTGTTGGTTGCTTATCCTGGCTTCTGTGTCTCAGCATTTGCATCCGAGTATGATGAATTTGATCCATATATCATCTACCAATGGAGTTGCTTAATTTAGATTGATCTCACCTTCTGCTTAAGCATCTAGTGTTTGTGAAGATCATAGGTACAGTTATTGTGTTCTTCAGCTGGTAGTCTGAACATTTTTCAGATCGATTTGACCATCTCTGTCCTGTTTTGGTTTGATCTTCCTGCATACTATTCTAGCCTGATGTGCACCTTCTCCCCTAGTTTCTTATCTCGAGAAAACCCTACGATTGAGTGTGTACAACAAGCGAAGCGAATCTCTTTCTATCATGCTCCAAACTTGTCTGAATGATCAAGGTACTTAGGGCTAATCGCAATCTATGGTGCTCTCTAGTTCTTTCGAAAGTTAAACGTCTGAGATTGATCGACATTAGTAGATGCATGTTCTTTGTCACCCAAGTATCGTGTTAGAATTGACCCGAGCTTGTAAAACAATCAAGCCATTAGGTGCCTGTTCTCGGATCATCGGTATGGACTATGGATTTGGTATTCATTTATATGATAAGAGAGCTCAAGATTACATCGAAAAATGAATGACATTACAATGGCCAAAAAGACGGTAAATTAGACCGGTTAAATTATGAATTACTAATCAAAACAATACAGTATATCTCTGATAAGTTGCGGTAAATTACCGATTACAACATCGGTCCGTTCAATTAGTATGGTTCTTAAAGTTATGATATCAACGACTTCATAACTCGAAAACGTACCCGATCGAAACCAACGCTCGCTTCAACACTGATTATATCGAGTCGGATGGTTAGCTCGACAACGGCCCAACCTACAACGAGTTTGCAAATGGTCAAGAACTATTAGCTAACCCAGGCCCATTCAACATTACCCAAAACTGAACTAATTCTGATAGGCCCGTTATCAAGGCCCAATAACAAACTGAACAGGCCCAGCACAAGATTAGGCTTTCCCGTACCACAACTCCACCGTATATATATTTCCTACCCCCAAAATTTAGGGTTTTACAACAGCTGAATCCACATTCTCTCTCAAATCGAACGGCGGCGAATCGTACCAGACAACAATGGTGAAGTTCCTGAAGCCGAACAAGGCCGTGATCGTCCTCCAGGGACGATACGCCGGACGCAAGGCTGTCATCGTCAAGAACTTCGACGATGGGACCAAGGACCGCGGATACGGCCACTGCTTGGTCGCCGGAATCAAGAAGTACCCTGCCAAGGTTGTTAAGAAGGATTCGGCGAAGAAGATCGCGAAGAAGTCTCGCGTGAAGTGCTTCGTTAAGGTTGTCAACTACAGGCACCTGATGCCTACTCGCTACACTCTTGATGTGGACTTGAAGGAAGTTGTCACCCCCGACGTGCTGCAGACTAAGGACAAGAAGGTTACAGCTGCCAAGGAGGTGAAGGCGAAGCTCGAGGAGAGGTTCAAGACCGGGAAGAACAGGTGGTTCTTTACCAAGCTCAGGTTTTGAGCTGTTTCCTGTTTCGGGAGAAATGGATTCGATTAGCGAATGTTATTGCTATAAATTTTGGAACAACGTACGTTAGTTTTCTTTTGTTTCGTTGTTCAGACTGCGTTTCTTATCAAGTAGTGAATTTTAAGTGATTCGAATATCAATTTGTTTTATGTTGAATATCTCTGCTTTTGATTGTACTTCCAGAGTTCCAGCCTATTGTTTGTTATTGTTTTCCTTTCTGGTTAGGTTTCAGTTGTTGAGAAATGGATTTGGTCTTGGTTTGTGTTGGCAGAACGATGATTGGATTGCTTATTTGCTAATTGAGCTCCATTCAATCCTGGCATGCTCGTTGTTTTATGATCTTCAATTATCTGAGTTAGCTTAATGTTGGATGTTGTAGCTAGTAGTTGCTTGTCAGATGCTGCTTGCTAGTTAATAGCGTCGTTCCTTATCATAGTGTTGCATTCTTGCTGAGCTTCTGCATTTCATCTTCTGCATTCTGGATATCGATATAGGTTGGTCCAGTTAGCTTGATGTTGGAAGGTGTAGCTAGTTGAGCATCTATCAATAGGTTCATAGTTGTTGCTTGTCGGATGCTACTTGCTATTGTTGTTCCTTATCATAGTGCTACATTCTGGCTGAGCTTCTGCATTCTGGATGAATCTCATCGGTATATAAACTTTCGTAAGCAGTCTATAAAATGTATGTGATCCCCACCTTGTGTTTGTTTCAGACTAGTGTTGCTTATGTAGGTTTATGTGGTGGCTGAATGTATGTAAACCTGTGTTTAGCTGATTGTGCCCTGTATAATCCTAGCTTCTGTGTCTATGCATTTGCATCTGAGAATGATGAATTTGATTGATGTATCATCTTACCGATGGAGTTGCGTAATTTAGGTTGATCCCACTGTGAAGATCATAGATTGAGTTATTGTGTTCTTCAGCTGGTAGATTGAACATTCTTTGGATTGATTTGATTACTATCACTTCAACTAAGATTAGCTGGAAGATTGAACCATATCTGTCTTGTTTCGGTTTGATCTTAAGTTTCTTATCTCGAAAAAAACCCTAGAATCAAGCTGATCAGTGTACAAAGAGCAAAGCAATCTAGGATGCTTGCCGATTCTTGCAAAACTTTGATGCTAAATCCGAGATCGATGGACATTAGTAGATGCATGTTCTTTGTCACCCGAATATCTGTGTTAGAAATTGCTCGAGCTTGTAAAACAATCGAGCCATGGCAAGTTGCCCGTTGTCGAGATCGAATAATCGGTATGGATACGATATGAATATATTCGATAAGATGGCTCAAAATTACATAGAAAGAGAAACCAGATTACAAAAGCCAAAAATCAACACAAGGCAGAATCTATGTACTGTATACAAACAAGATCATCATAGAATCAAAACAAATAAAACAACGATATACGGCGGATCGGATCGTCGCCGGCGGCCGTGGATAGCTTAGAAGCACGCGTCCAGCATACAGCAACAGCACAAGGCGGCGCAACTAAACACACAAAAACAAAAAGTAAGCATAGGTGGTACCAATTTGATAAATATACAAAATTAAAGGAGTTGAGCAGTAATTTACCAGCCCTTCCAGAAGCCGTCGCCCTTGGACTTGGTCTCAATCGGTACAGAAGCGGCGTTGGCTGTGGTGCCGTCTCGGGTCGGGTACCCGATCGGCGGCGGCGCTTCCACCACGTACGACCCGCTCGATTTCGGCAGCTGGTATGAATACGACGATCCTGCTAATCAACAAAACAATCAATTAAAGTCAGAGATCGATGAAAAGACGTAAATTCGAACCCAATATTGAAAGAACAGTGGAGGGCAAGAACTCACCGGAGGAAGCTGGTGCGGCGGCGAACTGCTGGTCGATCTGAGTCATGTTTGGCTGTGGTTGATGGGATTCAAGAGACTGCTGAAAGCTTTTTAAAGAGATGGAAGGTCAAAGGTGATTTTGATCAATCAATGAAGCAGTTGGAAAGGAAAGTGGGAGCAGATGAAGGATTCTTTTGCTGACGTGCTCTGTTTCTTCTTCTTCGGGTTTCCTCTGCCACTGTTTATATAAGCAAGGAATGCTGACGTGTTTGCCTCGTCACGGCTGCGTCATACGTTGACGTGTTTTTTTTTTTTTTTATTGTTGTTTATAGTTTACGTGTTACTTAATTGCTATGCAAATTGGAAGCTGCGTCGAATCAGCGGTATGGAGCGGCTGATTTCGGGTTGAAATTGGTTCGATTCGATTTTATGATCTTGTCACGACTTCATTTTATCGGCAAATTAGAATTTCGTCGTAATTGAAGTAAATGTGACTATAGGAAACAACCTAGATAATGTTATGGATGGTTTGTGATTATATACGAAAAATCATAACCGATATTGGGTAACTAAAAGTTGGTTGACTCGAAATCCGACCCGTGGGTACCAACCTTATCCAAAGATTGGTACCATCTGTTCATCACAAGTGTTCTTCTAATTAATCAACGCGTTAATTTGACTCTTCTAAGAAGCCAAATTGAATTGAATCAAACCACGTCAAGTTCATACAAAGGCATAAAGGAGGCCATTTGGAATTTGGAAATAATGCCACGTGGCACGTGGGAGGAACATGATTCTCTAACCTTAAAACTAATGTTGTTGTTTAGAGATCTCGTTTGGTTTTTACTTAGGATTGAAGAAAATAGGTCTTATGATATTTAAGCTACGTTTGTATGGAGATTAAAAAATCAGGAGTCGAGTTGTATCTGTATTTTTTTTCTCGTAAGCTAAAAGAATGTATCGCACAGTAGTCTTTAACTATGTTTGAGTTATCGAACACACACTCATGCTCATGTTGCAGGTCATCGATCCGTATAACACTCACTCAAATCAAACCTTATGCGGAACGATTGGTTAGTAACCCAGTTAGTTTGTGACTTGTAAAATTTGCAACTCAATTAACTCGTAACTCCCAGCAATCAGAGCCGCCCTATTTGTGGCTTTCCTGACTCTTAGATATCTATCAGGGGTATTACCAGTAGTCCTCATGAATAAATTGTAGTTTATTTACTGCTTTCTACTTGTAATTCTCCTCCTCGAACTATCTAACTAAAAAAAACTCTTAACTCACCTAATCCATGTTAATCTATTCTTGAAAGGTAACTAAAATTGTAGATCACCTTTATCAAAGGGAATTGAAAACTTAGTAGTCTTACCAAACGGTACTCAAAACCGTGTTTTCTTTTCTTTCCCTTGTGAGAATATTAACCTCTTTCCACGAAATTGAGAATAAGAACATTCATTAGGGCCAACTCATTACTTTGGATGTGGTTTTCCTTTGACCAAACAAGTTCATAACTTTGTGCTTATGTGTAACAAAAACTAGATTAAAAAAAAAAAACATGGTTAACAATTGGTGTACACATATGAAGTATATTTGGTCTAGCTAACTCACAGGCTCGATGCCTCGATCAATTATTACTTTGTATTGACTTATGATTCGACATATTGTGTCGTTTGTTCTAACTATAGTGAGTATGACATGTAAGACAATCTATGAGTCTACCTCGGTTAGCAAGAGGTAACCAATGTTCATGACCATTTAATATTGAATTAGTAATAGACGGTCATTGAAAGGTAAAGAACAACGTTCATACTCATGGTAGGACTAGAGATAAGAAATATTGGCTCACGTCTCATTTAATGGTTACTAAGTTTAGGTACCAGTGAAATTATCTGTGTACTTCTTATCAAGGTAACGCATATAAGGTTCTATGAAAATGGGATGAGTCGATCTTCATGAACCCTTATTCAGATACCTTCAATCCCTCTAGTCATGAAACCGCTTGTTTTTTGGGGATGCGTGCTCTTGGTGTCTTTGATCTAGTTTTGTATAGGTTAACGTAGAAGGAGATGATGAGTTGGTTATGTCTCGCCCTTAAGCTGTCTAACTCACTAGTATACCAGGTGAAGCCGTGGTGGATGTGGTCCTCCGCTTGACGATATTTGTCTGTCTTGGTGTTTTTTCACAGTCTGTCGTTAGATAATTGAGTCGCCCGTTACTTGACACATGACGTTAAGACTTTGACACCCCCCTAAACAAAATATCAACTTCAAACAACAAATAATCCACCAAAATAGATACCAACAACAACAACAAATTTCGACTTCTAGAACTTAGCATTTATGAATTGTTATTTCTTTTTTGGGATTTTGCTTCTTCAAGATATTTTGAGTTTTTTTAATTCAATTCAATTCCCTATCAGCTCATTTACTATTTCCCAACCCTCTCTACATCCCTTCATTCGTTTCTGTCGGTTAACGCAGAAACTCAACCATTGATCTCAATTCTGGACTTATCTCCTTCCCCTTGTTTCAACCTGTCATTTTCTCCGATTCCCTTCTGTTTTTGACTTCGTCGTTTAATTGGGTTTGTCTCATCTTTCACGAATGTATCGTCTTTGGAGCTTATTCGATCGGCTCCGCCATTGATTGATTCGGGGTAACCTTGTGTTGTTTTGCAGGGTTTCTGATTGCAGCTATCGTCGAAACTCAGAAACCCCCTTGTTGCTTTCAGGGGGGTTTAAAGGTTAGAAATTTGAGCTGAATTTGATGTAGATTGCTGTCTTGTTAGTTGTTAGATCAATTTCCATTGAATTAGGGTTTACTAGGTGGATGAGTAATGATTTATAATGAGCTGATTGAATTCCCTCTCCATAGTTGAATGTACTTGGTATGCGATTCAGGCTAGATATGAGCTGTAATGTGAGCTGTGATATTGCTTGTGCTATTGGATGCTCGATCGAAATTGTGAACTGGATCCGTGTTCGTTTGTTTAACGTGTTCTTTATGTTGCTTAAAAAGGCGAGAACTTTGAGCTGATTTTGCTGTAAATTGTTGTTGTTAGATCAATTTCCATTGAATTAGGGTTTAGTAGGTAGATGAGTAATGATTTATAATGAGCTGATTGAATTCCCTCTCCATAGTTGAATGTACTTGGTATGCGATTCAGGCTAGATATGAGCTGTAATGTGAGCTGTGATATTGCTTGTGCTATTCGATGCTCGATCGAAATTGTGAACTGGATCCGTGTTCGTTTGTTTAACGTGTTCTTTATGCTGCTTAAAAGGCGAGAACTTTGAGCTGATTTTGCTGTTGTTAGATCAATTTCCATTGAATTAGGGTTTAGATGAGTAATGAGTTATAATGAGCTGATTGAATTCCCTCTCCATAGTTGAATGTGTTTGTTATGTTACTTGGTATGCGATTCAGGCAGCTGAATGTAATGTGAGCTGTGATATTGCTTTGCTACGCTACTTGCTATTCGATTCGAGCTAGATATTGGTCATGTAAACTTGATAGAGATCGTGAACTGGATCCGTGTTCGTTTGCTTCACGTGTTCTTATGCTGCCTAAAAGGCGAGAACTTTGAGCTGAGTTTGCTGTTGTTAGATCAAATTCCATTGAATTAGGGTTTACTTGGTAGATGAGTAATGAGTTATAATGAGCTGATTGAATTCCCTCTCCATAGTTGAATGTTCTTGTTATGTTATTTGGTATGCGATTCAGGCTTGATACGAGCTGTAATGTGAGCTGTGATATTGCTTGCTACGTTACTTGCTATTTAATACAGGCTAGATATTGCTCTTGTAAACTCGATCGAAATCGTGAACTGGATCCGTGTTCGTTTGCTTCATCGTGATTCTGTGTTCTTTATGCTGCCAAAAAGGTGAGAACTTGAGCTGATTTTGATGTTATTAGATCAATTTCCATTGAATTGGGGTTTACTGTGATAGGTAACTAATGAGTTGCTCTCCATAGTTGAATCTACTGTGAAACTTAGAACTTCTTTGTTATGTTATCTGTTCTGTGATTCGGGCTAGATGCTTCTCATCGAAATCGTAAACTGATACCTTTTTGTTTGCTGCACCCTGATTTCATGTTCTTTCTTTCTTTTCATTGAATGTCTTGCCTTGTGTTACTATCTTGAATTTGAATTAGATGATATCGCCAACTTGGTCGTCTTGCAAGTGCGGAAATGTGCTGAGTACCTCATATCTGTTTTTCAAAAAAAAATCGTAGGTTATCTTGTGCAAGTTTGGGGGAATATAGAGCATGACTGAAAGCCAAAGCAATGCGAGTGCTAGCTCGACTTCTAGTTTCAGTAGCAGCGTTGCCGATACAGAGGATGATCAGGTCATTGCAAGCATATTAGCCGAAGAAGAAAAGGCTAATGCCGGTAGACAGCTTGGAAGGAGGCTCTCTCATTTGGATTCTATACCTGTACATTCCTTTCCCTATTTTCATTGAAATTCTTCGAGTTATCGGTTATTCTATACAAAGATTGTAATAATAGACTGAAGATTGCATTTATTGCAGCACACTCTTCGGGTTAATGGCGAGATTCCGGATTTGAACGACGCAACCTTAGACCATGTACGGCTTTCTGGAAGGTGTCGATTTCATCAACCATATTCTTCTTTTTCGATTTTGTTTGTGAAATTCTCTAACTCGTGCCTTCTTGTTGAAGTTATCAAAGCTTGCCTCATACATAAGACTTATATTAGCTAGTTTAGGGCATTTCGATATTGTTATATCTCTTTGTTCATTTTCATATCATAACGAATAGATGATCTATCCAGGTTGAATACATATGGATTGGCAGAACTGCATATGGAGGGTGATGGGAACTGTCAGGTTTGCTCCGATTTCGGTACCGTTTTATTCTCTAATCGTTTATGTGAATCGGTACTGATTCAGATCATATGAACAGTTTCGAGCACTGGCAGATCAGTTGTTCCGAAGCCCAGATTACCACAAACATGTTAGGAAGCAAGTGGTAAAGCAGGTAGGTATATATTGGTCGAGTTCTATACTGTTATTCGTGTCGAATTCTAAACCTCTAAAGGCTCGTTCTTTGATCCAATTTCTTGCAGCTAAAGCAATTCAGAAAGTTGTACGAAAGCCATGTCCCGATGAAGTACAGAAGCTACCTACGAAAGATGAAAAAGTAAGGATTTCGGATTTCCAGTGGTGACCGTTTTTTTCGAGATAACTTTATCGAGTAACGACTGATTCATTTGCACACTTTGATATCTTCCTGCTAGATCAGGAGAGTGGGGTGATCACGTGACGCTACAAGCTGCTGCAGATCGAGTTAAGTCAATGTTTGAGTAACGACATTTGTTCGGTACACTTGAAATCTTCCCTGTTTCTGACCTCTCTTTAGCTATACCTTGTTTCAGTTTGAAGCCAAGATATGCTTAGTTACATCTTTCCGTGACACTTGCTACATCGAGATCCGGCCCAAGGACAAGCCTCCCGGCAGAGGTTCGTTCGAAACCCTAGATTTGCCTGTGTGAGTTTGTCTGAAACTCTTACACTATTGCTTGTTTTGTTTTACAGAGATCTGGCTGAGCTTTTGGAGTGAAGTTCACTATAACTCACTATATGCAATTGGAGGTAAATCATTGATCGAAACTAATTCCAATTCGAAACGATCCGTTCGAAATTCGATCTTTCTGTATATCTTAATAGAATCATGCCCTTTTCTTACAGATGTTCCAACCAGAGTACAGAGGAAACGACATTGGCTCTTCTGATCGTGTTTTCTCTAGACATTCATCGTTCTTTTCCCTCTGCACATTAGCAATGTTCATGATCGCATTGTAGATTCTCTGTATATACATAGACATAAAGTTGTCGACGTTACAGTACATTACTACATTTCCATTGTTTCACGATGAACCTTGACACCGAACTGGGTAAGGCAATGCCTGCATTTTCCTTACTAGTGCTCCTCCAACCTAAATGACTCGTCTTCTGCAGTCGAGCTAGTGATCAGAAGTTAATACTTCTTCCGTTCTTCGGTTCTTCCTCTACGAATTGAACAAGAAACTAATTCGATATCTTACTTTTTATCTTCTTCATCCTGCGCGATCATAAACCCATTTCCCGCCTCGTTGCGACCATAAGCTCGTTTTCCTGCCCAGCGTTGACTTGGTTGCTGCATGATCGATTTGTTGAGTACAAAAATACATTTCCACCATGAACGATTTGTTGAGTGACCAATTTGTTACTACTTAAAAATGAAGTGACTGATACTGTAATATAAGCAAAATACTTTAATTTCGCGCCTTATTTCTGTGTTCTCAGTGCTTCGCTTCCTTGAGAAGTCTTCCGCTGTGTATTTGAGTTTTCACTTTGCTATTCGCCGCCGGCAACCGGACTTCTTCCTCCGCCGTGTGAACAGGTAAACACCTCGATGCTATCTTCTTCGTTGCTCAGAACTCTGCTTTTATTCCTCGTTACGTTTTGATAAACTAAGTCAATCGTATGAGAGAATGCAAAGGGAGCTCGGTAACAACTAGGGTTAGGGTTAGGGCGATCCTGTATGCTTTAATGTGAAATCTCAGGTTGCTGAAATCGTCCTTGTTTCCAGGTTCTCCTTGTTGATTCGTGCTTGATTTTGATAGTGATTGTGGGTTCTATCCGCCATTTCATCAAATTGATTGAAAGGTGGGAATTCCCGAGTTTCAGATTCCAGGTTTCTAGTTCAGTTGCTTGTGTGAGATAACAAAGACATGGAAGGGAGCTCAAGTGGGTTGATTTTGAAGAAGAAACCCAGAATTAGGAACCGCAATGATGAAGACGAACAAGAAGGAATCGATAGGTTGAGCGATCTTCCCGATTGCGTTATCAATCACATCCTCTCCTTCATTGACACCAAATTCATAGTTCAAACCAGCGTTCTCTCAAAAGGTGGACTTCCCTGTGGAAAGATGTCAATGTCCTCAAGGTCAGGAGGAACAACTTCCGCAACAAGTCGAGCTTCATGAGACATGTACACGAGTTCCTCTCACACCGGTCGGACTCCATCGTTTTTGACAGCATTTCTGTCGACTTTGGATCACGTGGACTGAAAGAAATCGGAGAGATACTTGATAGTATCATGCGTTGTTCTTCTAGCAGCAAGGTTCGTCATCTGTCCGTTTTCTACAGGTCTGGTTTGTCCCGCGATTTAGCTCACTCTATCGATGCTTACGGTCATTACAAGTCACTCGAGATTCTGGAGTTGAAAGAGTTCCGTATTGACTACTTCGAATTTATGCGCTTCAAGTTGTTGTCTACTTTGGAACTGCATCACTGCTCTATAGGGCTGGGACGGACTAGCCACGTTGTTGATCCTTTGACCAATCTGCCACCATGTTTGAAGCACTTGAAGCTGCTTCAATGCGGCTCGATAAAGACAGTGCAGATATCAGCACCACAGTTGTTGGACCTGGAAATTCAAGACTTATGGTGCCAGGAGGGGATCGAATTGTTCGCTCCAATGCTCAAATCCTTCGATATATCGGTTGGTATACTGCAATTGAGGAAGATGAAAGTTTACAGACTCAACTTCCCTTCTTTGGCTCATGCGAATATCCGCCTTTGGCAACCCCTGGGTCGTTTCGACGATCATACTGTATGCACAAGTGTTGCTCTTGGATATGTCGACTTCTTGCGTGGCTTGCATAATGCAGAGTCCCTTACCATCCGTTATGGCAAGGTACGAACTACGAACTACGAAGCCTACTCTCTTCCGATTTCGTATCGCTGCTATCAATACTTTTCCTTGTCAGTTGCAGGGTGGTAAACCTTGGAAACAACATCACTTTCTCTTTGGCGAAATGAGGCCGGAAGCCTCTCCGTTTACGCGGTTGAAGACACTAAGGATGCAGTTTCCACAAGAGCCTCCAAGCGTCCCGAATCAAGTGATTCGCTACTTCTTCGGAGGCTCTTCGAGCGCGGAAGGGCAGTCCGTTAAGTTGGAGAGGCATAATGAATGAGAACTAATGAGCCCCTTTTGTGAACTGCCTGATCTTGTGTTGTATGGTGCAAACTAGTTTGACACACAGACAGATCATCCATTCTTACACATTGTTCCAGCCAACGACCCAAACCCAACCCAATTCGACCCAAACCCAACCCAATTCGACCCAACGAGTCAAATTTGGAACCAATCACCAATCATACAAAACGACGACGTAGAGCGTTGATCAATCACCGTCGTCGGCTGTTTAATCAACGGCGAAAAGATGACAACAGCTGACAAGAAAACGACAAAAAAAATACAAAGACCCATAACACAGACACGTAACCTTTTTGAGGTAGCGTGCATGTGGGATCTGCGATAACGGCGGGCGGCGACACGTACGATGTCCCCCCTTCCTGCCGTCCACAGAAACGGGATCTGATATCTCTGGATTCAGGATTCTGATCTGATCCCGTCCCGTTTATATTATCTCTTACTAGTCACCGCCACGTAACCCCCACGGTCGCTTGTTGGTTTCTGCATCTGCCAATGAAACGGCGACGTATCGTGATGATGACAGTATATCAGTTTACCGTTGAGCTGTTGCTAATTGCTAAACATGTGATTTACATACGTGAGTCATGCTATTAATGTATTTTTATTTATTTCCGCAATCTGAAAATGGACATTTCGGGTTGGAATTCGCCAATTCGGTTTATTTAATATTGGAGGATAATATTAATATATGATTAATTTTGATTTTGACAAAATGTATACTACATGATATTTCAATGTACATCATTTTCGTATTGATTTTTTTAAATGAATATTTTCCAGGTCGTTTTCCGTCCTTGATTTGGGCACCGGATTTGCCCAAATCCGGAGACATTAGCGAAATCCATGTTTTCCGGTGTGTAATTTGCCATCTAATTCCGCTGTAATTCAAATCCGGAATGGGCCCAAATGCTTCAAAACCCATGAATTGATTTCCCTTACGAATATGTGGTATTTGGCAATTCCTTCACAATTTTTAACACTTTCTCCAAATTGACCTTTGTCCTAACCCCACTCTTGTCTGCTCAACCCTATCTCTCTCATATCGGCGCCCAAGGAGACAGCTCTCCAGCCGAAAATCCGCCGCCGACTAGACTCTGACTGGTAGCGTGACAAGGTAATCAGTCTTTCTCTGCTGTTCCTCCAACTGCATCGACTGTATTACTGTGTTTGTCCAACTTCTTCTTCTTCTTCAGTTATTGAAATCGAAGAGCAAGCTTTTAGGGTTTCCACTTCTTCTTCTCTTCTTCTCCTATGGGTTAAATCGTGCATGCTATTTCATATGCGGAGCGGAAATAACACCAGCCATAGTGTGTTTCTAGTTTAGGGTTTAGGGTTAGATTGCAGTCAGCTACAGAAAACTGCTCTGTTGTTGGTCTGGAATGAAAGACACTGAACACACGTTTGGTTATAAGAACTAATTAGCCTATCTTTGGTTCGTGCCGCCTTCGAAATTGCTTTCTTTCGGTTTGCATTGATTTCTTGATTGTTGATGTTACTGCTGCAATTTTGTGCGTTGCATTTTAGCTTAATGCATTACTGATACATTGGGCTTAAGAGTTATTACTTCTTTCAGTATAAGGATCATAGCACTATCAAATTATGAAGCTAAGTTTTGTTTAATGTTGGTTTATAATGAGTTCAGTACTGGTTTATATGTTAATGCAGGTTGCATCTTTAGCAGCTCTTATATGCTTAACTTGTATACCTTGATTTCTTGCTATAATTAGTTGAAATGTATCAGTTATTAGACATGATGATGACGACGACATAGCTGAGTTGAAGCCGGTGATTGAGAAGACGGTAGCGTCGATAGAGTCGATGTTGGATGAAGCCGGTGCCGTCAACCAACAAAGGACCATGTTGGTTAAGGAGCTGAAAAAATACCCGGCCTTACCGGAGATCAAGTGTTCGATGCGGCGTTAACGCTTGGGAAGGATGCAGGCATGTTGCCGATATTTTTCAACTTGGAGGAACATGAAAGGAAGCCGTTCATTGAGCGTATGCTCCGATGAAGGAAATCAGCAATGTGGACACGGGATTGTACAAGTAGGAAGGTGAATATGTTATTTTGGGGTGGACTTAGATGGTGGAGGGGGGGGGACTGTTGTGGCTGCTGCTGCATCTCTGCTTTTTGGGGTCTGTGAACATAAAACGCCCGTAGCAGCTTACTCTTTTGTTTATATTGCAGCTGATGGCTCATTTATTTTGAGCTTCCTGGAGTGAACAAACACTAATCTGATGTTATGATGATTTGTGCACTGTAAAAACAGCTAATATGAGGGCTGATGGTTATTGTGTTCTCTTCAACACTCCAATATGATTGCATACACATGTTGTGTTGATGGAGTGAACAAACACTAACTGGCTGTTATGCTGAAAAAAATCTGTTGTGTTGGGTTTATATGGAAAAAGCTGCTGCTGTGTTTGGTTCTTTTTTGAATGCAGCTGGAAACACAAAGTAGGGCGATGCTGTTTTGTTAGAGCAGCAAGAGTAGGCAGCAGTGGTAATAGGGTTATGAATAAATGAAGGGTGAAATATCTTTTTGATTAGTTATTGAGTTCAATTCTTGTATGTTATATTACATGGAAAACAAGGAATTCAATTGCAGTACCATTGATAATTCCTCAACAATTGAATTCCGGAGGAATCAACAATTTTGGGTGGATTCCAAATCCGTGATGGAAAACAATGCATTCATATTGGGATTTTGAATTAAGAGATTTTTGAACAAGATCAAAGTGAGCTCTGTAAAAGCGTCGAAATGGAGTAGTTGTTGATGGCCCCTAGCACAGGAAACCCTTTCAGGCCCGCAGAAGTCACCATCGGGCGCATAGCCGGTGTCAGGGCACCACGCCCTGACACCCTACAACCGCCCCGGTCAGAGTTAGAGTCAGCAGCCGAGTCAGTCACATCACTGACATTCGCCCACGCCGTCGATGGGATGGGCGACTACAAAAAAATTGACCTTTAGCTACTGCAAAATTACAACGGAATGAAAATGCAGTAGCAAATAGTTAGTATTTGCTACTGCAATCACTATTTCATGTAGTAATTTGCAGTAGCAAATACTATTTGCCACACCACTATTTGCTACACCCTGCATCCCCATCGCAAATAGTGGTGTGGCAAATAGTATTTGCTACTGCAAATTACTACATGAAATAGTGACTTGCCGTAGCAAATACTAACTATTTGCTACTGCATTTTCATGCCGTTGTAATTTTGCAGTAGCTAAAGGTCATTTTTTTTGTAGTCCATCCACGGGCCCTTCTTACACCTCCCTCGCGGTCCGCTGAGATGACGACACGTGGCACCAGTGCCCTTGCCAGTTTAGAGCTATAAATAGGAGGTCCCCACACAATGGATGACACGACACATCTAGACCATACGCCCGATACTGTACGCTTACATACGCTGCACGCTAAAGGCTGTGGTCATCCGCCCTATTCCAGGGCGCACGCCCGAGTACTTCTCTGTTACTCACTCCCTTAAAGCACCATATTACTACTCACCCTCACGCTCTCTCTCTAACGTCTGTCTTATGCCTAGCAAGGTACTCCCTACTGCTACCAAGGCGGAATCAGGCAAGACATGTTCGACCGGTCCCAGGTTGAACCACCTCTCTATTGATCGGTCCATTAGGGCGGATTAGTTGTCTTCTTATAAATGATTTCTCTCTTTCGACAAGTTTACGTGGCTGTAATAAATATTAGTAAAACTATATTAATCCATGCTAATTTCAACAATATTATGGGTAAATAAGAAATTTGTTGGAATTATAGACAATGGTTAATTGGTAATAATGTACTAATGTAGACAAACAAATTATCATAAACGCTACAAAAAAGAACAAATTTTTTTTTTCCCGAGGGAAAATTATCATAAATCATAATCACTACATTACAGATGTTTTCCCCAAATAAACATTTTCTAAAAATTTCCAAATAAAAATCCTCTGCCACCCAACAGGTCATTCGTTCATTCATTCATCCCATTTCCCCGTAAAAACGAAACAGAATCCTCCAGACTCTTTCTCTCACTAAAATTTTCAACCCAATTTCTCGCGCTTTCTTCACCCCTCCCTCCATCACTTCCTCGCTTATTTTGTTACCACCTTCTCTGTCTTTCCTTCTTGTCCCAAAAAAAAAAAAAACAGAGGAATTAGAAAGAAAAAATGGTGAGGGAGACTCGGGATAAGGGAAGAGATCACACGGCGCCGTCGTCGTCATCGCCAGCGGAGTTCTTCCTCGACGACGACGAGGACAGAGACTTGAAAAAGGCTGAAGCCGGAGACGACACCGCGAATAATAGTTCAAGCAGCAGCAGCGGTTCCAGCTCTGCGTCCGACGCTGAAGGTGATGACGACGATGATGATAAGAATGGCGATGATGACGCTGAGACGTTTAGGTCTCAGCAATGGCCGCAGAGTTATCGGTACAGCATCTCTCGCTCTCGAATTTTCTGTTTGTTTAGTGTTGAGATCGTGAGGTTTCCTTTTGTAATGTTTGTATGCTGGAATTCTGGTTTGCTGCGTTCTGCGTCAGGTTTCCTTTTGTATTGTCGTTGTGTCTGTTTGGATGGCGGAATTCTGGTTTTGCTGCGTTCTCGATTGTTGATTGTTTATTGTGATTGTACAATGGTTCGCGATTTTGGACGGTTTGAGTTATTTTGTAGTGCAAGAAGCTGGATCATGATTATCTGTAGTTTATAGATGTCTCATGTATGTGTTGGCTTAATGAAATGTGGATCAATTGTTCTTCATCTGTGGCTTCCGTTGTTTGGCAACCAATTAAGATGAAAGTCGTTTGGATCTGCTAGATTCAGTGGTGTAAGAGCTATAAGGAATATTGTCATCTTGATCTCTGTTCCTGAGAATTTGGTTGTTTGGTTGAACTGCAGAATTTTGCTTAACTGGACATTTCTGTGTTAATCTTGATTTGATCTTACTTTGTGTTGACAGGCAGACAATGGATTCATACTCGATCGCAATGTCACCTAGTCTCGACTTCATGGCGCCTGTGCAACAGTTGCCACGATACTTGGGTCTTGATAGCTTCAGTAGAAGCAACGCAGACTTGGAATCCAAAGCTCCTTTCCTTCCTGAACGTGAAAGAAGCTACATGAGGGTTGAATCGGACAGGTTCTCGCTAGCTCAATCGTCTTTCTCCAAAGCTTCATTCGCAGTTACCGATCTACCAGTTCCTCATGGCTGCAGCGTCACTCAAACTGTCTTCAATGGTAAGCTGCTGTGAGACTTTACATATATGATTTCTGTCAATTATATGCATTCTTGGTAGTCTTGATAGCTGACATTGTGAACATGCAACAGCGGTCAATGTCATGGTTGGGATTGGGCTCCTTTCAACACCTTTCACTATCCGAGAAGGAGGATGGATGAGTCTGTTTGTAGTAGCCTTCTTTGCCTGTGTGTGCTGCTACACTGCTTATCTTATGAAGCAATGCTTTGAGAGCAGAGATGGTATAACATCATATCCAGACATGGGTGAAGCTGCATTCGGGAAATATGGGCGCCTAGCAATATCGGTTAGTTGTTTTGATTTCGAATGTCCCACCGCTATCAGTACGGAGTTCCTCTAGTTGTCATGTTTCTGATCTTGTGTTGATCTGGATTTTGATGCAGATAATTTTGTACACAGAGTTATATGTAAGTGACTAGGGTTCTCCAACTATGATTTCATACAGTATAATATACTGATTTGTGTATCCTGTTAAATCATTGAAATCTCTTTCTCTATCTGGTGTAGTCTTATTGTGTGGAATTTATTACCTTGGAAGGGGATAACCTTACCATGCTATTTCCTGGGACATCCTTTGACTTTGCTGGCATACATCTCGACTCCATGCATTTCTTCGGAATACTGACCGCTTTCGTTTTGCTACCGACTGTTTGGTTAAGGGATCTCCGTATCATCTCCTTCCTTTCAGGTATTCCACACTGTTTATATAAACCAATTCTGAACCTCTCCTCATACTAATTTGAGTTATTGGATTACAACAGTTCTCTACGCACACCCCCTTTATCGAAGTGCTTCTATTATATTTTTGTAAAGTAGTGGATTGTTTAGTGACTAACTTTGATGCTTCCCTTTTCATTTTGATTCCGCAGCTGGTGGAGTTTTAGCTACAGTTTTGATTGTTCTCTCCCTATTCTTCCTTGGCACCTCAGAAGGAATCGGTTCCACCAAACCGGTCCGGCCGTGAAATGGAATGGCATTCCATTTGTCATTGGTGTGTACGGATTCTGTTATTCGGGACACTCGGTCTTCCCGAATATCTACCAGTCAATGGCAAAAAAAGCAGACTTCACAAAGGCAGCAATAGCATGGTCTGAAATAGTCGTTCTATGTTTACCATACGCTCAAAACCGAGTTGGTAAACTGGTTCCTAATGTCTCTTTGATGTCCTGTGCAGCTTCTTGATATGCTTTCTTCTGTATGGAGGCGTTGCAGTCATGGGATTCCTCATGTTCGGTGAGGCTACACTCTCTCAAGTAACGTTGAACATGCCACGGGACACCATCACTTCTAAAGTTGCTATATGGACTGTGGTATGTCACCATCCGTTATCAAACCTTCATTCATTTGGTAGTAAACAAATATATGACGTTCCGTCTTTTCGATCATTTTCAGGTCATAAACCCGCTGACTAAATATCCTTTTGGAAATGAATTGAAGTTATTCCATAGCACTTAGAGCAGTGCCAATCTCAGTTGATATCTCTAGTTCTAATTATCAATTCTGTTTTAATAAGCTTACAACTGCATTGGTTTTAGCCTCTTTGCTGTATGTAATTCCTTAACAGAGAACACATATGCATTGCTGATGAACCCACTGGCTAGGTGCATAGAGGAGCTACTGCCGGTTAGAATCGCCATCAGTTACTGGTGTTTCCTCCTTCTAAGAACTGTACTCGTCTTCTCTTCAGTCTGTGCTGCATTTTTTCTTCCGTTCTTCGGTAAGTCTGTATAGCAATACATTTCACGAAGTTGTTCGACACTAAATGCTCTGGCGTAGATAGTACTAGTAGATCACTGATCGAAAATGTCTACCTATGTACTAAACAAAAGTGCTGAAACTAGAACGGTGCTGCTATTTGCAGGTCTCGTGATGGCATTGATGGGATCAGTCCTCTGTTTACTTATGGTGAGTGCATCAAATCTTTCTTCTTATATTCCAAGTTCGATAGAAATGTTTTACGAGAAGTTAGAATTTAGGTCTCGAACTGACTAGCATCGTCTGACATACACTAGCATAAGTATTGCACTAGAAGCTATGGCATCTTAATAAGCTTGATATTGTTGTTGATGTTTAACCTACGACGATCATCGAAATCGTTGACTACAACTTTTCCTAGAATCTGTTCAGTGGTGGTGGATAATTAGTAAGTTGATGAATTTGAACACGACGAGCTCTAACTATGTTCTCTCTATATGTTTATGTAACAGGCTGTCATAATGCCATCGCTTTGCTTCTTGAGAATCATGGGGAAGAAAGCTTCACGAGTACAGGTACTAATTAGAGCTCTTTCTTCCCATTCAATTCTTTCTTCAGTACAATTCACTAGAAACCGATGAGTCAACAACCTCGAGTGATTTGTAATTTTGATTGACCCGAAGTTTGATGAACTCGTTGCCCGATTAACCTAGCTTGTGAGCCGCGCCCGACCTGTCTATTTGATAGCTAGTTTCTTTGTTATAATTTCGAACTATTGCTTCAACATGCTAACTTCCCACTTCCTCTGTCAAAACCAGATTGTACTGAGCTCCATGATCGCTGTCATAGGCATCATCTGCGCGTTCGTCGGGACCTACTCGTCAATCGCGAAGATCGTGCAGAGCTACTGATCAGAATGCATCGTGATCGTCGGATTTCGAAGGGTTGGCTACTGCTGAAGATTCTGCTTACACGAGCAGTGGTCTTCCCCTGATCAGTGAATCAGTAGTGTGTAGTGTATTGTAATATCATTTCCTCTATAAGAAACTGTGTGGATTATATACCTTCCATCAGATGTATGTAGCTGTATAGCTTCATCTTATGCTGTGAACAGATTTTTTGACTTAGAATTATTAAGTAAATAAAAGCGACCCACGTGGCGTTTGCCAACCAGTTTTCAGAAATCGGTTACCCGATACCCGGCCAAGCCGGGTGGGAAAAACTCATTGACTGAGTGAGTAATGTTACTTGGGTAAGCATTAATAAAAGGTGTAATACCCTCAGATAGCACCAACTATTGCGTAATCCCTAGAATATACACACCGTTTTACAAAATACTCAATTAGCTCAACCTATCGTGCAACAAGTTTTCTCGTAGCATGCCGTGATGTGGTCCAAAAACTTACCACGTAGGATGTCGGAGGGTTATGACTGGGTTCTTATGCTGATGCGGATATGATGACGTGGAAACTTGATGATGTGGATATTCATTTAAATTTTAGGGTTTTGTATTTTTAATTTATATTTCATTGGAATTTGGAAGGGTTTGTCTCCCCTTTAATTGAAGAGGAGCAGGAGCCGACGTCATCTGCTGCCCGGAGAAACAAATCCGTCGCGATTCCTACTCCCACTAGCACCATCGCTATCTCTACCGCAACTCTTCTTCTTCTTTTTCTTATCCTCCTTCGATCTCCCCTCCTGAGGCAACCTAGACGCAGTCGCAAGGAGAAGAAGAAACTAGGAGCTCCGGTGACGGCGGCGCTAATCCGTCGTTGGACAAGCTCCTCTTATCCGACGAGAATCCGACGGCGGTGATATCGCCGGTTCTAGAGGTGGTGCTGGTGGAGGACAAGCTTCAATCTGGGTTGCTGCAAGTAGGAGGTCATTGATTGGGGGTGGGAAGAAATTGGGGGTGTCGAACTGTTCCTCTCTATCTTTTTCCTCTCTCCGATGTGGCCACATTCATCTTCTTCGATGTGTACAAGCAAATCCAGATCCAAATCTAGCCTCTTCATCTTCTGTTCCTTCTCTCTATCCCCAACCCTGTTCCTTCTCTCTATCCCCAACCCTCCACGATCCAAATAGAAAGCGGCTTCATCTCTGGTTGAGGAGGTGATCTCGCGGAAGGAATTGACGAGTGCGGTGATGTCGGCATCGGTGAGCGCGGTCTTCTTCTCGTCGGCGGATTCCATGTTCGATCGTCGGCGGGTTTGTCAGTGGGGAGCGAAGAGATGGAGTAAAAGCAGAGCACGGAGCAGGAAGACTCGATGAGCTTGGCATCGTAGCGAGAATCGTCCTCTTCCTCTAAAGAAGAATCGAGGCTGAGCCTCGCCTTGCTGTGGTTGGACAACGGGGTTGTTGGCGAGGTGAATGATTGCTCCAAGAGACTGGTCGGGGATAGGTCTTCCAAGTGGCGGTGGCGGCAGGAGGTCCTGTTCCTCCGAGGGAGAATGAGTTTCGATTCAGGAGCGAGTTGGGATGATTCGAAGTGCAGATCTGTTCTCCGACCTCCGGACAGCAGATTACGGGTTTCAAGTGCAGATCCCATTTGATCAGGATTCAGTGGGTTTAAGTTCCTCATCATGCTCCCCAATTTGATCAGATCAGTTTCAGAAACCCTAATCGGAGAAGATGAATGTGGAAGAGAGAGGGGTTGAATTAATTAAATTATTTTAATTTATAATTAACATATTTTATTGTTTCTAAAAATGATGATGTGGCTTTTATATGATAAATGGGTGTTAACTTTTGCCACATCAGATAACATGTATGCATTTTATAGGCCATGTCAATTAAATTGCCAAGTCAGACTAACAGAATGCGAGAAAAATTGACGGCATGCTAATTTAAACTTGTTGCACGATAGGTTGAGCTAATTGAGTATTTTGTAAAACGTTGTGTATATTCTGGGGATTACGCAATACTTGGTGCTATCTGAGGGTATTACACCTTAATAAAATTGATTTGCCAACAAACATACAACTTCCCAATTTTTCCATCAATTGTAGTTAAACTAGGTTGACTTGAAGCTTGGATGACCAATCAGCAATAACGTATTTTTTGGGGGAGTTGATTGTAAGATTTTTAGCATTAAAAAGGAATGGAAAGAGATTTTGACTTTTCACTTTTCATTTTCCCGCCCCCGATTGAAATATGAGTGCGACTCCTCTGAGGCGATCAATCCAGAACAAACAGCTCTCTCTCAAATTCGCTCTCAACATTCTGCTTCGTCTTCCCTGGCCAAACCTACGAGCTATGGAGTCTGAACACGAAGCAGACTACGACTGTCTCTCTCGATGTCGCTGTTGCAACTCGAGGACATCGTCTCAACTCAAGGTTAATTTCTTTCTCTCTCGATTGCTACTATGTATTTCCAGCTTGCTTGAAGTTCTCTCTCGATTTTGAGTTCCGATGCTTAGTTTCTTAGTCGGTTTTTCACCTTCCGATCTATGTTCTGAGATCATAGAACCTTAGGATAGCTATGTTTGTAGTGTGTTTTGAATTGAGACTTGCTCGTCTAATGGAGGCTGATGTACGATTCTTAGTCCTTAGAGATCTGGTAGCCTCGTGGTTAACAGTACGCAATTCTCTGTTTGTGACTTCCTTCCTAATTCAGTTCCTCTTCACACTCGCTTATGAGATCATGTTGTACTGTGATCATTGTGAGAGCGGGAAAGATTTCCGATCGGAAGTCAGAACTGATTCTAATCCCTAAGTGTTTTAGCCTGTTTCATTGCTCGTATTTTGCTTCTGTTGATTTAGATCTGTTTGATTAAGAGCTATTCAGTTCCTCTACACACTCGCTTATGAGATCATGTTGTACTGCGTTTATTGTGAGAGGCGAGAAAGATTTCTGATCGGAAGTCGGAACTAATTCTAACCCCTTGGGGTTTTAGCCTCTTTCATCGTTCCTATTTTGTTTCTGTTGATTTCGACCTGTTTGATTAAGAGCTATTCAGTTCCTCTTCACAATCGCTTATGAGCTGATGTTGTACTGTGTTCAATGTGAGAGGCGATGAAAGATTTCTGATCGGAAGTTGGAACTAATTGTCTAATTCTAATCCCTAGGGGTTTAAGCCTGTTTAATTGTCCGTATACTGTTGATTTCGATCTGTTTGAATAAGAGCTGTAGTACTGTGTTCAATGTGAGGCGAGAAAGATTTCTGATCGGAAGTCTAAACTAATTCTAATCCCCAAGGGCTTTAGCCTTTTTCATATCTCGTATCTTATTTTCTGTTGATTTCTATCTGTTTGATTAAAGAGCTATTCTGCAATTGAAAGAGAGAGCAAGATGTGTTTGAACCCTGCGCATACTCATTGTTTTCATCATATGTCTAGTCTGTGTACCAATCTTAACCTGCTGATTTCCACTTCCGCGAGCTGTGGATGATGATCCTCGTCCCATGCTTGTTGATATTGTACAGATAGGATCGTGCATCCACATGTCGAGATTGCGTACATCAATGCTAGTTAAGTTTATCATGTTTGTATTATACCTCTCTTTGCTTTCCATCAATCTGATAAAGAGCTATTCTGCATTGAAATACAGCTTACTCATTGTTTCATTATTTCTCTACTCTGTGTAGCAATCTTAGCCTGCTGATTTACAATTTGTCGAGTTGTGGAAGATGATCCTCCTGTGCTTGTCGAGATTGCATAGCATCAGTATGTTTTTCTTCCATACTATAGCAGTTATTCTTCCATTGATGATACCTCTATTCTTTGTTTGTGATTCATCTACTACTGCTACTGAACCATCCATGGAACTCTATCATATGAGCAGTGATTCATCAACTGAGACGTGGCAAGGATGGAGTCCGAAAATCAGATCGGAAAAATCAGATTGGCGACAAAGTCCAATTTGTAAGAAGTAGATTCCCTGTTCTTCATCTAATTTAAGCTGAATCTTCATATTCAGTCATCAGTAAAAATTCTGTCCATGATTTGAATTAGGGTCTCTCCCAAAACCAGAAGACTGAAAAAGGAGTAACATGGAAGGTGGAGCAAGCAATATCAATGCATCCGGCACAAGACATAACAGCAGCCGCAGACCAAAGCGAAGGTACGACTATCCAACGCTTCTTCTTGCTCTATACAAGTATTTATATATGCGTTCACTTCTGCCTGTTTCAGCCAGCCATGTTATTGATTTACCGACCGTTTCTGGTTTGACCGAGATAATTTTCGGTCATTGGCGGTCATAGGTCATATAATCGGTCAAAACACGGTTAACCCATGTTCACTGACTTGGTGCACCAAGTCCTAACCCATTGACCCATCTTGACCCGTAAACACTAACTAACCAACCAACCACTAACCCACCGGTCAAACTTTTCGTTGGTCAAATTGTGCAGAATCGGCCAATATTAATGGCCGGGACTAGAGTCAGTGGGTTGGTCAGTCAGTCAATTAACTATAGGTCAAATACTTAATTATTCCCGAAAGTTTGGACCGGGTTACAAATTAGTCCCGAAATTTCAATTTGTTGCAAAGTCGTCCTGTAAATTTGAAGTCCGTTGACTGGGACTTTTAGTTAACGGACTTCAAACTTACGGGATGACCTTGCAACAAATTGAAGTTTTAGTACTACCTTATAACCCGGTCCAAAATTCCGGAACTAATTAAGTATTTGACTCATTAACTATATATAATTAATTCGATCGATCAATAATTAATCAAATATTTAAATTCAACCCTTGTTGACTCCTACCCCTATTCTTGATTGTAAACTTGATTATAGCTGTCCCCCACAACATAGATTATTAGCTTCATATTACATACACAAGCTCTTCATAGATAACTCGTATAAAAAACAGTACAAAAATACACATTACATACGAAACTAAGCATCGTTCTAAATACGTAGGGTAGTTACTTAAAAAGTGTACATACGTACAACACCTCCACCGAATCACAAACATCCTCTTTTGTGCCTTATGTGCATAACTATAATCAGCAAAATCCACGAACGTTTCTCTCTACTTGTACGAATTTGAGTATCAAGTTAGAAACAAAAAAATCAAACATTAATTCAAAACCCTTAAACTAAGAATCCTCAGCAAAAATTCTGAAAATGAAGTCTCGGAATCTCCTCGAGTACTGCTTGGGATCAACGGCCGAGATCGAAGTAGGGTCGTACTGGATCGACTTATAAGCGTGCTCCAGCTTCTTGCTAATGTCGTAGTCTTGTAGAATGTCAATGATGCCGAACGTCAATACGATGTCGTAGAACTCCCCGGTTGGCTCTCCGACCAGTTGGAGCTCGCACTCGTTCCTCCTCACTGTTCTTTCGACTCGTGCTGGCATGTTCATTCCCAGCCTGATGCTTGCCCATCTGTAGGTTTGCCATTGTGTAGAACTGAGAACTGAGAATTTTCAATAGGTTAAAAGAAGAAGGGTTAAGGAGAGAAAGGGTTTACTTGGTTGGGTCTAGCTGAAGTTGATCCATGTCTGCTCTAGAAAGTCGTGGTCCTTCTTCTCTTTCAGCTTCAGCTGCAGAGGGAAAGAAGACCAATGATTTGAATTTAGGTTGTAAATTACTAGAAATTCGCAGCTTATTAAACCCATAGGCTACTCGAAAAAAATATATAAAAATGATGTATAGTAAGATAATATTTACCAGAAGGAGCTTCAGCCGTGGAGGGAATGATTTCTCGATTAGCTGATACGTCTTTGAAATGAATACCCACCAGAAGACTGTAGTCCATAATCCTCTCCTGCTCAAGCAACTCACAATCTCTATCCACTTGCCTGCAGTTTTTGTTCAACACATTAGCTATGTTACTTGTAACACAAGCTTCAGATGACTCTGTTTTAATTACCTGCAAAACTCTTGAAACCAAGCCTTCTGTAACTTGAAAATGAAGTTCAAGTCCAGGTCTTTGAGAATAGTGTTGGAGTCGATCTCCGACTCTGGCTTGTCCGTGATCCGACCCAACGACGAACCCTTAAGGTCGAACCGTCTGTGGATCGCGTACTCAGAGACAAACAGGTTCCCCATTATTATGAACCGTACCTAGTTCCAAATTAAAACTTAGGGTGAAAATTTTATAATCATTACTTAGCTGCACAAAGAAATTTAAATAGCCTTAGGCAAAACACATGTACCTTCTTTTGTGCAGGGCCAGATAACCTCACACAATGTAAGCCATAGAATTTGATGACTAAGGTGTGCTCATAGGATCTGAAATGATTGTAGTAAGCAGCAAGCATCCTTATAAGCACCTGTGACATCAAAACCAACCCACCAATTAGCTAACTTCTTAAAACAAACATAATGATGAATAGAACTCAAGTATATAGGGCAAACACTAACTTTCACTTCCGATTTCTTCATCGTCTTGATCATGTATCGATCATCGTTAGTCAAGTAGAAGAAGCTACCACTCTTCCCCGGAGACGAGAGCTCACGAAGTGCCTCGTCCCCACATATCGACAACATGTAGTCAGCTGCGTCAACCTTGAACAACTTCCTTAGCGACCTGAATTCGTCACGAGAGATAGAAAACAAGCAAATCATTAGTTTCGAAAACAGAGAATTTTGATAGGCTAAATACCTTAAGACTAGTACCAACTTTGAACACTATACCTATCCCAAAACTATCAAGGTGGTCAACGTTTATAGACTTGTTGACTGACCTGAAAACCAATGGGCAGTAGTCCTTCCATTTGAACTCGGAAGAACCATGGGGGGGTGTGCTTGCTTCCTTCTGGTGGGAATCGAGTCCATATCTTCTCTTTTGGGTCAAAAGCTGAAGCCTTTAGATCGAGTGATGCTGCTGGCCCTGGTCTTCCAACTGAGTGTCTTTACAATAATCATATGATTAGATATAATATGTAGAAGTTTATAGTTGAGATCAATAATGTTTAGGGATTGAAAACGGGCTGGTGTGATTACTCGACTCGTTTTTTCTATAGATTAAGTGCCCCTCTATTTCGAAGTCTCTTTACCCCACTAGGAAAGTTCTCTTTCTGGCAACAAGATCCACTCCAATCCATCCTCCAATATCTCTGATTTCAGGATAAGATTGACCTCTTTAGCCACCTGAGGAGTTTACTCCTTGACTGATAGGTAGGTATACTTGTGAGTACCCATTTTACTTGATTTTGATTATATACCTAATCCTTTCAACCCTGTTCATGATCAACTCAAATGTAGACTACTCACTTAAACCTTACAAAACAACGGATATTTCAAGAAGCATGTTATTATGTTTCTTCAATTTTTTAAAGATTTTTGACTAGCGAGTAGAGACTATCACTTAATCGTACTATCCACTATGACGTTGTTGATTTTTTTTCTTGTGATACTTATTTGGATATCATGAGTATTGCCGGTATCCTACTACCTGACCAACGAGGATAGTAGGTTTCCACGCTACTCAACTGAAGTGGGCGATGAAATTATTTTTTCGACAATGTGTGTGCTAGTATCCGCAAAGAAATGAACCGGATACCCACACCCGCCGCCCCATTTACAGCCCCTATAGTGGCTCATTGGTTAACCAACTTAAAACAAGATAAATTCGGTCTGGTTGGGCCGAAATAACCAACCTGAATCCTCCCCCTAAATATCAAGCCTCATTGTATAACTTTTAAAGATGGAAAAATTACCTGATTCCTAGCTGTAGATTAAGCATAAGTTCATAATTCTTGTGCCCTTTGGAAATGGTCTCCCCTTGTCGTTTACAAACATTAGGCACTTTCATAGGCAGTCCCTTATTAAGACTAGCAGCAAAATTCATCCCTTCCTCCACCTCCAGCCCCAACAACTCCGCCTCCATGTCCCTCCTAACTCCACCGCCATCACTGCCGCCGCCTTGGTCTTCACTGTCCCACATGTTCATCCTCTCGAACGCCCTCTCTATCCCGACGCTCACCCTCCCGTCCACCGACAGCCGTCGCCCCTTCTCGCCGTGCTTCGACGAGTTCCACGTCGCCAGCTTCTTCTGCGACGGCAGGATGGACACCTTCTCGCACGGGCATATCTGGCAGTTGGCCAGGTGCACGTTGTACACATCCTGTGAATAGGTAGGGTAGTTAATTTAGTTATCATGGTACTATTGAACCACATAAATCATGAAATCAAATTAACTATGAAGGGAAAAAATATTAACCAAACCGATTGAGTCGTCAAAACAATATTAAACATGGCTACATTTGGTTGGTTTTATTAATGGTTAGCCAATATCATCATTATATTCTTAAAATTTATTTGATGAGAAAAATGCATAACAAATCAAATAAAAAGCTAGCTCAACATAAACACAATGACAAATAGAGTCGATTATACATTAAATTGTGAATAATATTAAAGAACTATCAAATTAGCCAAATAAAATAAGTATTTTGATGTCATAATTTTAGAATTGAGCTTAATAAACAAACATGCTTATTTGATTCATAAATAATTTAAAGAATTTTGGGTTTGAACTAAATTGTAAGTATATATGGTTAATGATTTAACTGGTTTGATATATCTGTAACCAAATTAAATTAAACCGTCTAAATCAAACAAAAATTTAACTAAAGCAAACTAATAAACCAATTAACCAAACCAGATTATAAAAATGGTTTGGTTAAAATTGTTATCATGGTTACCTGTGGGTCCCATTCCAGCTGGCTTGCTGCCGTGGACGAGGCGGATGGTGACGTGGAAGGGTAGTAGCTACCGTTCTGCTCTGTGGGGTCTTTGCTCCAGTTTCCCACGTAGAAGCTACCGTCCGGCCAGGTGAACGTGCCGTTACCTTTTGGAACGCCGTCTTCCCATAGGCCGTCATAACGGTTTCCGTTCTCCCACATGAATGTGCCTTTGCCACAAATGGTGCCGTTCTTCCACTCGCCGACGTAGTAGTTGCTCGTCGTTTTCCACTGGTATTTTCCTTGGCCTTCTTGTAGTCCTCTTCGCCAATCCCCTTCATACCTAAGCAGTAAAATTTATCGTCAGACATTTCACGTTGTCAAATCTGCATACGATGGTTCAATCACTTATCAACCACAATTTATATTAATTTTAGTGATTAAACTGCATACTATTAGACTCACTATCTTACTCAAACACATTCTGAGACACACCACATCTAAACAAAAAACCATTGATAAAAAATCATTACCAATCTCCATTAGCAAACTGGTTCATCCCATGCCCATGCTTCAAATTCATGACCCATTGCCCTCTATAAACATCCCCATTCGTCGCTGAATACGTCCCCGTCCCATCCATATACCCACTTTTGAACTCCCCTTCATAAGTAGCTCCTGACGGCCAGCTGAACCTCCCTCTCCCCATCGTCTTCCCTTTGTACCATTCCCCGACGTACATGCACCCGTCCGTCCATAGGTACTTCCCTCTCCCGTTCGGAAAGTTGTCATACCATTGTCCCGTGTAGTAATCACCGTTAGGCAATACCTGTTAGTAAACAATATAAGACCTCATCCATATATCTTCTCCCAATAACTCAATAACTTGAGTTATTGGAATGCAATACGGTTCATGACAATACCTTCTCTGCATAGGAACACTCTGTCCCGCTCGTGCATTCGTCCCCGCTACACTGACCATCGTCGCTGCCTCCATTGGTTTCATCGTCCTGCATGTGGGTCATGGAGATTCCAAAGATGCTATTGGCACGCTTCTTGGCCGCTTGGGTTTTCTTCAATGTCACTTCCCATGCCTTGAACACCCCACCCCCACCCTGATCCTTACTCATTTTTTTAGGACTCGTTTGCTATAGAAAATTACAGATGGTCGAGAATTATTTTTTTTGTCACATTAGATTTGTGATTTGGTTGTTTAATTGGGTGTCAAAGGAAAAGGAAAAGAGGTGAAGGGAAGGAGAATTGATTGTTTTAATTTTGAAATTGGAGTGATTTTTTCTTATTTTGTTTGTGTTCTATGATTTGTTTGTGTGAATGAGAGGGAAAAGAGCTATGAGAAACTAATGGTGATCCCTTTTTTCTTCTCTGAACTACAAAAGAATGGTAGTTGGAAATGTTCCCTTTTGACCATTGTTTGATTTTCCCCTTTTAAATTGATTTTTTTTTTAATTTTTATGGTGAGTGTTCTTTTATAGGCTTTTATATGGTAGATGTTAAATTTCAACATAGAGTTTAACATGATATGTAAAAATTCAAGAAATATTTTTTTAGGATGGTTTAAGCAAAAAATTAAGAATTCAAAATTCACTAAATTGTATGTAAAAATATACTTATCAACTTTCAAACTAACTAATGAATTACATATTAGTAGAATTTTAAACTCGTGGTAGCTAGTTCATGTTCAAAAGTTTGGGTGGTTGGTGATAGAATTGAGTTTCATTTCTCAACCCATTGAGAATTGGTAGTGCATTTATTTAGGCTAATTCTTAGTGGGTCGAATTAAAACCCAGGGTGGTTTGGTTGATGGAATTGGGTTGAGAATTGGATTTCAATTCCGTCCAATGAGAATTGTAGTGCAATTATTTGAATCAATTCCAATGACGAATTGGGTCTCAATTCCCATATCCATTCATCAACCAAAGGCCCCAATTCTTGTACTCAATTCCATCAACCAACTACCCATGACCTAATTTCACCAAAAATCAACAATTCTAAATATACAATCCACTTAAAAAGTACAATTTATCAACAGAACTAATAAAAATTTCCCCACATACCTAATTTGTGATAGACAAAGGACATGGGATATTCCAACAAACACTTGGCCCACAAGCTGATGGGCCAAGTGAAATTCAGACAAACTAACTTCTATAATATTGAATTTCCCCTTTAGGTTACTCCACTAAATAACTCAAAAAACAAACAACAATCAATCAATACATCATTTATTTAATCCTATTCAAATTTTTTTCTCTCAATTTGTGTTCTTTGTGCATATTAATTCATGAGTGGATACATCCAAACAAACTGAACACCTATATGGCCGTTTGGGTAGTTGGCTCTTAGGATGCTGCAAAGGCTCTTTTTTGATTTCTTCCATTTAGGGGCTAATTCAACTCATCTCCTTCATTTCTTCCTCATTATGCCCTTTTTAGCTTCCATTTTTCTATCCACTTATAACAATTTCCCCGAATTATAATTGGATAGTGGATTGGAGGGAAAGGGTAACAATGAACACTATAGTTGTATTAGATTGGGTATCATTGGTTGTTGCTCATTTTTTGTTAATTTAATGAAAGGGTATGATTGATATTTGTTATAGTTTGTTGTTAGTTGTAGTTGAGTAAGACACTTGATTTGATGTATAACTCAAGATCAGCTTTTTTGTGTTAGTGGACATTTGATGGATTTAAGTGTAGGAATATAACATGTATATGAGTCATGGTACTAGGAGTGGTCTGGTAGGCCGAAAGTTAGATGGAATTTGGAGCATTTTTTTCAACCGGGCAAAAAAATAAGATCTTGACGAACTGAGTTTGGAGAGCAAACTTTTCTGTCATCATGTAGATTCTATTCAACTTTCCACATGCCATAGGTGTTTCTTGTAAGTGGACTTTTAGCTTGAAGGATTAGCTCCTTATTTCATCTCTCTGTTTCTTGTCATCATGGTGGATAATTGCATTGACTGATGATGCAAATTTGTTTACATATCAAACATTTAAAGTACCAGGTATTCTCTGATCAGAAAATGTTGCATTCATTGCAATTTCATTTACCCAATTTGCCAGGGTAGAAAGTGAAACTATAACCGAATAGGGTCTTCATACAATACATGTAGTAAGATGATTATTACAAGGTTCTGCCAAGTCAAATTATAACTACAGTCTAAGTGCTAATTCCAATACCATGAGGTCAATTTGGAATACTACTATGGGCTTTACTAAGTCAAAATATTGAACACAATCAAAGTGCTTATCCAATTACTAGGAATTAATTTGGAGAACTATTAAGAAAACCAAATGTATTAATGAATAGTGATAATCCAATTACAATGTTTCTTGTGAAGTTATGATATAAATAAGTATTTTCAGTAATTATTAATCAAACATAGACCCCAAAACCTTCTCTAAGAATCTATGTAATCGATAAAATTAACTTTTTATAAAACCTTGCCCTTAATCAAAGAGTTAGAGCATCCACACCAACACTTGCAAAGTGAATTGCAAGGAGACATGGCAACACTTTGCAATTGCAAAGTGAATTGCATTAGTGTAGGAACTCCAAAAATTTTGCAAGCTTGCAACACTCGCAATTCACTTTGCAATTGCAAGTGTGGGCCATAGTAGTGTTTTTAATATTTATAATGTATTTATTGAATGATTAATATTTAACTATTAGTGAAATGAGAAACATAAAAGTGAGTAATTGAATGAAAAGAGTGTGTGGTCCCCAGAATGAAATTGCAAATGAATTACATTAGTGTAGAGTGAATGAAATTAAAAGTGAGTAGATTGCAAAAATGAATGAGGTGACAGTGGGGATCATTTTTGCATTTGCAAGTGAATTGCACGAGTGCGGATGGTCTTAGTAGTATTATGAATTATTCCAATTAACTGCTCATCTGAGTTTACTGACTTCACCGATAGTGACATCTGAGCCTCAGAGGGGACACCAAATTTCCAATTCGCTATTTGTTAATTTTTTTAAACTTTATTTACTATTAGTTCTCAAGTTGCTACTCTCTCTCTTTGCCAAAATTAGGTCAACTATTACATAACTCCTTTTGTTAATTGCTAAAGCAACAATAACAAGATTACAAATTTAATACAGTGATGATGACTAACGATTTGAAGAACTAGCCAAGGGTCATGCTCTTATTATATACACAAATCCCAACTTTCAAATAGCCGATGAAAATAATCACTCCATTACGTGTCACGATTTAATTAAGTTAAATATTTATGATTACTTACGGATAAGTTTATTTTCCGGTTGTTTCCTATTACCGGTCTTTAAAGTTTTTGAGGTAGGCTAATTGTTTAAAAAGGTCCAAAACCATGATATGTAATGTTCTTTATTAGTAGAAACTAGAACATAATGTACCCAAACTATCTCTTGTCCAGTGTTTTAGCAACTCGAGTTGGAGGCGTCATGTAAATCTGTAAAATCGGTTCAATGGATCATGAACGTATTCGCAAGAATTAATAAGCGAGAGACTTGAGATTCGAACATGAAATCTTACCTAATTTGAATACTCCTTTACCATCTCCAACAATAATATTGAAAAGAGTTCGAGTCTAATTCTTGGTAAAGCTTGTCCCAAAATTGTTAATATACATTTAAACTACCCATTTGTAATTGTGCTTAGGTTAGTTTAGTTATATATATTATCAGTAGATTAGCGTTGTGATTAAGTGAGCTAGTTATTCTATACCCGTAACTCTAGTAAAATTACTAATTCTCTCCATAGACTAGTCAAATCATTTTGATAGGAAAATCACCTTAATTCGTGTTCAATATTTTTTTTCATTCTGTTTGAATGGTATAAATATGCATTGAAAAACAGCCTCCAAAATTCATATCATTTCCAATTACTACAAATATGAAATATATTATTATTATTGAAATATAATAGTAAAACAATATAAACAACCACACAAACAAAATCCAATAATTCTTCCTCCTACTTAAAAACACCAATAATGGATTACTTATGCGAAAAAACCACTCAGTGAGTCTGCCCATAAAAAAGGAAACCCAGCGATTTAGAGAGAGAAAGCAAAAAGACGAATCTGAAAAAAACTCCAAAACAAACAAACAATAAAAAGAGAGGAAGAGAAGGAGAGCAAGTGAAAGCCGAAAGGAGTGGACAGTGGGTACTGTGAGACCTCGGGTGGTTCCGCTCCTTCCTCTGCTTATCATCTTCATCATCTTCTTCTTCTCCTTCCTTCCTTTTTGCTCCTTCTCGCCACACGATCGACCACATCTCAAATCCTTACTCCATTTCTTCCATGGCGCTTCATCAATCTTCCCTCTCTCCTTTCCCTCCGCTCCTCCACCCCGCCACAACAACCACCGCCTCACGTCGCCATGATATCGGCACCAGTCAGCGAATCCTGTTCGTCGATTTCGTCGGCCTCTGTGGCCAATCGAGGCGTGGTATCAGCCGCAGGAGAGTTCCGGCTGCTTCGTCCTCGTCCTCGTTTCCTTCTACTCCTCCGACGACTTTTTCTCGGCTTGTGAATAAGAAGTCGTCGTCGTCGTCGTGGTCCGTTGGAGCGAGCCGTGGAGTTGACTGTGGCAGTAGTGGTAGTAGTCTCGTTAGTGAGAGTACGGCGGTTGGTGGCTCTGCTTCTGTTACCTCCGATTTGAAGCCGCAGGTATATTCTACTGTTTTTTTTTCGTTTTATTTTTACTGTTTTCGTCCGGTGTGTCGTTCCCGCGCTTTTTACGGATATGCGTGCTTGTGTGGTGGTAATGGCGGAGTTGTTTGAAAATTTGAGGAGTTCCGAGGCTTCGTTTTGAGATTTTTTGGATTCTCTGTATGTGCGTTGACATTGAGTTTTCTTTCGTGTTTAGGAGTTGTTCGTGCTTGTGCTCTGTTCATGCCGGCGATTGCTTCGTTTTTTTTTCTGTTTTGGTTTATTTGTGTGTGTGCGTTGACGTTGATTTTCTTTCAAGTTTGAGAATCTGAGAGGCAAAAACTATTATCAACTTGTGATTCCTTACTGTAGACAAAGCTCGGAGAATCTGCCAGTATCTTGGAGATGCTCTAAGTCACGAATGATCTATTTTCTGCTCTCTGAAACCTATTTTAGCCTGTAATTTTCAGATTTCTATATTTTCCACGTAGTACAGAATACAGACTATCTGCAATGATCTTCCCTTCAATCTAACTTGTTACTTCTGTTTGCTTCCTATCTCTGGTAATGAAGCCTCAAACCGCTAACTGTTGACATTTTAGAAGGTTTTAAAAGGTTCTGTTTGGCTGACAATGTGTCATGGCAATTTTGCAGGTGGCAAACTTGAGTGACATACTAGCTGAGAGAGGAGCTTGTGGAGTTGGATTCATTGCTAACTTGGAAAACAAAGCATCGAATAAGATTATTAAGGATGCCCTTAATGCTCTTGGATGCATGGAACATCGTGGGGGTTGTGGAGCAGATAATGACTCGGGTGATGGATCTGGATTGATGACTTCGCTTCCATGGGATCTATTCGACAAATGGGCTGAAGAGCAAGGGATTCCTTCCTTCGATAAGTTGCATACTGGTGTTGGCATGGTTTTTCTTCCACAAGATGATAACCTCATGAAAGAAGCTAAACAAGGTATGTATTTAAAAGCTTCCACGCCAGTCAATATATTAGATACTTGCTCATCATTAATGTTTTGTTTCTTACTTGCTTCATAACGTGCATTTTGATTCCCTGCATTATGTTTGAGACTGGTCAGATTTTATGTTTATTAGCTACCAGCCTACCACCATTTATATTGTTTATTCACTACTGTTTTTCTGTCCTGTAGTTGTTGTAAATATTTTCCAGCAAGAGGGCCTTGAGGTGCTCGGTTGGAGGACTGTTCCTGTAAATACCTCTGTAGTTGGTTACTATGCCAAAGAAACTATGCCCAGCATTCAACAGGTATTTGTTAAAGTTGTCAAAGAAGAGAGTGTTGGTGACATTGAACGAGAGCTTTACATATGCCGGAAGTTGATAGAGAGAGTTGCAAGCTCAGAGAGTTGGGGAAATGAGCTCTACTTCTGCTCTTTATCCAACCAAACAATTGTCTATAAGGGAATGCTTCGCTCAGCAGTTCTTGGATTGTTCTATTCTGACCTTCAGAGTGATCTCTATACATCACCGTTTGCTATTTATCATCGACGGTTTAGTACAAATACTAGTCCTAGGTGGCCTCTGGCTCAACCAATGCGATTTCTTGGTCATAATGGAGAAATCAATACCATTCAGGTCATAATCTTCCCCATCTTAATTTATTCCTTAACCACTTTGTGGATTCTACTTGAAATCCAAGGCTTTATTCTGTTATGTCTTTCAGGGTAACTTGAACTGGATGCAATCTCGAGAAACATCGTTAAAGTCTCCGGTATGGCGAGGCCGTGAAAATGAAATTCGTCCATTTGGTAACCCAAAGGCATCAGATTCGGCCAATCTTGATAGTACAGCAGAAGTAAGATCTCTATTCCTTTATGTTTATACCATGCACAACTATTGTTTCTTTCAGTTCTCTAGTTAGTTTTTCCATAAAAGTTACTGCTTGAATTTGTCACGTAAGCTTTTTTTTTCCATTATAAAATCTGTATATTCAGTTCACCGATTATCTTATGCTAGGAGTTTCAGATCACTGATATGAAACATGGACTTTAAACTTTGTCAACCTCTTTCCTGTAGGTCCACACTTTGCCTAACAATATTCAGACTTTCCATGGTTATATGTTTTCTACTTGGGTACTCTGGTTGGTGAATTTGGCTTTAACCGAGAATTTAAGCTACTGAAGATAATTAGTTATTCAGTGAAAAGTCATTCGAGTGTTTTATTTCCTATCAGAGTACGCATATAAATCCAATGAATAGGACTTTTAACTTATAATCATACCTGCGATGGGGTGGAAGCCACAACAAATGGGAAATGCCTACTTGGTAGCCCTGCCTTAGTACTGTAGGCTTGGTAAGTGTTTAATATGTTCTTTAGCAGTCATTACTTGCATCGTATGTGCCTGACTTCTTGTGATCGATTGCTTCCAGCTGTTAATAAGAAGTGGACGTACCCCTGAGGAGACTCTAATGATTCTTGTCCCGGAGGCATATAAGAATCATCCAACTCTGTCGATTAAGTACCCCGAGGTATCTTTCATTGTACTGGTGATAAAATGTCTTTCTGTTTATCATGTTAACCAAATGATGCTTTGGTCATTAAGAAGTTTCATTTTTTTACCTGGTCGTTAAGAAGTACCCTGTATATTGTTTTGTACATAATATTTCTTGAGATATATAATAATTTAGGTATTTTTCCGTAGGCGATTGATTTCTATGACTATTACAAGGGCCAGATGGAAGCTTGGGATGGGCCTGCTTTACTGTTATTCAGGTATCATTTTCTATTGTGTGCCATCTTTGCCGCAAAGAATGACATTGTGATCCGTCTATAGGATGAGTTTTGATTATTGTGTTAGCTTAAGGAGTCATTGACATAGTGGCTTTTTGTGATAGTCTTTCCCTTCTGGTGGAACCCACGGAATTCTGAAAATTCGTTTGACTTAGTCTCAATGTTTTTATCTTTTTTACTTGTCTAAAACACATTGGAATTGTGCGATTCAAAGATCAGGAAAATGTCATAGGTTGGATTTTTAGCTGGATAACTTCTTTTTCCACCCTGTTTTGATTTTTGTCTCTTGAATTCATAGTGATGGAAACACAGTTGGAGCCTGTCTTGATCGGAATGGACTTCGCCCAGCTAGGTATTGGAAAACAAGTGACAACTTCGTCTATGTTGCTTCTGAGGTGCGTCTTAAATGTTCCCTATCTTCAATAATTATAACATTTGATCTATTAGAACCTTCATGATGGATGAGGATTGCCTTTGATTATAATGTTTCACGTTGGTTCCATGTTTGGAACCCCCCACAAAACTAAGAAAGCCTTTTCTTGGCAGCAGCCATCTGTTGATGCTCCATCCTGGAAAACCATTTGTGTGCCATGAAATGATGCGTTGTAATGTAAGGATCTCTTGTTCATCTAGTGGTTAATGTCTAACATGGCCAATCTAGTGGTTGTAATGTAGAAAATGTGTGTCGTTGCTACTGAAACCTAAGAACACCTAAATGTTCCCACTACTGATCAGAAATAGTGCTGAAGCTCTGACAATACTTGAAAATCTTCCTTGATGTATCACTTGGACTGTTTTTGTTCCTTTTTTTACGTTAATGATCCTTGGAAAGATAGTAGCTATTAAGCTTGACATTTTTTCTTTTTTCTTCTTTTCCTGTTCTCCATCACTATATTGTAAGGTGATGAAAACAAGTTGCCTGGCAATATGAGTGGAATATGCATGCTCATTGATGTAGGGAGTGATCCCAAAGTTATAATATGCATGCTCATTGATAGGGCATGGTATTATTTGTCTCAGGTTGGTGTTGTGCCAATGGATGAATCCAAAGTTATAATGAAAGGCCGTCTTGGTCCAGGGATGATGATCGCCGTGGATTTGCTTGGTGGTCAGGTTAGCATAACAATTTGTCCTTACTTTTCCATACTAGATACTGGCAATTGAATTCAAGTGGTTGATCTGGAGGCTGGTAAATGTGCTAGTTTATCATTGGATATCTGTTCCTTGAGACATTCTTTGCCAATAAAGCAATTTTATTTGCAGGTTTATGAGAATACTGAAGTGAAAAGGAAAGTAGCATCATCAAACCCATATGGTAAATGGCTTAGTGAAAACATGCGATCCTTGAAATCTGCAAAGTTCATCTCATCAGCAGTTATGGAGACGGAGACAATTTTAAGGCACCAACAGTAAGTAGTTTCGTTTCTCTTTTTGGGGATAAAATCATGGAGTAGACTTAATGTGTTCAAGTGAAATATGGGAATTTCCTCATCTCTCGTTTGAGTATGACTCCTTTGCGCATTGTGCTTTATGTTCTTGTGTGAGTAGGGCATTTGGGTACTCTAGTGAGGATGTGCAAATGGTTATTGAGAGTATGGCATCACAAGGCAAGGAGCCAACATTTTGCATGGGAGATGACATTCCACTGGCAGTGTTATCCCAAAGGCCACACTTGCTGTATGATTATTTCAAGCAACGTTTTGCCCAGGCAAGTCCAAAGTAATATCTGTTCTAGTTTGTATGAAATTGTGTAAGATGTCATATTCAATGTTTCTTCCAAGATAGGACTTGAGTGACGTCAAAGTAGGTTCTTTAGGTCTTACATTGAGGGTGTTAAGACAGTTTCTATACAAAGATTAAGTGAACTTGATACATCAATGTACCACTTCCATAAATGTTTGCATTTTGACTGATCCCTGTGAGGTAATGCTCCAATTGAGTTGGATTCTAGACTTCTAGTTGATGAGAGGATCTTCTTTTTGTATGAATTACCACAGGTTACAAATCCAGCTATAGACCCACTAAGAGAGGGCTTAGTTATGTCCCTGGAAGTCAATATTGGAAAGCGAGGAAACATATTGGAGGCTGGTCCAGAGAATGCTTCACAGGTGATTATTCCTTTCTCCATCTGGACTTGATGCTCTCTAGACTTCTTTTATTGTCTGAACTTCAACTCATACAATTTGTACACAAACAATATCTAAGAAGTTGCTACTTCTGTGGCAGATTATATTGTCCAATCCAGTGCTTAATGAAGGGGAGCTTGAGTCATTGTTAGCTGACCCACGGTTAAAAACTCAAGTTTTACCAACTTTTTTCGATATACGTAAAGGTCTGGATGGTTCTTTGGAGAAAACACTTGGCAGGCTTTGTGATGCCGCTGATGAAGCTGTTCGCAATGGCGCTCAACTGCTTGTTCTTTCAGACCGAGCTGAGGAGCCTGTAAGTACACTTAATGTAGAATCTTAAAAGCCATAACTGCTTTTAAATAAAAGAATTACAGCGCCAGTCAGGAAACTCTTACCAGTCCAATGTGAATGGTTATAAATTGTACTGTTAAAGTTACATTGTGGCAATTTGAAGCTGTAGGCTAATCTGATGCTGGAAAGAGTTTCAGCATTAACTATCTGTAATTAAACTGGAGATGCCTCTCCTTTTCTTGGTCTTTGCTTTACTTTGGCAGTAAAGAATTGTGTGGCTTTGTGATAATGATGGAGGTGTTTCATATCCCTGAAAAGTTCAGTATTATGAAACTGACGGCACCTTCTGCTCTCAGGAGGCAACGCGGCCTGCAATCCCTATTCTTCTTGCTGTTGGTGCTGTGCATCAACATCTCATTGAAAATGGCTTGCGAATGTCAACCTCCATTGTTGCAGACACTGCTCAATGCTTCAGCACTCATCATTTTGCCTGTCTGATAGGATATGGTGCCAGGTTAAATATCCTTCCTCTGCATTTGAAACCTTTATTATATAATGCGATAGTTGATCTGGTTTCTTTGTCTTGGAATGGAAATGCGAATAAACCTTAATATTTTGTGTATCTTCTGTATTTTGTACAAGCTGAGGTAACTCATTTGTAACGATGCTGACTGAGTTGCTTGAACACAGATCTGATATTGTTCCTAGTCCTATATTGATCTGATATTTCCAATCTCTTAATGGATACTTAGATTTATGTGTTCAAAAGTTCACACTCTGTTCTTGTGCGAGTAATATAAATCTTTTATGGACTGAGAAAGTTCTAAATCGGACGGAACATCCAGAGGTTTGGTGATGGCTTCTAATTTAAGTTGTATTATTGTTCCCAACAGTGCTGTATGCCCATACCTTGCCCTAGAAACATGTCGGCAGTGGCGTTTGAGTAACAAGACCGTTAACTTGATGCGGAATGGAAAGATGCCTACTGTGACCATTGAACAGGCTCAAAATAACTTTTGCAAGGTTAGTTATTACATCTTTTCTTCTTGTAGATACCTGTGAATTTTAGACGTAGTTACAAATATTCAGTGTTTGTACTTGTGGGAGTTTTATCCGCCTAATGTGCTCAATCACTTATGTGCAACTTTACTGTTTCAGGCTGTTAGATCTGGTCTTCTCAAGATTCTTTCAAAGATGGGCATATCATTGCTTTCAAGGTAGGAAAATTTTAAATACTTCGAATTTTTTATTACTTTAATTAGAAAATGCATCTTGCTGTCTGTTTACCATTATTTTTCTTCTTTTAGTTACTGTGGTGCACAGATATTTGAGATCTATGGACTGGGTAAGGAGGTCGTTGATCTTGCATTTCGTGGAAGTGTATCGACTATTGGCGGTTTGACATTTGATGAGGTATGTTAATGGTTGTGCTCCTATAGTTTAGTCATGTTGTGGCACAGTATCAATATAGCCATAAGCTACCATGTGTGGTCATTAATGAGCTATATACCTGACCTTTTTCTAGAGCTTTCAACGCTTAGCTTCTGAGCCTTTCCTACTTTCATATGATAACTGTTCTTCATTGCTATGTCTCAAAGCTTGCTAGTTTGACATAGGGTCTTATATGCCTCTTTACCTCTGCTCTTATTTCACTATATTTTACTAGACTCATCAGCGTTATGATCTATAAAACATGTATGTGGGAGGGATCGGGTGAATGTGTTAGTTCATGGCTTGGAAAACTCAATCACTGTTGTTTATAAAACTCTTGGATGTATCGCCAATTATAGTCTTCCTATAGGCTGTAAAATTAATTAGCAAAATAGAGGCTGAGTTGTTGTCAATGATCGATGATTTAAGTTATGTTTAATTGTAGTTCTCTCAACATTTTAGTATTGACGATCTGAATTTGGTTGAATCCATTATAATATTTCCTTTTGTTTCTTTTTTGGTTTGGTGATTACCACTACAGTTGGCAAGGGAGTCATTGTCTTGTTGGGTGAAGGCTTTCTCCGAGGATACAGCCAAAAGACTAGAAAATTTTGGATTTATACAGTTCAGGCCAGGAGGTTAGATTATAGAATAAGCACACTTCTATTGGGTTCTGTTAACCTACTTTATTTCCGCAAAACTATGATTTTGCTTATCATCATAGACAGTATCAATTAATTTTAACGTGATTCTCTCTCTTTTTGTTTTTGCCTACCCTTTCTACTCGCAGGTGAATATCATGGAAACAACCCGGAAATGTCAAAATTGCTTCACAAAGCTGTTCGACAAAAGAGTGAGAGTGCATTCTCAGTTTACCAACAGCATCTAGCTAACCGTCCAGTCAATGTGAGAGCACAATTTGTTTTTGGTTTCTCTTTTCCGTTTACTTTCAATTTGTTGTGACTGGACAAGTGTTATTGTTCTGGTTCCAGGTTCTTCGTGATCTTTTCGAGTTCAAAAGTGATCGACCTCCTATTCCTGTGGGAAAGGTTGAACCTGCTACATCTATAGTCCAGCGTTTTTGCACTGGTGGGATGTCACTCGGGGCTATCTCGCGAGAAACGCATGAAGCAATTGCCATAGCGATGAACAGAATTGGTGGCAAGTCCAATTCTGGTGAAGGTGTGAGGTAATTTGCTTACAATCTCGCAGCTTGTCCAACTATCTTATGTCGTGTGTGGTTAAGTAGTTCACATACTCGTTTACTTTTCAAAGGCTTCGCTTCTACAAGCCGAAATAGTTACTCTGGAAGACATCACTTCTTAAGATATTTAATTGCGGAATCATTATGTCTAGATAATTTTGCTTAAACGGGTGATGTTTTTCTCATCAGGATCCTATCAGATGGAATCCACTAACAGATGTTGTTGATGGATATTCATCCACACTTCCTCATCTCAAAGGTCTTCAAAATGGAGATACGGCCACCAGTGCTATTAAACAGGTCATAATTGAAGAGGAATATATTCCCACTAAGTGAACGCTTTGCTACTTCTTCAATACTCGATAGACATTGTTTTCTGATATTGATATCATTTTCAGGTTGCTTCTGGACGTTTTGGCGTCACCCCAACTTTCTTGGTGAACGCTGATCAACTAGAGATAAAAATTGCACAAGGTGCCAAACCTGGTGAAGGGGGTCAATTGCCTGGGCAGAAAGTTAGTGCATATATCGCGAGGTTGAGGAACTCGAAACCTGGAGTTCCACTTATCTCACCGCCACCCCACCATGACATTTACTCAATAGAAGATCTTGCCCAATTGATCTTTGACCTTCATCAGGTGATCCTTTTCATCTGTGTAAACCTGTGCACTATTAGTAAAAAATTGGTTTCTTAATTCTTAATGACGAGTTGACTGATGGTTTATGGTTCACAAACAGGTCAACCCTAGAGCTAAGGTCTCTGTAAAGCTCGTAGCAGAAGCTGGCATTGGCACAGTCGCTTCTGGTGTTGCAAAAGCTAATGCAGATATTATTCAGGTATCTATAATGTTTCATCGAATGGATTCACTCGATTTCGGCATCTGGACTGAGCTTTTTGCAGCCTATCTAACGTGTTTCCTCGTTATTCCACAGATATCCGGGCACGATGGTGGGACGGGAGCGAGCCCCATTAGTTCCATTAAGCATGCCGGTGGCCCTTGGGAACTTGGACTCACGGAAACCCATCAGGTGATCATTATACGATATCCTCATCTTATTACCAGATAACTCTTTCCCCTTTGCTAAATATTAACGACGGATCATTTTGCCAGACCCTCATCGAAAACGGACTCAGAGAAAGGGTAATTCTTCGAGTTGACGGTGGCTTCAAAAGTGGTTTCGATGTCATGATGGCTGCAGCAATGGGCGCTGATGAGTATGGATTCGGTTCCGTGGCAATGATTGCTACTGGATGTGTTATGGCTCGTATCTGCCACACGAACAATTGCCCAGTTGGTGTTGCCAGTCAGGTATTAATCCAAAACCTCTTGTATCTGCTGCTTTCTGACAGATAGAATCGTACTTTTATTCCTAACTGATTCTTCTTAATTCTACTCATCTTGCAGAGAGAAGAACTCCGTGCTCGGTTCCCTGGTGTGCCAGCTGATCTGGTTAATTTCTTCCTGTACGTCGCTGAAGAGGTAAGCTCTTCGTGAACCGCACCTGACCCAAAAGAATCGTGTTCATCGTGTTGTCGACTCACTTTCGTCAATGATTCTCGTGTGCTTTGAAGGTAAGAAGCGTGCTGGCAGAACTGGGATACCAGAAGCTGGATGACATCATTGGGAAAACAGACATTTTAAGACAGCGAGACATCTCCCTCGTGAAAACTCAGCATCTCGATCTAAGTTACCTGCTCTCGGTAAGTACCAAATCCTCCTACCGTGTGTTGATAGTCATGGAGTTCTTCCTTAGTCTTACAGTAAACTTTATTCGGTTTGCTGTGCCTTTCTTCCCAGAACGTTGGATTGCCGAAATTGAGCAGTACAGAGATCAGGAAGCAAGATGTTCATACTAATGGCCTCATCTTGGACGACAAGATACTTGCAGATCCAGTGGTAAGCATCTTCATTTCTAGTATCTCCTACTTTCATTAACAAGCGATTTCATTACTGTATTTTTTTAAGATTATTGTAACTTGTAAGCATCAAATCTTAGAGCAATGGAGTTAATTAGTACGAACAATCAAACGTTCATCTCATGCTAATTTGAAATAAACTGTCTTTCTTCATGTTCAGATCGCAGACGCTATCGAGAATGAGAAGGTCGTGGACAAGACCGTCGACATATACAACGTGGACCGTGCTGTTTGTGGGCGCATAGCCGGTGTAATCGCAAAGAAGTACGGCGATACTGGATTCGCCGGACAGTTGAACATCACGTAAGATTCATCTTTACCTATTCACATCAATAAAACTAGATTCTTGTTTTCATGTACTGGATGATAAAATAAATGGTTCCTCTATTGGTTGCAGCTTTAACGGGAGTGCTGGTCAATCCTTTGGATGCTTTTTAACTCCTGGGATGAACGTCCGGCTCGTTGGAGAGGCTAACGATTACGTCGGAAAGGTATAGCTTTACTTTTACTTCCTCTGTGATCAAGCAAACCTCGTGAGTACTACCTTATACGTTGTATATCCCTTCCCTGACAGGGTATGGCTGGAGGAGAGCTGGTCGTCACACCACTGGAAAACGTCGGGTTCGTTCCCGAGAACGCAGCCATTGTAGGAAACACCTGCCTTTACGGAGCAACCGGTGGCCAAGTCTTCGTCCGTGGCCAGGCTGGCGAGCGCTTCGCTGTCAGAAACTCACTCGGTGAGGCTGTCGTCGAAGGCACCGGTGACCATTGCTGTGAGTACATGACCGGTGGCTGCGTTGTCATAATCGGAAAGTAAGTAAACCTCCCTCCCTACCCCCCACCCCCTCTCCTCACTGTATCATCATATAATTCGAGTTTTTGTTTTCGACAGAGTTGGACGAAACGTAGCTGCTGGAATGACGGGAGGATTGGCGTACATCCTCGACGAGAACGATACCTTGATGCCCAAGGTTTATATTTCTTGCGTCTCAAGTCTCTCTCTTACTCTTCATTATCAGCCGTTTTATGAGATGCGCTAAAATTTCTCTATAACAGGTTAACAAGGAAATAGTTAAAGTCCAAAGAGTGAATGCTCCAGCTGGCCAAATGCAGCTCAAATCCCTCATCGAAGCCCACGTTGTAAGTTTCTAACTGTTAAGCATGCGCATTTTTTTAATGATTCAACACGTAATTATGGTTGAACTGGTTCAACACTGCATACTGGTTCGACCGGTTGAACCAGCTAATCTGGTCTGATTCCTTATCATCTCTATTCCTTGTGATTTCAGGAGAAGACAGGTAGTGGAAAAGGCGCAGCAATACTAAAAGAATGGGACAGATTCCTCCCACTCTTCTGGCAACTCGTTCCCCCCTCCGAAGAGGACACTCCGGAAGCCAGCGCCGAGTACGACGCCGCAGTCGCCGGCGAAGTCATCGTCCGGTCTGCTTAAGAACCTCCAAAACGGTGTCGTTTTACATCATCGATGAAGAATCTGCACCTCGAAAAGGAGTGTGACAGGTACTCGGATTGTAAAGGGTAATTCCTAACTGTTTTAAAAACTCTTTTTTTTTCCTCCATTGGATTCCAAATGTATAGTTTTAGTAAAGACTTTTGTTTAATAATTTAGATAGCTAGTCTTCCCCATTTTTAAATAATAATATAAAAAGAAACTCTTTGGCTGATTTTGTTCACAAGGTTTTCTGGCTTAATATCTATTTTGGTCATATATAGTGTTTTGGGAATTCGGTTTTTGAATAGGCCCCTTCTTTGAACTCTGTTTTTGGTGTTCGGTTTCTTTTGGCTGCTTTTTTGGGTGGCTGTTTTTTTGGGGCCGATAGTTGGGTTGGTTTTTTGTCGGGGCTTGCTCGCTGGTGAGGTACTGCTTGTTGGTTTCGGTTTAGGGGTGGCTCATTGTTTGTATAGTTTGACTCTTGTTCGATTCATATATATATATATATATATATTATATATATCATATTCATAAAAAAAAAGTTAATCTATTGAATTTGTAACATAGTAGTACATTCGTCAAGTCTCCACTATTTTGTTCATTTATGCAGAGTGGCTTGCTGATATCAGCACTTAACGAATAACTTGGATGGAGACTTAACAGAATTACAGTTATATTACAAAATCTAATAGATTAAATGGCCATATGAAAAAGTTACGAACCATAGACATTAATGAGCAAAATAGATATTAAGGCAATGTTTTCTGCAGTGACTTATTAGAAACTGGAAAACACGTGAAATGGAAATGAGACTGTTGAGTTTTCCCTAACGTGTGTTGTTGACATAAAATAAGAGCACCAAAAGACACGTCAGCATATGGACCCTTTCGTCTTCTTCAAGTCTTTGTTTGACTTTAATTAATTTCTGAGATTAAGATAGAATGCCAAACATCTTTCTTCCATGTTCAGTGCATCTGCTTACGTGTTATCATTCATCTCCTGCATTTTGATTATTACTTGTCGCTTCCTAATCTCCCCTTTTTGTCTTTTCTTGTAAGCCATTTAGCACTGATAGCATTATAGAGCTAGTGAAATCATGATGCTCGAAATCTAGTTTTAAGGTTCTTGTACGAACACATAGGGCGTGTGGTATGATTGTTTGTATTATATGCATGTATGATTGTACATAACGATTATAAAAATACATCAGAAGAGAAGTTAGCATATCACATGAGGGTAGAAGAGAGAATAAAGGTCAAAAGACAAAAAGGTTCAATCTTAGTAAAATACTATCAAATCAATTCGACTAAGAAAGAACATAAAAAGAACAATTAAAACACGCAAAAACGAAAATTGAACTATTATCAATTTACTACTAATGACTTAACAACTTATACCTCTGTACTGTATGTTGTCTCTTCTCATTTGGTAAAGATCTTTGATCTTTCAAAGTTGTAAGCCAACGTGTTTGTTCGAGCTACTACTTCTCTCCTTGTAAATTTCGCACTTGTTAGCTACTACTAAGTCACGATGACTACTAATCAAGTCGTTGACTGCGTGGATTAAATCATCCTTACCAGTCTCTAACAAAATCAACCAAGCCTAATCAGTCACAACATGTTGACACTGATCGAATTTGAGAGAGTTTCGATGACCGAATACATCCATAGTGTCATGAACCGTTGCATCCCAATAACTCGAGTTGTTGGGAGAAGGTTCTGAATGGATCTTATAATGTTTACTAGCACATAAACTCATATTCGAGCATTTACTTCCCCGTTGCTTTAAAGTAGGCTCTCATGTCTCCTCCAAAGGTTCCCCTTGTTATTACCATTTAACCTCGAAGCAACAATGATCGTGTCCAACAAAACTCATCACTCCCACCTTTTAACATCCTCCCAACTCATCATCGGACCGTCCAAAGCTACAAAGCCAAACAATCCCATTCCTTAGATTCTACTCCTCCACACTATATAAGACGATAAAAAGACCATTGAATATGTATATATTGGATACATACAAGAATCACAGTAATCGATCTCAACGGCGGAACCAGGATTGGTACAAGGGGAAGCCAAATTATAAACAAAAAATGGGTGCCACCGGCAAAAAAATTTATTCGGATTTGGATAGTAGTAGAAAAGTTTCATGAATCTAATACTACGTAAAACTACACAATAAATTGTTTGATTATAAGTTACTTAGTTAGTAAAAAAGAATAATATGTGCCACCGACAATTTTTTCTTCAAATTTGGATGATTTATAATCACATATTGTAATTATTACATATTATAAGTTGATTATGAGTAACTATTTTGTAAAATTTAAGACAACATTTCACCAAAACATCGTAGTGGGGGAGCCGAACTTCAAATACCCCGGCGCCAAACTCCGAAAACACCAAATATTATATATAATTTTACACTCGACACCGGGGGAGGGGGCGCCGTGGCTCCCCTAGCTCCCCTATCTCCGCCATTGATCGATGTGGGTGGCGGCTAACACAAACAACACATATTCTTATTATAATCTATCTATGTGTCTTTGTTTTATTCACTTTTAAGAACAAACTATCGCATATTATAATAAAGAAGAATTATATAGACATTGTTGTGTTGCCTTTTAGGTTCGACTTGATTCAATGTACAAAGGGTTATACTCATTATAATATGAAAAATCTTGACCTATTTCTAATTACTTTTGAAAGCTATCATTAGTGATGTGTAATTTAACTAATCTATTATATAGTATGCCTCACTAAAGGAGCATATTGCATCAACAAATTGCTAATATTTTGATTGGTTTAACTATTTTTTCGTTCAAAATTTGTTACTTGGTTATCTTTTAATAGGTCGGGAGAAAGGATATTGAGTACAGGTGCATCTTGACTAGTTGTGGAATGTATCTAATCTTCATTCACAGTCAAAATGATTCTCAGAAACACCAAGTACATTATAGCGTGACCAATAGGCCAATACAAGATCAAAAATATGGAATTTATACACACCTCACGACATCTCATAGGAAAAATTATACACAACTAACGACGTACATCTCGTGTCCAACGCTAACTAAGTAATATGCAATGTGGTTGTCCTTGCAATATATATGGGAAAACTTGATCATTCACGTCTCTGCATCAACTCATGTATTATATCCACAACAACAGTGTGTTGGTGGATCCATTCCTCCCAGTGGCGTATCAAAGGAAGTGCACAACTGGAGTCGAGCTGCACCTGTACTTTCTGGTACCCTTTCTCCCAAACTACTAGAAGACCTGTTACAACCGCCCTTAACTCTGCTCGGGTTATAAAACACACACAAACTCTCGTTCTAAGTTGTAAAAACACACTCATTACTATCACGAATCAACCCTCCTGCAACTACTTGACTCATCTCCAAATTAACTGAACTATCCGAATTAAGCCACACAATCTAAGTCAAGCCCTTCCATTGATGTGTTATCTTCTTTGTATATATAGCTACCTTATCAATAGAGTATAATAATACTTATTAAAACATAAAATAATACAGTCAAACTATGTATTATACAGATTGCCATCAACAAATTCAAAGTTAAAAAAAAAAAAAAACACTTCAACCAAGCCAGACTAATCATTATATTACACAGGAAACAACGAACAAAAATAATTAACATTATATATTTAATAAACACTTAAAATTAATTAACTACGTACGTAAGAAATTTACAGCTAACTACCTTTTCACTGAACGAAGCTATCCTGCGCTACCGGAAACGACGTCGTATTGGGGTAAAACGCGATGAAGAGGAGAAGAGACATGATCAGTAACGGAATCAGAAGGAACAGAAACGGCGGCGGAGGTAACGTCTCCGGTAGAACTAACGGCAAAACCAGTATTGACGACGTTAACGCCGTCATCACCACTGCCCATACCGACCACGACGGCATCTATCTACTCCGTCTAGATGAAACGGCGTCGTTTGCTTATGCTTTTTACTTCCGTTAGCTACTCCGTTATGATGATGAGAATCGTCGCCGTCACCGCCGTCATTTTGTCGGGGGAGAGTTTGCGCCGACCGAGGAGATGGTTTTGATATGTGGTTTTGAGGAATGGCTTAATATTACTATTTATGTTGGCGGAAGAAAAAAGACAAAAAGAGGGAAAATAATATGTAATAATCAGTGTTTTCAATTTCGGTATCCTGACTCGTTTGGACCGGTCTGATCATGAACCAGTCAGCTCTCCGGCACCGATAAATTCCGGTTCGATCCCGGTTCAACCTTGATTTTCCCATTAAACCTTTGAACCCTTGACCTTGCCGGCTCGACCCCGGTCGGTTCTGAAAACCTTGGTAATAATTTTTTTTTAATGGAAGAGAAAACTAATGAAGTCGAAAAAATCGATAAAATTATTGTTAGATAAACACTATAAGATCCATTCAGAATCCTCTCTCATCAACATGAGTTATTGGGATGCAACGATTTTTTACAGTTATTAACTAGCTGATGTTATATTAACGACTTGAAATTCGTGCACTAAATTGTTATCGAATGAGTTGGTGCTTGTTTTAGTTAACGGAGTTTGAAAACTATTAGTTTTCCATAGTAGTTCATGTTAATTGCAAAACTCTCGGTATAGAGAACTCTGACTGTTTCTTAATTAGCCTTGGCGAATTTCATCAATCTGAAACGAGAACTGATGTCATATTTGACTCATCAGAAGTTCTAAGAGATCCGTTACATAGAAAAAAAGACATACTCTAACAGAAATACGAATATTGTTCAAAGTTCTCGACCATCCACGATTTAAGGAATGATTGACCAATATTGTAGCAACTCAAGCTCATACATTGGACTAAGTCAAGTGGTGAGGTTCTAATTTTCAATTTTTTTTTAGTGAGGTGCAATGTTGGATCCACCTTAATCAGGGTTTATAAATATGATTAATTTGTTTTTTTATGGGAAAAATATGATTAATTGTGTCTTGATTCACTTAACCTAGTAATCATCTACAAGGAAATTGAGTATTTAAATAACTAGTGGAGCATATTAATCCTCCTACAAGAAAAAAAGAGCCAATAGAAGGAGAAAAATATGAGTAGGTCACATCTTTTTTGCATAATTCCTCCCCCATATAGGCCAAATTATACTACATAATTAAAATTTCTTTCTAATCAGTAAATATCTAAACGATGAATCTAACGATATCTTGTCTACCTGGTTACAGTTAAAACACTGAGAAGTGAAGTCACAAGTATTAAGAGATTTAGAGGTCGAATCCTATATTTTTCACTTGATGAGAGGTGATTCAATGTGGAATTCCATGATGGTATCTAGCCAAATCTTCTTGTTGGGGTCGAAGAAATTGACTTGTAATGTTAATTGAAAATAAGATGGCTAATTTTGTAACATGTAATCGTCGCAAAAAAACTTCTCTCATGGATGCTCAGTTGTAACTTGGAGTACGAGTTTCTTATCAATCAGCAAACCGAGTTGCCTGTTCAGGGGGTTGTCTGGACAGTCATCTACATCAAAACAAAGAGTAAAATACAACTCATACCATTATAGATGCCAGCGAATGCACTGATTGCCACTATAGTTAAAATTTTGCACCGGGTATCACTATAGTAGTATTTCACCATAACTTGTTCTTGATGATTGTCACCCTCATTACAAAATAAATAAAGCCCAAAAGAATGGTATCGGGTTGCATTTGTAGGAATTGGGCCTCAATCTGAGCCCAATACAACTGGTCCATTAGTAGATAAGGCCCAGGCCCACTTTATATTTAAATCAATAATAATAAATTTAAGGGGAAAATATCGGAATTAAAATACATAAAACATTCGATCTGTTCATTGAAAAGAAAAAAAGAAAAAGAAGAACAAATTGCCAGCTCCGAACCGAAGAACAAGTACTGAAGAATCTTTGGCGTAAGGGAAAGAGAGAGGGAGAGAGGCCGATGTGAAAGCGGCTCTTCTTTCCCCCTTTCTTCTCATAACGACAAACAATCTGTTCCTTCTTCAATTCAATTTCCCCCCTTTTCTGGGCAGAATCCCAGCTGTTCTTAGTTCTTCCCTCGTATATTCATGAAGTAAGTTTCTTATTCGGGGATTTTGATGTTCTTCGGTTTCTGGGTTAGCTTCTGATTCCTTTTTTCTTGATGGGTCTTGCTTGATTGATTTGAAAAAAATCGCGGTAAAATTCAAGTCTTTAAGCTTGGTGGGTTGTTTGAATTTGCATTTCCCTGCAGATATGGTTTGATTCTGTTTCCAACTGTTTGAATGGGGTTTTTTATCAGATATGGAGACAAATGGTGCTAATGATGAATCAATGAAGGCTCGAATCCAGCAATTGGAATATGGTAATGCTTCTTTCTTTCTACTAATATCTGTTTACGAATAGTTACAGAGTAATTTGAATTGCTTGTTGATTCATCCAGCTTGATGTGTGAGATTTAAGTCATTGGTGTTTAGTTATGAGTGAGTATATGATTGTTACTACATAGGGTGGACTTTGGGTTTATGGTAGCTTGGAAAATGCTTTGATTTTCGTTTAGCAAACTCGCAATGCTATCCTCTTTGTGAATTAGTTCATCAATGGTTTAAGGTTATTGTTTCTGTAGTGTGATGATTACTTAGTAAAATAGTAACGTTGGATTCGAATCCTTTGTGTGTTTCTAGAGCGTGATGAACTGAGAAGAGAGCGAGACGAGTTACACAAAGATATAGAACAGCTATGCATACAGCAAGCCGGACCCGGCTACCTCGCTGTTGCTACTCGCTTGCATTTTCAGAGGTATCATTCGCTATTTTCCACATTTTGGTAGCAGTTAAGAATGCATAATGATTGTTAAAATGCCCTATTAGGACAGCTGGCTTGGAGCAGGAAATCGAGAATTTGAAAACGAAGTTAGCTGCCTCTGGAAGAGGTCATATAAATCTTACGGAAGAGCTCTCAGAGGCATTCCGAATTAAAGTGAGAAAATTTTGAACTTCTTTGGTCATATCTATCTTTTTGTTTAGATCTTCATTTTGTTTATGAATCTCGTGATGTCACCAGGCTCAGTTGGCAGAGCTACATCAAGCAGAAGTCGCAAAGGTCTCTCCTTTTTCACTCGATTTGTCTGTGTTATTTCTGGATTATGTGTTCTAACCCAGCTTTTCTCGACTTATATCTCAGAATATTGAAGCAGAGAAACAGGTCAAGTTTTTCCAAGGATGCGTAGCTGCTGCTTTTGCGGAACGTGATCAGGCCATTCTAGAGGTTATTGAAATATTATTCGAAGCTTTACTTGTGAAAGAAGAAACCAATTTTGCATCCATTGGCGAGAGTTGAAAAATTCCCGTGTTTTGAGGAGTCTGGTTTCTGATTACAGGCTGAAAAGGCTAAGGAAGAAGAGGAGCTCGTATCACAGAAGTTTATTCCAATGCAGACTAGGTAACTTGCCGTGTTTTCTCTACCCGATATGTGGTGTGTATATACATGGAACGGTGAATGAGGTTAAATCTTTGATCAAAATGATTCGCAGGCTGGAAGAGCTGACTTCAGATCTGCTTAAGCAGAAGAGACGGAACGATGAATTGCTGCTTGATCTATCGAATCAAGAACAACAGAATGAAAACTTCAAAAAGGTATCATCTTTTCTCTTGTTATTATGCTGTAATTTCAGTGTTTTAATATCAAATCATTCTTCTTTATGGCTTGTTTTCCTTGGGAATTGGCAGGTTGTTGACAAGTTCTTCGAGATTAGGCAGCAATCGGCTGAAGGATCTCCCAAGACAAGTTGGGATGATAAGTGTGAATGTCTAATACGCGAACCAGCTGAAGTGTGGAGTTATAATGATCCTTCAACCTCCGATTATGTTGTAAGGATGTCGGAACTCTTATTCACTTTGTGATCATTTCTTCGATTCAAAACTTCAGCTTTCGTCTTGCAATGTGATTAACTTATCATCAGACAGAGTGCGTTGGAGGAAGAGCTGGAGAAATCGAGAAAATACGCCGATGATCTTAAAAACAAATTGCAAATGGTATGTATCAGTATACCATCTTTCCGGTGTGTTTCTCTGATTCGCTAGTTGATGAACTACTTACAGCTTTAATTCTTCTCACAGGGCATGGAAATCGAGAAACACTTGGGAAAGAAATTTCGAGAAGTGGAGAAGAACCAAGTCTGTGAATAAGTTCTTTGACATCTGAACATTTTAGTTATATTCCTTAATCCCATCCCCTAACCGTCAGCTTTGCTTACAGATTCGTTTTGACAAAGTGGTCATGAGTGGAATGTTAGAGTTGCGCAATTGCCATTCTCAGCATAGACTCGAGGTTCTGAACTTACTTTCTGAAGAAAGATCTCAACTCAAGACTATGGTTCATATGATTGAAGAGAAGATCAAAGGGTTCGACTTTGCAAAAAAGAATCTCGAGGCTCCTGAGGTCCTAATGAGCTCAGATGAAACCGAATGCCGCAATGTCCATGTCGTGACTGGCATAGACACTGCATCGACATCCGAGGTTTATAAGCTGTCTATTATGTCTTTGTTTGAAATAACAAACTGCTCTGAAAATTGACATATTTGAAATCGGCAGAAAAATGAGAGTTGCTCATCGGATAATGCAGCTACTACCGATGAAGGCAATGCCTCCGATGCCCTGAGGCAAGCCCTGCAAGAAAAGGTTCGATTCTTCCGAATATCTTTCTCCTTTTTACCATTCTAACTTGTGATGAACTTCGATATGTGTACGTTTCTTCAATGGGTGAGTTTTTTTTTCTGGTTTCTGCATATTATTGTTGTTTTCTGACCGAAAAATAGTGAAAAGTCGTCATCTTTTGATCTTTGAAGCCATCTTGTATCTTCCAGGTTTCGACGCTATTGCTTTTATCTCAGCAAGAGGAAAGACATATGCTGGAAAGGAATGTGAATGGAGCTCTTCAGAGAAAGATAGATGAACTTCAGAGAAACTTACTCCAAGTAACTTTTTTCTGGAAGTCTGTAACTAAGCATATTTGCCTTTTTACATATGAAAATCGTAAGGGTTTTCAGATGGATATTGATCGAATGCTTACGAGAATTTGAACATTCAGGTTAGTCATGAGAAGGTTAAAGCTCTCATGGAGTTGGCACAGCTGAAACAAGACCATCAACTACTACAAGAGTATGATATCTGATGCTCGTGGATTTTGTCGCTATCTCCTTACGATCTCCTGAGGTTGACCAATGCCGTTTTGCAGGAAACTAGCTGATGAGGCGGATCGAGGAAGTTCATCGGAGAAGAGGCAAACGAATCACGAAAGAGATGTAGGGATGAAGAATGTGCTTAAGAGAAGTTATCTGAGACGTTGGCTTGGTACGGTGGAATCGAGTAGAAGCGAAAGTGATGCTTGCCGAGTAACGAAGGGCATAGAAAGTCGAACTCGATGGATTTCGCCAGGTACTGGAAAAGTCCTATTGAATATTGGAAGAACTCCGTGCTTTGTTAAATTCTGTAACTTGGTTCTGTTGTTCACTGCAGAATGAAGATTGAAACAGCTACTCTTAGGGAAAGCATGGAGAGTATGGAGCATTTGGTCACCTCGACTCGTAGGCTTCGTCTTGCACTCGTAAAGGTAGAGTATGGAGCATTTCGATATAGTGCTTCTTATTTACTCATTTGACGAAAACCTGGTTCCCTGTTAACCTTATTTGCTGCAACGTTCACTGCAGATCAGCGAAAGCCCAGAAACCGGCATGTCTGGAGCTCTGGATAACATCATTCAGGAAGCTAAGCTTGTAAAAACCGCTCTAGGGAGCTCACTACCAATCAGTTGGTCAGCAGACGCAGATTCAGCACCAGGAAGCCCGAGATTCTCTACTCAACAAACGAGCCATTCGGGAAGTACCGCAGATGAGAAGATGGATCCAGTCTCCGGAGCCGGATTCGAGATGGTTGAGCTACTGATCCTTGCTGCTCATGTTCTGAAAGAGATCAGCACCAGAAAATGTTCCTGAGATGAGATTTCGCAGCTCGAATTTCGTCCCGGTTCTTGAGAATGTATGTTTTTTTAGCTTTCATGTACAAGTTTGGAAGAAGAAGTGGTTAGTGTACCAGAACTAGTACCATGTGAATTGTTGTGTCATTAATGTACCATTTTGTTGTATAAATTGGTAACAGTTTGAAGGATAAGTTTCAGTTCTGTGAATATATTGGTTGGTTTTGTTTATAATGTCGTGTCACGTATTGAGCGGCCCTGTTGTATGTCTACGGTAAAAAAAAAATTATTTATTTAAAATGCCTTAACGGGTGGAGCACTTTCTACGGAATTGAACGAGGGTTCTCGAATTTCGAAGAGCACTGAGATAAGTAAAGAAGAGGAGATATATTTGTTGGATGATTAACTACTTATTTATTAGTAAAAAAATTAGTTTCTTTTCTAAAAATTAGAATAAAATGTATTTTAGAAGTTTGCTTAATAAGTGTTTTAAATTTTTAATTGTTTTTTCACTTATAATAAAATAAAGGATCTAGTCTATTTTTCTTGATTATATACTAATTAAAAGATGTAATTATCGGTTAATCTTGCATTAAAACATGTTTAGTTGAAATAATATCAAAATTATAGCAATGGAGAATGAAAGAAATTGAGACTAAAACAATTATAATTGTTATTTTTTTCTCAAAGGTTGGAATACATGGGCACTATCAAAAAATTAATTTTGCCTACAAATTACAACCAAGAAAATAAAAATCCTAAAATGAATTAGCAATGGCCAAACCCGATATTCGGAACCACTATAAACCAATATCGACTTGATCAAATATAATTGATCAATCAGGTAGCTAAAGGAGCGATCTTTATTGCGACCACATCCACCATGAAGGTATCTTCGTCGGTGTCGTCACAGTTAAGCTGACTGTAGTTGCCCTTCTCTTTGAACAATTGGATATGATGGTGCTTGCAGTACAACTTCCCTTCATATGCAATGTAGTTCGATGGACTTATGGTGCAACCTCCATGGCTGCACTTGAAGCACTTTCTATGGTACCATGTGTTGTTCACCGTCACTCTCTCGATTGGGTACACGGTTTTCGTGCACTCCTTGCATTTCTCTTTTGTCCCCGCGAATAAGTTGGACATCTTGTTCGCATTCTATGAGAAAATTAAATAGAATTAGGATAATAGTTAGAAGTATTTTTTTAGTTAATTGTTAGTGAAAACTTTATTTACCGCACTATCGATGAGCCTTTCATGCTTGATAATTTTCGGGGTTCCTGTGAGCACCGAGAAAAAAAAAATTTGAATCACAATAAATTAGTACATCAATAAAATAACGTCATTCTGATCTACAGTAAAAGTTGTGTTGTATTTTTACAAACCTTCAAAACTCTTATCAAGGCTACCAGTTCTTTTGAAAGTTTGGTCGTAATGAGGTCTGCAATAGAGGACTCCTTCGAAAGAACAGAAGTTGCTCAACTGCAGACAAAAACACACAAATACAAATTATCAATTTTGTTTAACTTTCTCGACGTTTTCAACAGTATCGTGTCGTCTTACCTTAAGAGTGTTGTTACAGTGGTGGCATCTGAAGCAAGACTTGTGATACACGCGAGTATCCGCGACCAATTTGTCAACGAGATACACTGTCTTATCGCATGCCATGCACTTCTGCTGGGTTCTGACGAATGAGGCCATTATAAGAAAGTTTTGAGAGAGAACCCCCCTTTGCCGAGAAGAAAAAAAAAAGGTAAAAAGGAAAGGAACAAAGAAGAGTCTTCTTTGTTCCTTTCTCTTTTCTCCTTGGGAATATCTCTCTCAAAACTCTTTATTTTTTCTTATTTTGCTTTTATTAACTTCGATATCTCCCTTTTATACACGAGAAAATTAGCTATTAGTGGTAAAGCTAAATTTGAATTGAATTTTTCAGGGTAAAAAATTTATATTTTAGGAATAAGTTTGTTAGCTTTCTTCTTAGTCCTTCTAATTATGATGAATTTGAATTATTCAAACATAAAATTCGAGATTTCTATTGGTAGGGATAAATATTAGATATATAATATTCTTGTATATTTCGGTATTGAAAATAATCATTATTAACTCCTTGGCAAGCCAACATTTCGGGTTAGGGTTTGTTTCGAATATAACAAACCTTCCAAAATCAGACTTAGAGTCACTTTCGATCCTAGCTCGTTACAGAACTATATACTAGACCAAAATTTTGGCCTAGAATCGTTCCGTTCACGACAAAAAATTCCAAGATCAGACTCGCTTTCGATCCTAGCCAAGAAACAACGATCGATGCTAGACCGAAATTTCGACCCATAATTGCTTCGTACACGACAAACATTTCGAAATCGAGTTTAGAGTCACTTCCGATCATGAATCTGTCATTCTACTTAATAATAATTATATCAAATATTCAATACATTATCACTCTATACATCTTCTCAAATACAACAAGAGTGGCAATTTCGTAATTTCCCCCTTCAAGCAGCAAATTGCTTACTACCTTCAAAAGTTTGCCCAAAGCTCCAATCTTTAGGGGCGACACTGTACGAGGTAACAGTCTGGCCATCACTAGTAGTAACCTCAAACGACAATGGCTGACTTCTTAACTCTGCATTGATGTGCCAGTTCTGTCCCCAGTTCCTCCCCATCGGCAGCCACCCGGTTCTCGATCCTTTGATCTTCACCGCTGTGATGTCCCCGGCTCCTGCAACGTTGCTGATCAGCACCGAGATGAAGATCCTCGATCCGGATATCGTGTATCGTATCCCGCCTTCTTTTCTGCACTTGATTCTGCAGGAAACATAGAGAGACAAGAAGGTATGAACATGTTTGAACTTAGAACATTAGCACATGACTGGTCTCGAACGATGGCTCTGATTCGCCGACTGTCCAACGGGTAGAGCACGGAATTCGAGAAATCAAACGAGTTTGCTCGAGAATGAGGCTGTGCCGGCATCTAGATGACAATGAGTTAGGTCTTATAATCAAAGCATATTCAGCTGCTTAGAAACAGAATGCGAAGAGTTCAGAAACTAGAGCTATAGACTCTAGCAAGAGCAGAAGTGTTTAGCTTCATTCATCTGATCAATTACGACAGAAAAAACCCGGGAAATCGCCAATTTGGTTCATCTTATCCTTCACCTAATGGCTACTAACTCAATCAAACTGAAGCTCAACATCAGTCTCTTTAGGGTGATTACGAAAGCATAACCTCTCCGTAGCTCGAATCAGTACGATCCTACTGTGATTCTATCATCGTTTCACCATTCAAACACTGTTTAGAAACTGCAACTCTGTTAGGTGTAATCAAACACAGATGCAAACCCTAGCAAGAGCAAAGTACATAGCTTTAGTTCATCTAATCTCGAACACAATCGAAACCCAGAAATTCGCCAATTTGGTTCACTTAATTCCATCCAGCTCAATCTCAACATCCATCTTTAGGGATCAACACGGTCCCTATTACGATCCTACCACGATTCTATCGTCATTTCGCCACTGAAACCTTCAACCATTAGCTACCATTTCCTAAACACTAATATTAGACTGTTGAAACCATAGAATGCCCTTCTGTATAGGTTCTTCAATGGCGTATCAGAGTTCTAGTCAATAAATTTCTAACATTAAACCCTAAAACCCTCAGCTACCATTCTCGTAAAACCCTAGATTATGTTACCAATATCGAGAACCAACCTAAACCCTTAACGCTATCCAAATAGATTTCCCCCCATTGAAGACCTTATCAAATCAATTGCAACATCACAATCGAACAAACATTCAAATTTCAAATTTCGAATTTCGAATCTGACCTCCGGTACTGAACAGGCATGTTCCCAGCCTTCCAAACAGCGACCTTCTCAAACGCCTCAATCGGAAGAACAAAATGCCGATTCGGAGGGTTGCACCGCCCGCCGCCCTCGGAATCGAATCCGTAATTCGGAGCGCAGAAGTTCGTCGCCGTGACTATGATCGAAGTTCCCGGTATACACCAGCGTAGATCGTCGACGCACCGGAGCTCAAAGCATGCTCCACAGATCTGGCCGCGCGCGAACAGCGACTCACTCAGGCCGACGGTGGCCAGTCCGTACCCAGCCTTAACTAAGTCCCCGTAGCCGCACGCTCCGCCGACGGCGTCCCGTGGGTCCGACGCTTTGTAGAATGTGGCTCGAGCTGAAAGCCAGTCGTTTGAGGAGGATGTGGAGGGAGAAGAGAGGTTTTCCTGCGAGGCGGCGGAGGGGAATAGTGGCCGGAAGAGGATGAGGAGAAGGAGGAAGTAGGAGAGAGTTTGAAGGTGGAGAAATGAGATCGCCATTGTTGATTGAGTGAAGCTTCGATAAGATTTTTGCAGAAGAAGAATTTAAAAATTAAATTAAAACTTTAAATTCCTTTTTGACTTTATTTGTCGCCTTGTCGGTCACTGTGTTTCCCGCTTTTATTTGTCCTTTTCTGTTTTATTTTCCTTTTTTTGACCGTTTATTCAAAACGACGTCGCATTACAGGCCCATAAGTCCGGCCCATTTTATCTCTACTGTTATCAGGCTTTGGCGCATTAGATGTTGGGCCGATAATAGGGCATTGTTCTAGGTAGATTTTGGTTTGGTTGATGGAATTGGGTCTGGGAATTGGATTTTAATTCCAGGCCCAATGAGAATTGTATGCAATTATGAGTCAATTCCAAAAGACTGGATGGTTTAATTCCCGGGCCCAATTTCATCAACCAAACGGCCCCTTAATCTTCAATTCAGGCTATGAGATTCACCGTTGCATGGTCCAAGAAATATAGAGTGTGAATTCGTGAAATTCGCATTTCTCTAACGAATGCAAGTTGAAAATGATTACATTTTCTCGTGAGATTTCTCCTCGTCGTACTATCTAAGGTTACACGTCATGGTTAACCGTTAATACTAGGAACAAAATGGATTAGTTCCTTGTTGATCAAGTAAGCTCATTAGCCTCTCACCTAAAGCCTTACTATCCAACATGAGTCCTTTACGACTTCCTTCAACCTGCGAAATCAACAAATCAACATCAATATAAAGAACCATTGCATTCCATAAACTCGAGGTTTTTTCGAGATAATTACATTGTACAAACCTGGAGATGGAGATTGTAGAAGACCATCCCTCGAGGAGATTGGAAAGACGAAGAGTTCAACACGACGAGTCCACACTCTTCTTCTAGATGAAACAACACATCCGACACATGGACAATGTTGTTGGTCATGTCCACCGAAAGTTGTACCATGACCTCCTCGTCACTCAGCCAGCTCGTCGAAACAGTGGACGAGGACGAAGAAGAGGCGAAAGTACTAGTAGTACTCTTGTTAGTAGCTGATAAACTGCCTATTCGACTGCGATCAAGACTCGTAACCTGCTCTTCATCTAGGGTTTGTGCATCTTCTTCTGGCTTAGGTATGTGAGGTAGTGTTGAGAGCAATTGCTTCTTCCTTAGGGTTAGGGTTTCCACTTGTTGTTGGAGCTCTGGTATGTACTTCACCACTTTGGAGACTGTTGTTGGTATGCTTAACTTCTTCTGCTTAAAAGGAAACGGAAAGATGTGAGTAAAACGGTACAATTAATCGGTATAAAACTGTTACATCTCAATAATTCGAGTCACTGTGAGATGGATATAAATATATATAACATTCTTTTACACTCTAACTCACTAGAAAGCCATTGAAGGGCATTAAAGTAATTTACAAAGTTCTACCAAGCCATTTTCACAAAAAATTGTTATATCGGGGTTAACATGATCTCGACACCTAGACCTCCAATTTCAAAATCTGATACTAAATATGTCAAAACCCGAGTTATTGAACGAGGATTTATAGTGAGTTTTACATCATTCCGGGTATCCAACCTTTCCCCAATCGGGTATACCCACATTGACCCGGTTAAGAAATGTGTACAAAAACCAGCACCCACGAAAGCACGAGTCCAATCAAATTCAATACGCACCGTTGGATGATGATCAGAAGAAGGAAGCAAGCCACGTAGAGATGAATAAAGGGCATTGATCTTCTTCCGCCGCTGCCTCTCACTCGCGTTATGGTTCATCTTCTTCACCGCCGTCGTCCCACCGCCGCCGGGGGCGCCGTCAATTTGCTGATCCTCCGCCTCCGCCGGAGGGAAGGGATGATTATTAGCGGGTTGATCAAGATGGTAATTAAGATTAGGGAGTTGGGTTATCAAAGGATCATCTAACAACAAAGGCCAATTAGATGATGAGAAATTAGGATTAATGTTTGATTGATGAGAGGAAAATGATGAATTTGATGACATTGCCATCATTTTTTTTGTTGAATTTGATGAATTATTGGACTTGTTTGTGTGTGATAATTACTTTAGTATATGGTTTGTGTTGTATATATATAGCAATAAATTGTGTTTAGAATATTTGATTTAATTAATATGAGGTGTATGGTGGTGTTTAATTTAATTTAATTGATTAGGTATAGGGTTTTTAATCGAAATAAATTAGTAATAATCGAAATACTCGTACCCTGTTAAATTTTGTACATGATCGATGATCTGGATTTTCATGAGAGGAGTGGGTTGTAGCGGTTAGGATGACTTTGTTTCGATCGGTTTTCTGTGCTGACAAGGGATAAAGAGTCGATTGAGATGGGTGTGTGAGTGTGGATTTGTGTCTAATTTTAATTAGGTATGTGTACGTATACTAGGGTTTTGATTCTCTTTCGGTCAGTTTTCTGTCTCGACAAGAATAATGACTGGATCGAGAAGGGATGATTTGTGTGTGTGTGGTGGGGGGGAGGGGGTTATGTAGCATTCACGATTTTGAATTGATACGTAGATGTGGATTTGAAGGTATACCAATTACTAGGCTGAAATATGTAGAAAGTAAATTTGATCAAGACTTTAGACTCATGGGATGACTTGGTTGTAGCAATTTAATACGACCCTCTTTCGATTAGTTTTCTGTATCGACAATAATAAAGAGTGGATCGAGAAGGAATAATTGGGTGGGCTTATGTTTAGTATATTTGCTCTAAGTACTAGTATAAATTAGGTACAAGAAATGTTTGCCCTAAGTTATTGGTACATGGATAATGATAGTTGTCATCTCTCTACTACTATAATAATTTGATTAGTAATTAATTATAAGTTAAATACCCTTTAATTAGTATGTAAATGCCATAGGCCTTAATTAATACTTGAGTAGTGATGAGATGATGACGGCCCACATGACATTTCATGTGTGTGAATCCCTCACTATATTAGTAACAAACTTAATTTTTATTGTTAATGACACTTAATTTAATTAATTATATATACACAAATTAATTATAGATTGAGTAAATGTGTACGTTTGATTTGTATTTCTGTCCTTTGGTTAGGTACTAATGCAATAAAGTTGTAAATAAAATAGATAATCAATTTTGAAATTAAAATTCAGGATGATTGCTTCGCGTCGAAGCGATCTTCACTGGTCGAACCATCGGTAGTCTTTATGAGAGGGTCTCTTAGCACACCCTATTGTTTGCCCTCTGGTCTCGCTCAACGATCACATGTTCGTACACATGTATGCAATAGCGGAATCAGGATGGTCAGATGTCCTAGATAAATTTTCAAGTTTAAAAGGCTAAACACTAAGCAGAAATTTTGATTTCGAACATTTTACATAGAATTTCATCGTTTTAAGATGGTGTGACTCTGGGTAGCGACCTAGCTAAGTTGGCCCACCTCTGATTCCTCCGTTGTGCATATGTCGGTTTCGCCTTTAACTTCGAGACCAATGATATGTGTACTTGTTTAGGATCCATTAATTTAAACCCTTCTTAGAAAATTTATTATTCTTAAAAACCCATTTTAATTTATAAGACACAATTGCAACTATTAATTTATATATATAATAAAAAAAAATTATTCAAAAAATGGAAAACTAATTTTCTTATTTATATTTAATTTTTGATCTCTTTCATGTCTTTCATTTGAGCAACATTAGTGACCTAACGGTTTACCTACTTTATAATTATAAGCAATTTGTGAAGAAAAAACCGTTTTTATTTGCATAATTCCCGACATCGATTAGCTAACTATAACTATAAATTATGTATTAATGTTTTAAATCAATAATTCATATATTATTGAGTCATTATCTATATGTGTCACGGTATATACACAATCGAGAGAGAAATCACATGACACTTCATATAGAGGAAGTAAATCTTAGAGATGAGATGCTTGTTCAAGGACATAAATTCTTATTAACCAACGATCTATGAAATTCGGGGTCTACCCTATATCATAAAATTCACGACCTTTACATACCAATTGGACGTGACTAATTTCCACCCACCATTTCAATGGTCGAACATACCTGTTTCTTTTACTCCACAACCGAATAAATGAGTAATCATACTCTCCTCTTCTCCTAAAATTAGTCTTTCTCTCGTTCTTTTTTTATTCATCAATAATCATAAACACGCGATTTATCTAATTAGCTCGTCATTTTTTATTTATTTATGAATATAGAGTTATTGAAAATATTTCCTCTCTTACACTTAAATCAACAATTTTTCTTTCAATTAAACCTATGATCTTCTCTAATTAAATTATCCTAACTCGAATTGTCTTTTTAACTAATGGGTTTGTGCTATGCGCATGCCATGCACGAGGCGAAGACCCAAATCCCATGCAAGGCACGTGCCCCGCCGGAGAATTACTGCTGAGTGCACGTGCTTTGCTGCCGCGTCACGTGGATTAATGTTCATGATCCCTAATCCCCCGACAAACAGCCTTACTTAATTACTTGCTTAAGGGGTTAATTAACTATATTTTGTTAATCATGTCGGAAGTTAATGACGTTATACCAGTTAGTTGTTGTGCGTGATTCACGTTGTTGGTTTCTTGATGTGCAATTTGTTGATACAATTAGTAAATGTGACTGATAATTTAGATTTAGTTTCGAAGGAGGAAGATCGAAGTTAGTTCGTTTATCGTGAAATTCGTGATACACCCACTTCAGGTTGGTAGATTTTGATCTCGTTGATTAGATCAACTCGACTGGGGTCTTACGACCCAAAATTAAGGTGGAGACACGAGTCTGATTGTGAGAGACATGTAGATCACGTATATTCGCGAGAGGGAAGTGCTTCCTTTAGTAAGATTGGCCAAATATGCATTGGGTCGAATTGCATATATTTCGATATGCAAACTACAGTCTCTCTTCACAATCACCATTCAAGAAAGCTTTCTCTTTCTACATTCTATATCTTATCAAAATATTTTAAGTTCTATATTATTGTTTCATTTAAAACCTAAAATCAGTATGTGGTGAACAAATTAGCTGGAATAGCTCAGTTGGTTAGAGCGTGTGGCTGTTAACCACAAGGTCGGAGGTTCGAACCCTCCTTCTAGCGTATTATTGTTTTAACCCATTTATTATTATTTTTTTCTCACAATTTGATGGTTTTTGGGTTTATATATATTTTTAGTGAATACTAAATGTATTTAAATTCACATCTCCTTACATTTAGGAACTAATTAATACCCAATTACTATTCTTCTCTTCAACCTAATCCCTAGTTCCATGCCCACAAACACTAACTTACTTGTTAATCACCCATCTAACAAAAGAATAATTCATAATCACTTATTAGTCTCCACGTGTCGATCAGTCGATCAAACACCATCACCTATAAATCTCTCTGGTCATATCACAAGCTTCATCATTACAACAAAATAACAACAATAATCATTCTGCAGCTCGTGTTCGTCTTCCAACAAGAGAAACAAGAAACCACCATCAACAAAATTCAACATGGATAACTCACAGAAGGCCAGTTACCAGGCAGGCCAAGCCAAGGGCCAGGCTCAGGTTACAAATTATTATGCACACACGCTTAATAAAACCAATTACTTCATCTAAAAAATTTCTTTAAACATCCCAATTGGATCCTCGTTTTCTTTGTAAATTTTTGCAGGAGAAAGCTAGCGGAATGATGGAGAAAGCCGGAAATGTTGCTCAATCCACCAAGGAGACTATCCAGGAGGTATGTGTTTCATGTGTTTATCTTGATGAATTCGTTTATCAGTCACCAATCATGGATATTTCGTGAATTGATGGATTCCTTTGCTCTTAATTCGAGTACTTACTATTTAATGTGTTTTTTTTTCGACATTTGTAGGCTGGTTCTCAAATGCAAGCCAAAGCACAAGGAGTTGCTGAAGCTACCAAGGAGTCACTTGGCATGAACAAATGAGAAATGACACATTTCATAATTTACATAAAATATAAGTACTAGTATAGCAAAATAATTGTAATAATGAAGGTGAAAATAACCTTTGAATATTTACCTTAGGAAAGATTTTCATATGTTAGTTCACAATTTTGCAAGCCTTGTTGCTCTCATAAGTGAACACTTTTTTTTTTATGAAAATCATAAGTGAACACTATGTATGACTCTTTCATCAATACAAAATATTAATATTAATTTTTTTAAATATTATATCTTATTCAAAATTATTAAAAAAAATAATCTCAATTACATCAAATGTCTTGAGAAAAAAAAATATGACAGCTTCTTCAATTATTCATAATCTTAAAAAAAAAAAATTGCACGAAATAATGGGCTTGTGTAGCATAAAATGGTGCAAGAAAAATTACTTTTAGTGACCGTAATTTGAAAAATGGTGACTAACTTTATGGTGGCTAAAGATTTTTAGTGACAGTTTTCTCATTTTAGTGACCGTTTACTAAATGTTTAGTGACTGTTAAACTGTTTACGTAAACAGTCACTAATATGACAAAAACGGTCACTAAATAGATTTAGTCACCATCATGTTAGTGTCTGTTTTTCCAAAATTTTGGTCACTAAAAGTCATTTTTCTTGTAGCATGTTTTATCACTAACAAATATGAGATTAGTTTCACACATATGACCCTAACTCAACAGCCACACAATAAATTTTGTGAGACGAGTTAATTTAACATGATTATGGGGTGGAAAATCATTGCTAAAATATTAATTAAATTCTAGGAATATATACCCATTAGTTCCACATATATTGGGGAAAGTTAATATGCTATGTAGCATATCTCATTAGTGGAATATGTGAAAGCAAATAAGATCACAAAATATTCACATTTGATTTGACATCAATGAATTTGATTCATTAGTTTGTTGTTACAATCATAGTTGATGAAGGTAAAAAGATACAACATGAATTTTCTCGATTACGATCGATCCAAGATGCCTAAGATCAGTGCTTCAAATTATTATGAATTCGTGGCTGACATATATTACAGTAAATAATAAAATTGATGTTTTTTTTGAAAACAAGAAGAACAAAAGTACCCTGATTATTAATTATTGGTTTAATAGTCCTTCGATGTAGAAACAATCATTTTGTCACTAGATACTCGTTCAATAATTTTTTTTTTAGGGGAATGTCATGCTCGTATTATTAATGATCAGAGTTGGTGCACATATCAACAAGTGCATCCTCGAGCCACAAAGGAGGTACATACCCTATAAAAGGTGATTTAGATAATATTAGAAGAAATTCTTGTAGTATATTGTAGATTTGGTTTAATATAAGTATAGAAATATACATTAAAATAAGTTATATTATTTTAAGAAATGAAATTAGCCAAATATCTAAAAGTAAATAATTTATGTAAAAAAAAACACAAAAAAATTATGAAACCTCAACTCCACATATTTTTTAACCAATCCCAATTCAAAAAATTTCATTCAAAATTTAGAAATAACCCAATTAAAAAATTTCTATTATTTTCTCAATCCATGCCCTAATTTCATGCCTAAAAATTAGAGTTAAATTGACTTCTTAATCATCATAATTAACCACCCTAACAAGTAACAACTATAAATAGGGTCTTTCCACAACAACAATAACAAAAAAAAACACAATTCATTAATCTTTGTATTAGTAATTCGTTTCATAACTAAACACTTTTATCTTCAAACATGAATAACTCCCAGAACGCTAGTTACCAAGCTGGCCAAGCCAAGGCCCAGGCTCAGGTTCGATCGAACTTCCCCATCGTTCATATTTTGTTATGGACGTACTCTACATGTGAATTTTTTTTACTAATTTTGCTCTAATTTATTCCGATTGAAATAATTCAGGAGACTGCTAGTGGGATGACGGAAAAGGTCAGCAATATTGCAGAGTCTGCCAAGGAATCTACCCAGGAGGTCAGTTAGTTCTTATCGTGATAATTAATTAAATTTTATTAAAATACAAATTTATGTATTATTATGTCTCGTAAATACGTAAATAGCAGGGTTATTTTATATATATATTTTTTCCTGTTTTGTGTGTGTTCGCAGACTGCATCTCAAATGCAAGCCAAAGTAGCTGAAGCTGCTGAGGCTACAAAGGAGAAGCTTGGGATGAAAAACTGAGACATGACCTTAATTATTATTCTAATTATTCTAAATTTGTTTAAATTTTTGTTGCAAGAAAATCGTTTTGTAATTCTAGTAGAGGGTTGTACTAATTCTAAATCACAATACCTTTTTTTTATATAATAAAACTAGAACACCGAAACTTTTTGTCTGAAAGTCTAAATTAGTGGGATTGGAATATGAATGAACGAATAGTGTACAACACTAATATATATCAGACGATTTTGGGGGAGGGTATCGCTAATATCGTACCCTATCCATTCTCATTCATGTTGAGTTTCAGATATCCGATACCTGCTTAATACCCGATAAATGCGGGTTCACGCCAAACTTGGGGCGATTTCGGGTTTTGATTGCCAAACCTACTTGAAAGGGGATTGCTTGGGTGGCAAGTAACCCAAAATTTATATTTAGATAATTTTTTTACACGTGTTATTCTTCTACTAAGAAACATTTAAGTAAAATCAGGTTATGTTAATGCCTTTTTAGGGTTTTTAATAAAGCATTTGTTCCTCCCAATATTTAATTATTAATTATTATTCCCCTAAAAGGGTAAAACGGCTTAACCTTCACGCCGTTAAATTAATAATATAAAATGACTAACAGAAACCGTTAACTGACACTGCTTCCTCCCTTCAATTTCCGATTTTCCCGGGGTTTTTTTAATCGCATCCGTTTCCGTTTCCTCTTAGGTTTTATTGGCCAAATTGTCTATTATACCCTTGTTATTGTCTTCATCGTTTTTTTGAATTTCCCAGTCTGTGTATCGAAGCGGACGAACCAGAGACTCTTGCGTTGATTCTCCATAGCAGCACAGCATCCCCACCATTGAAGGAGATTGAGCTGCGCTATTACTCAACAACCAGGTAAACCATACCTTCCTCCTCAATATTCCCTGTTATCGGCGACAGCTCACTCGTCAGCTTCTCTTATAGTTTTAGGGTTTAACATCGTACAGGGTATAATGGTTGATTGGTACGATTGACTGCTTAAGTCGTGCTTGTTTGTCTGCCTTCTTCCATTGTCGAATTGCATATGCTGATCACGCTTCCATGATTCTGCGACTTAGATTTTTTGGCCTCAGTGCCTTTTCTATGGCGGGTAGAGGGTTTAGGTGGGTGAGTACAGGGGTTGTTTTTTAGGGTTTGGAGGTGCTGCTCCTGTACCTATGTATGGAGCTTGAGTTGCTTACTCTTTCAATATCGTGGCCCTAAGTCAAGCACAGTAACTGAAATATTGATTATAAGTTCAGTTTAACCCTTTGCTTTAAGTTTGTTTATCTGCTAATTTTCTCTGTTTGTTTATAAGTTCATATCTGCTAACGAATCCATACAACTACATTGGTACACAGTAACTGAAGATGACATTGCATTGGTGTGTTTAATTCAACTCTTAACGAAGGGACTGCTAATCTATTTTGTTTGTATATAAGTTCATATCCCTTGTTGTTATACTGAAGCTACTCCTCTATCTGTTGTCATATTTTGGTGTAAGAGATTTCTCAAAAAAATTGTTTGGATTGCTTTGATTATTAGGTGCAAGAGCTTTCTGTTATCGTGGCCCTAAGTCAAGCACTTTGTTGCACAGTAACTTCAAAAGAAGTTTTCCGCTAATTGCCTCACCGGCGGCTGAAAAAACATGGACAATCTATCTCTAGAAGATTCTGTTCCGAAGAAGCTCCCCGTTCCTGGCGAGCGGAATGTTCTGATCACTAGTGCGCTGCCGTATTGTAACAACATGCCACATCTTGGCAACATCATCGGCTGTAAGTCTTTTATGAGCTGAATTCTGATTGGTTTTAGTTTTCGGCCAAGGTTGGGAGAGTTTCGATTGTTGATCAGCTACTTCTATTTCGTGCAGGTGTGTTGAGCGCCGATGTATTTGCGAGATACTGTCGGCTTAGAGGGTACAATACTTTGTACATATGTGGAACCGACGAGTACGGCACGGCAACTGAAACAAAGGCCATGGAGGAGAAGTGTACTCCGCAGGAGATCTGCGACAAGTAAGTGATTTTGTGGAACCTGATTGGTTCGTTTTCTTTGTTAAATATTGTCATGTAGGGTTTATTAAATTGAGGATTTTTTTGGTTTCCAGGTACCATGCTCTTCATAGCGAAGTTTACAAGTGGTTTGATATCGATTTTGATCTGTTCGGGCGGACCTCTACTCCACAGCAGACTGAAGTTTGTCATCAGATCTTCAAGAAGCTTCTGGAGAACAACTGGCTTGACGAGGACACAACACAGCAGGTAGGGTTTGTAGAGCTTATATCTATGTTTACTTAGCAACATTTGAGAATTTTAAAAAAATTCAGTTTTCTAACTGGTTTCATGATACCAGCTGTACTGTGGGACATGCGAGAAATTCCTGGCTGATAGGCTAGTTGAGGGTACTTGTCCAACTGAGGGATGTACTAATACTGGTGCTAATGGAGACGAGTGCGAAGTATGTGGCAAGTTCCTTAATCCTACTGAGTTAAAAGATCCCAAGTGCAAGGTAAGAGATTCAGTCTCACTCTGGTTCTTCTCTGTTGGTTATTGTTGGTTATTTGATCATTGGCGTGGGGAAGAGAAGGCCTTGATCCTATTTCAATGAACTGTTGTGTCTCGTGTATCAATGCCTTGTACATGCCGAGATTGATTAGGTCTTTTGCTTTTAGTTAGCTTATACAGAACCCAATTCTCCAGTTTAACAGAAGAAACTTGTACAGTACTAAAGATCCACGTTAATGATGAATCATATCTGGTCATTTCTTAGTCAATAGCAATACAAAGATACAAACTACCTTCTGTAATTGCATTGAGACTTGTATGGCTTATTATGTTATACTGAGACTTATTGGATATCAAAGCATAGACCTTTAGACATGTAGCTTTGCTTATTCGGCAGACCCTTTTTTGTTTGACTCAATGCATTCCTGAATCATCGTTATGATGGACAGTTTTGTCACAGCTCGCCGCGAATTCTTGATACCTGCCACCTGTATCTTGAGCTTCCCCGGCTAAAAGATAAATTGGAGAAATATATCGAGAGCACATCTGCTACTGGATCCTGGAGCCAGAATGCTATCCAAGAAACAAATTCATTGCTTAAAGACCTTAAACACAGGTGTATAACCAGGGATCTGAAATGGGGAGTGCCAGTCCCCCACGAGAAATTCGCAGACAAGGTGACCATATCTATATTTGCTAGTTGGATTGAATCTTTCATTCTTCTTCCCTTCAGATTTTGCAAGCTCTTTTATGTATTTTTCTTGAGTTACAGATTTTGAACCTACTTTTTTCTTTGTACCATTAGGTTTTCTATGTATGGTTTGATGCTCCAATTGGATATGTCTCGATTACTGCCTGCTATACTCCTCACTGGAGAGATGGTGGAAGGATCCTGAAAATGTGGAGCTCTATCAGTTCATGGGAAAGGATAACACTAAGTTCCACACAGTAAGTGTAAAACTTTCCTTGCTTCGTTTGGATGTGGCTTCGCACACGTGAATTAGAATCTGAATGAATCACTTATTAATTACCGGGACCATAGTTTTATGTTGTTTCTTTCGCTCGTTGATTTAAAGAGTGCTATATTCCAGAGCTTGATTTCTCAAAATGAAGATCATTTTGTATTTCAGATTGTGTTTCCTTCCTGTCTTCTTGGAACTGGTGAGAAGTGGACAATGATGAAGAGTATTAGTGTCACAGAGTACTTGAATTATGAATCAGGTTGGTTGATATAATGTGCTAAAGACTTTCTGATTCGAATCACAAGTAACATTTTCGCCAATCATCATAAACTTATATATCCACTGATTTCTGCAGGTAAGTTTTCGAAGAGCAAAGGCGTAGGCGTCTTCGGGAATGATGTGAAAGATACCAAAATCCCCGTAGAAGTGTGGAGATACTATTTACTAACAAATCGTCCTGAGGTAATCTTGTTTCTGTGTTAATATTTCAGTAAACTGTTTTGACTGTCCCTGAATGAACATTGGAAAAAGGTTGCTTAACTGTGGTTTCAACTTTCAATGTGGTTCAGGTTTCAGATACACTATTTACCTGGGCAGATTTGCAAGCCAAACTCAACAATGAACTTGTGAACAATCTTGGGAACTTCATCAATCGTGTGTTGAGTTTCATCGCGAAACCCCAAGGTACATGATCAGTTCTCTTGTATCTTTTTTCGTACTAGCTTGGCGTTATCTAACTGCTTAATATCGACATATGAAGGTTCCGGATACGATTCCATCATCCCCGATGCACCAGGCGCTGAATCCCACCTCTTGACAAAGCAATTGGCTGACAAAGTGGACAAATACGTTGATCAATATTTAGAAGCCATGGAGAAGGTGAACGTTCTTTATTTTTGCAAACGAAACTAGAGAATCTGTGCATAATAGCCTTATACAACATTGTTCATATTTTCACAGGTCAAACTGAAACAAGCACTAAAGACAGCCATGGCCATTTCCAGCGAGGGGAATGCCTATCTTCAGGCTAGCCGGTTTTGGACTTTGTACAAGGAAGACAAGCCGAGTTGTGATATCGTGATGAGGACTTCAGTTGGCCTCGTTCATCTTCTTGCCTCATTGCTGCATCCTTTCATGCCATCGTTCTCTGATAAGGTAACTTCAATGCTTCTGAAGTTTTCGAGGACCTTGTGTTTCTCCATTGTAATGGCCCTAGATCTGACCACTGTAGCATACTTTTTCTTGTTGTCTTATGATGATGATGATAGGTTTTCAAGCAGCTGAATTTACTTCCTGAGCAAGTTTCACTCTGCGATAAGAAGGGCGACATCGAGAGGGCAAAGAGGCCATGGGAGATCATTCATCCGGGCCAGAAAATCGGGACTCCTGTGCCGTTGTTCAAAGAACTGGTAAGTCAGAACGTACACCCTGTTGTTGAAAGCAACTGATCTTATATCATCTTTAAAGCAAGGTCATTTTCCACATGGAATTGGATTTCTAGCGGAATTTACAATTCCATTGGTTTCAAATACCAGTGAAATTGTCAATTTTGCCTGAATTGAATTCCTTGTTTCCCTGTCTAATGGTGATATGGAATTGGAAGAGAATTATTCAACAATGGAGAAACCATTATCGGCCTGACTTTTATAGTTTCACTGACTGTCATTTCAAATTTTTTTGTATTGTCTGGCAGAAAGATGAAGATGTGGAGTTCTACAGAAGAACATACGCTGGCAGTCAGGCTGACCGGCTCGAGAGAGCTGAAGCTGCAAATGTCGCAGCTGCTGGTGCTCCTCCTGCTCAATTGAAGAAAAAAACAGGTTAGATTTGAAACTGCATCACTCTGTTTCAGTTTCAATAGAACCCTTATGATTTCTACCATCAGTTTGATGCTAGAACTCAAAATCGTTGTTCGAATCTGACAAAGGCGATTCGATCTTTTGTACCAGCAGATGGCAAAAAGCAGCAAAGCAAGAAACCAAAGGATCACCATGATACAAAGACCATAACAAGCCTCGACATCCGCATAGGCCTAATCACCAAAGTGCAGAAGCATCCAGATGCTGAGTCCCTATACATTGAAGAAATCGATGTCGGTGAAGGGCAGCCTAGAACAATCGTCAGCGGACTTGTGAAGCACGTACCTCTCGACGAATTGCAGAACCGGAAGGTATGCGTACTATGCAACCTAAAACCGGCCACCATACGCGGAGTGAAATCGCATGGTATGGTTTTAGCCGTCTCCAATGCTGATCAAACCAAGATCGAGCTGGTTGATCCTCCAGCATCAGCTGCAGTAGGAGAGAGGATCACATTCGGTGCTGATGGCGTATTAGATCCCAAGCTCGAACCGTCCTTGATATCAAAGAAAGCATGGGACACATTCCAGGTCGACATGCATACAGACGAGGAGTTGGTTGCACGTTATAAAGATGCGCCATTCGCCACTTCAGCCGGGGTTTGCAAGGTTGCTTCTATTTGTAATGGTTCTATAAGTTAAACATCGACACGATTTGCTAACGATTACTACGATTTTGACCTTTAGAAATTTTAGTAACTCGGTGTGTAAAAACTTATGTTCAAGCAATTGAAATAGGCGGGATTTTCAGTTTTACTTAAATAGACCGTGAACTAGTCAACATTGAATGGTTCAAAGAGTAAAATACGATGAATTGAAATGAAAAATATGAAAAACAAAAACTAACTCGATTTTAACCATGAGTTTTGGTTTGACCAGACTCGAATCAAATCGAATGCCTTGTGATCTGAGTTATAATATAATCAAACAAATTTGATATGCCTTTGATTTGACTGTGTAATTCACATGGCTATTAATATCAGATTTAATTAGCTGTTGCTTTGTTGGCTTGACAGTCTGTCTCTTGTTCTTGGTATAGATAACAGAATGATTGATACATTCCGTATCCCAGAAAATCAGGGAAAATAGCAATTTGCCCCCTCTACTTTGTCAACTTAACAGATAGCCCCTCCTACACTATAAATTGTTCATTTTACCCGCTCCTACTTTGTCCACCTTGCCGTTTGGGGTCCTTTATTTTCAATTTTTGTCTTCGTAACGTTAAACCTGGACGCAGCTTCACCCGACAGAAAGAGATATCGAAGGTAGGAGATGAAGAGTTGGTCAGGGAGGTAAATTGGGAAGGTATGGTGAAATACGAAGAATTTTAAAATCGCACATTTTGTTCTTCGATTTTATCCTATTTAACACCGAAAACGCTTAGCAAGCTAATACATGACTAATGGAGCTAACATGGTGTACCGAATACGCATCAATTAACATTACAAAGACGAAACTTGGAACGGAAGGACCTAAATGGCAAAGTGATCAAAGTAGGAAAAATAAAAGGAGAAATTTATAGTATAGGGGGCTATCTGTTAAGTTGGCAAAGTGGAGGGAGTCAAAGTGGTATTTTTTTTCCTTAAAATAACAACCAATGATTTGCTCATGTGTACCATGAGTTCACATTCTAAAATATTGTTACAAACTCAATCGTGCAATCAACATCCCAAAACCCAATCCCAAGACCATCTATATATAAAAGGGAATCAATGAGGCCAACTATATTTCGATCACAACATTTTATTCGTCAATCTCTCCCGTCATCAAATGGCTTCTTCGTTGTCCAGCAGCTTAATGTTTAGCTTCAAAGCGCAAAATTATGTCGACTTTACCAAGTCCACAACACTAGGCTTGGGGTCAAGCCTAATGAGAGGAAATGGGCGAAGAGGAAGAGGACCAGGTGCGGTGGCCAGTACGACTACCAGCAATAGTACTATTCTATCTACCTTGTCACAGACAAAATCTCTGTCTCTGTCACAAACTCTAGTAACAAGTAGTGATGACCAACTAACCGGTCGGCTAAGTTTGGCGTCGGAATCCGGGCCAGGCAGAATGTTGGTGCGGAATGGGATGGTTTACAGGGAACATGTTCTTGTGAGATCATTTGAAATTGGTCCCGACAAGAACATCACCATGGCTGCTTTGATGAACCATTTACAGGTATCTATGTTTACTTGCTTCTTAACTAATTCTACTCGTTTTGCTATCAGTACTAGATTATCTTTGGCACATTGGACGATTTTTTGTGTTAACGTGCTAACGGGTAATTGTTATATATGATGAAGGATACGTCCCTCAGTCATACATCAAGAATGGGGATAGTAGCACAAGGTTTTGGTGGAACATCATACATGACAAGACACAATCTTTGTTGGGTTATCACTTCTACACAAGTTGTCGTGGATCGATATCCTTCATGGTATGTAACAAAATCATTGATCCTAAGTACTCATGTGGGGATCGAGTTTACATTGTAACTGTTGGGTGCTATTGCGCCTTCTCACCCCAAAAGTTAGCTCATGGGGTGAGACTTTCCCTCACACTTATATAGTGCACCTTGCCTCTCCCACGTTCCGACGTGGGATAACCCAACAAACTCCCCTTCACACATCGATATCTCAGTAAGCATTACCCATCTACTGGCTGTGACCGAAACTCCCCCTCAGTCTCTCTGTAGGCATTACCCTTCTACCGACTTTGATTGGATCACAGTGAAAGTTAGTTGTCAACTGGCTCTGATATCACTATTGGGTACTATTGGACCCTCTCACCCCCAAAATCTAGCTCATGAGCTGAGACTTTCCCTCACTTTTATATTAGTGCATCCTACCCCTTCCACGTTCCGATGTGGGATAACTCAACGATAACTAATTAACTGTGTACTAACATGGTGGGATGCAGGGGAGAGGTGTTTCAGATAGAACACTGGTTTCATGAGTCGGGAAAGAACGGACTAGGTAATGATTGGCTTATACGTGATGGAAAGACTGGTGAAGTATTAGTTCGAGCCACCAAGTAAGTAAACTGATTAGAAAAACGTACCATACATGTAAAACATGTGTTGTTCTGTCAATAACCGTTACATCGCAATAACTCGTGCAGCGTTTGTGTGTTGATGAACACGACAACAAGGAGGCTGTCCAAGTTTGTGAAACAAGTGAGAGACGAGTTTGCGCCACATTTCTTCAATCATCCACAATACGACGTCGTTGCTCCACGAGATAACTGCAAAATACCACGCGTTGACTTTGACTCAGCAGATAATATTCTCACATCTATACAACCTGGCTGGTGTGATTTGGATATCAATAACCACGTCAGCAACATCAAATACATTGATTGGATCATTGGGGTATGCAATTTCTCTTAATAGCACTTTGATCCTCTTTACTTTACCAACTTAACAGATTGACCCATATACTATAAATTGTTCTTTTGATGTTGTTGTGCAGGGTGCTCCGCGTTCAATACTGGAGAGCCGTGAACTCTGTGGGATGACACTCGAGTACAAGAAAGAGTGCAGGGTCGACGAGGGCGGACTTCAGTCGCTATCCAAGATCGCCGGAAAGATCGTTGGAGACGACGATCTCGTGAAATTGGAGCATTTGCTTTGTCTTCAAGATGGTTCAGAAATTATGCGGGCTAGGACGATTTGGCGCTGTAAATCTAACGTAACAATCACTTCATCAGTTGCTCCTCTTCGATTTCCCTCAATATAGCCATCTGTAAACATTGTGTATAATAATATTTGTTTATATTTTCGGTGAATTATGCATTTTTATTCATATTCTTTGCAAGAAATGAGAAATTAAGAAAGTGCAAACTCTTCTCAGGTCCGTGAATTTAGGTTTATTTATTGTTGCTATATGTTCTATCTATAAATGCATAGCCACGTTATACCAAGTATTTTTCATCACTCCATCAGGTTCATCATCCCCGTTAGTGAACCACGTTATACCAAGTATTTTCGTCACTCCATTGCACGTTTTGTATTCATAATATTCAACAAGGGTACCGACCCGATACCCGACCGGTTTACTTCCATCCCTAATGTCCATTGTATTAGATTCTCCATCATTTCATCAAGATTCTGATTCTCTCTGAGTTCTGATAATGGTCCCACAACAAACCACTTTGAAGATGAAGACTTGGTCTCTAGCTTTGAACTCAAAATTACATGTACAATATGAAGATTGACGACTAGGTCAAGTTTGTTATTTAAATTTAGCATTATTTCAGAACTTAATTTTGACACGTCAGATTTATACGTCACCCACGTGGCAATCATTAATCATGGTAATTAAGCATTTCATAAGACCCAATTTATAGCTAAAGCCCGCCCGCTTGATCGGTTCAAATGATTTTGGAGATTTCAGTGTACGATTCAAACGAGTCGTAGAATCAAAAGTATTTTTAGTAGGATATGAGCTTGATAATGGGGTAACCAAGATTAGTATATGGAAAAGCCGGATTATAGAATAGTAAAAAATAATAATTAAATGTGTCACTAATAACTCTTTTCTTCAAATTCGAATATTTCAGGATCAGATATTATAATGACTACTTATTATAAGTTGAATATGAGTAACAATTAAGTTGAATTTCATAGAACATTTCACCAAAATAAAGAAGTGAGGGGGACGAACTTCAAAAATCACGACAGCAAACCTAAAAAAGATCAAATTTACATGCGATTTCACACTAGGTACTGGGGGAGGGGGGGTCTGGTCTTCCTCCAGCTCCCCATAGTTCCGCCATTGAGTATATGATTACAACCAAGTTATAACTATTAGCGGCGAGGGGAAACCCATACCCGAGTCGGGGTGGCCTCCCCATTGATTTTAACGATTTTTAACATTGTAACGTATTGTTGAAACGATTTTTCAAGTTCTATGATATCAGTTACACCAAGTACACTCTTCGACGAAATTTTTCCTAAACCATTTTTGATTAATGGCCCATTAATGATTAATGATATAGTTAACCAACATGCATGCATATAAATTCACCATGATTCCAACCGGTCCACTAACTAACCAACCCCAAAAAATCAACGGTCGAACCGATCAGCCCAAAATCGTAATTTACCATAAAAAAAATCACTCCCCACCCACTCTCCTTTTACCCTATAAATAGAGCACCAAACCCTACACAAATCTCCACACACAAGAAAAAAACACAATTCCGTCCAACGACCGTCAAGTCAACGTTAGCCATGGTGGTCTACTGTCCAGAGTGCGGCCGCACGTGGCCTGACGAGGAGGCCAACACGGCGGCGTATCGGCAGCACGTCGACATCTGCGCGGCGGTTAAGAAGGCCGCTGCCGAGGATGCTCGGAAGAGGAAGGCCGCCGAGGAATCTAGGACGAAGAGGAAGAACGAAAGCTCTTCTTCTAGTTCTTCTTCCTGAAGAAGAAGAAGAAAGAGGCTGACGTCATCACCATGCATGCTTACGTGGCGGACTCGATAATCGAATATATTATTATTTTATCGCGTCGTGTGTGCGTTTAATTAGCGGGTTAATGCGGTTCAGTAATTGTCGTGATTAGTGGCTGGTTAATTATTCCCGCTAAATGTGTTAATCGTGTTTGTCTGGATACGACGTCGTTTTGGTGTATTGATTATAATGAAGTAAATTTGAAGTTTCGATTATATTTTTACCCTTTTAGTTTGCCAAAAAAAAAGGAGGTTTTGATTAATCTGGATTACATTGGTAAGAGAATCGGTAAGTTTTTTTCGGTTACGTTGTTATCACAAAAAAGTATAAAATCACGAGCATTACTTCACAATAAAACGCATTCATGAAAAAAGTAAAATCTACGTTATGAACATTAATTCAGAATCAAACATTAATTGAGTCTATTTATGATAGGGTCACGAGTTTTTTGCCAATCAGGTCATGAGGCCATCAAATTATAGATTTGTCAAATTACAGGCTGGACAACGTACACGTTGATCACCTTTTGGTCAATTCAGGTCTATAATCAGATTTGGTCAAGACCCAGATGCATAAAATTTATGAATTTTTAAAACGATATGTCTTAGCTTGTAAGAATTTGTTCATTCAAGTCAAATGGGTCAGATCTATCAAATTACGAATGTATTAGAATGAAAAGAAACCAAATCGTGGGCAGTTGACTTTTAGTCAATTTACATATATATCACATTTACAAGCAACAAACTTTGGCAGCAAAGGGCAAATCAACAGACCCAACCCACAACTCTCCATCCTTCTCCATAACCTCACTAATAGACTTCATCTCTTCATAACAACCATCCTCATTGAAACCCTCCAAGACCTCACCATCCTCACTTAACCTAACCCCTAACCCAAGTTTCCCTCCACCCAAATAGGAGTGAACCCTATCAATCAACCCAAAAGGAACCAACTTGATCAAGGACTTCCCAACCCATGGATTTGATGTAACCCATTCAAGCAAATTGGACCTTTTGGAGTACATCCCAACCCAATACCCACCTCTTGGGCTTCTCTCGATGTTGTCTGGGTACCCATCGAGTTGGGCAAAGAGTTTCAATTCACCGCTATGAATCCCATACTTTAGGACCCTCCCATTGGTTGTCTCCACTAGTAAGATGGATTTGCCATCGTGGGTTAGTGTCACACCGTTGGGGAACATTAGGTTGCTGGCTAGTCGGGTTGTTTGTCGGGTCTTTGGGTCGTATTTCATGAACCTGCCTGTACTGTCTCCGGTGAGTACGATTAGTATGTGGTGCCTGAATGAGAAGCAAGGGTTTGAGTTGCTAGTTCGATCATTACACTCAAAATTTAAGATATAATTACCGAAAGACAGAGAATACGACATATCCGAAAAGTCAACTATGAATTGACCAAGTACTCTTGGTGTTACCTTCTCTGAAAACAGGAACTGCTATCGGTGAAGTATACGACACCAGATGACTGGTCGACATCCAAGCCGTTGGTGAAGACGAGAGGAGCACCATCGACACGTGTCACAATCTGGTCGGCCAGCCCACCTTCGGGACCCACTCGGAGCAGTCCCTTGTAGGCATCAGCGATGTACATATCGCCGTTGGATGCGTCAATCTCCAATCCTAATGGACGTCCACAGATGTCCTCCATCTCTTCCTGTTGTGGTGGATCCAGCCCTTCACATCCTTCTCTGTTAAAAGATTAAAAAATATATTAAAAAAAATCAATTAGGAAATTAATGGGCCGGTGGGCCTATTGGGCTAGTATTCCACATGGAAGGCCGCCAAGGCCCACTTGTTGTCAAACCCAAATCCAAGAATTGGACAAGTGGAATGATCGTAATAGATTGATCTAGATGAACGGCTAGGATTAGAGGCTCTTGACTATACTTATTGAATAATAAGTGGACCAATATCGCACGTCTCAAAAGGACAGAAAATAGGGTCTATGGTATCTCATCATTCAAGGACAACAACAATCACTCATCTATGGTTTCTCTTCATCTAAGGGGTCAGCTCCCGGTACTTCTCTAGTACTATGTTACGTGCTCTTTCCTAACATCTCTCTCATCCCTAATTATTCTCTCCCCTCTCATTTGAGGTCCCTATCTGTCACGAGAAGATACTCGCTTCACTCCTGAAGGGTGATCTTCTCATACCAGATTCAAACCACATATTCGACCACCAAGTGAGTTTGAGACATGATAAAAGGAGAGATAACAAACTAAGCCGTGAACTCTGAGACCAGTAAATAAGATCAACAATAGTTCAATGCATTGGAACGAATTGTATAGAGTTTGAAATGCACTAAACCGCGCATACATACTAATCAACCTCTAAAACATAAAAAGAATTCAAGTATTATCGAAATTCTCGACTTTGAGATGTGTTAGGTCATCACTCAAAGGAGGCTACCTAAATCCACCAAATTATAAGATAGTAAATATAAGGTTGTAAGATACGGATTTATAGACGGTTAAAGACATTGAATCGTGTTAGAATCCAGTTCTACAGTTGCCGACGACAACATATTTCTGACAATTTTGTCACTTCATCTCAGTCACATCATAAAAAATATATATATATATTAATTATTTTATGACTTGTTAATGGTGACGTGACAAAATGACACTGCCATGCCATAAAAATATAATATCTAGTTAAATTTTTTATGACGTGGCAAAATGGCCGAAATATGTTGTCATTGGGACTGCAAAAGTAGATCGTAACATGATTTAAATTTTTAAGATCAGACTGTAACATTTTAAAGTTTCAAGACCATTTTGTAACTCCATCCAAAATTTGAGGATTAATCATAGTATTTTGATAAAAAAATTGAGACATTCAAAACTCATTTTCCGTCATATAGTCTACAAAATTGACTAATTAATCTCCTCCTATAACCGCCATTTCATTTTTCTTTTATTTAAACAAACTTATGAATATATAATTTTTAATTTTTTCCATATTCTCTATGGAATAAATATTGGGTTAATACACCTTTTTACCCCTCTACTATGCAAAGTTAACAAACATACCCTTTTACTATTTTCTAACCGATTTAACACCCTCTACTTTGAAAAGTTTAACAAATATGCCCCTCCATTTATCTTTTCATCTATTTTTCGTCTAATGAGTTGATTATACATGCTAAATCATATTATTTGTGCACAACATCGCTAATTGGGATGTCCACAAGGTGAAAATATTTAAATTAAAAAGAAAAGATAAATGAAAAGTACATTATAATCACTATTATGTATGGAGGTGTTTGTGGTATTACTTTATATTTTTCTTTCTAATTTAAATAATTTCCGATTGGGAACATTCCAAACAGCGATAAGGTGTACAAATAATATGACGTGACACGTACAATCAACACATCAGATGAATAATAGATGAAAAATTAAACAGAGGGGCATATTTGTTAAAATTTTCAAAGTAGAGGGTGTTAAATCGGTTAGAAAATAGTAAAGGAGTATGTTTGTTAACTTTGCATAGTAGAGGGGTAAAAAGGTATATTAACCCATAAATATTCAAATATATAAATACTAATTAAAATATCATAAAATATATAAATACTAAAAATCAGATTCCAATCCAATTTGCTTCAATCACTTTTAAGCATTCCATTCAAGAGCATTGTGGGTTATCGACACGTGTCACACAAATTTGTGATTACCTCGTTTGGGAAGTAAAGGCGAAGTCGGTCCACCGCCGTTCAGCTTCGACCCACCTGAGCACTCGCCCATCTGATACTCCGGTGAACGGACCTCCGTCGCCGCCGCCGAACGCGAAAGTCTCCGGTCCGATTGCGCCGCCGCCGCCAATCGGCAGGAACTGAATCTCCTCCTGCTGCCGGAACTGGATTGTACCATTACGATCGCCGGCGGCGGCGGGAGTTTGGTGATTAATTTGGCGGGTATGATTGAATCTGGGTACGGAAAAGAAGATTAAAGAAGAAATAGCGGCGGCCATTAAAGCCGCCGTGGAGAAGCAGAGCTTTGGTTTCATTTTAGCAGAGTGATTTCGTTCACAGAGTAAACAGAATCGGCTGTGGGAGAAATGGACGAAATTTATAGAGGGAAAAAAAATTAAAAAATCAAAATGGAAAGATAGGAAGGAATATACACGTGTACTTTATTCCGGAAAAATAACACTTTGCACCCTCTACTTTTTCAACTTAACAGATAGCGCCGTATTATAAATCGCTCTTGTTTGTTACCCTTTTTTACTTTGACTACTTTGTCGTTTGGATTCTTTCGTTTTAACTTTCGTGTTCATGACGTTAATTGATGTGAATTCAATACCCCATGTTAGCTCCAATAGTCATGTTTAATTGGGAATATGGTGTATATAATTAAATAGGATGAAATCGATGAAGAAAATTTAAAATCCTTTGTATTTCACCATACTCTTTAAAATACCTTCCCAATTTACCTCTCTGACCAACTTTTTGTTTTTTTACCTCTGATATCTCTCTGCCGATGTGCGAATGTGTCAGCTTTATAATACAAGGGGCTATCTGTTATGTTGGCAAAGTAGAAAAGGCAAAGTGCTATTAGAATTTAACTTTTTGAAGCATTTTGAATTTATTTAAAATTTTAATTTTCCATCCTATATAGAATTTTATTTTCCTAGCTTGTTAATTGCTTCTAGAGCCACACAAACTAACTTTGTCAAGTGGGCCAACTTTGTTTGAGTTTTTATTGACTCATTTGATGAGTTTGTGGTCCAAATAAATAATATAATTTTCACTTATTATTTTATATATTTATAATAATTATTATTTATATTCCATTCTTTTATTGTAAGAAATGATTCCTTTTTAATCGAAACAGTGGCGATGATGAACTAATCTGGGGGCCGGACCCTAGAGGCCTTTTTTCAATTAAATCGACGTATGAAGTTTTGGCTGCAACTGACGTGGAGAGGCCGGATCAGGTTTGGAAAACTGTGTGGCATTGGCAAGGTCCAAATCGGATCAGGTTTTTTCTTTGGCTTGCTACTCATAATCGCCTCCTAACTAATGTGGAAAGAAAGAGAAGACACCTTTCAAATGATGATACTTGCAGCAGATGCTATGAGGCAGAGGAAGACACTTTGCATATCCTTAGGGATTGCCGACATGCCAGGAATTTGTGGGCTGCTGTGTTACCAGGGGATCACTTGGAATCTTTCCTTGCAGGATCGCTTCAGGAATGACTGAATAGAGAATTAAAATGCAAAGAGAAAGGTCAACTTGTGGGAATAGCGGCTTGGCTTATTTGGAAGGCTAGGAACGAAGTCGTATTTGAACAAGCTTCTGTGACAAGTGATCAGCTCCGCCTACGAGTCCTAAAAATTATAAAAAGAATTTAATTTAATTTATAAATAAAAAATAAAAATATATTTTTTAACAATATTTCGTTTATGGATTTTAATATTAAAAATGAAGTTTACATTTTTTTCTAAAATAAATATAATTTTTTTTCTAAAGATAACTTTGAAATTTTTAAATACAAAATATTTATAAAATTTAATTGAAAAAAAACTAAAAATAAAAGTCCATAAAAATTAAATATACACTTCTAATTTATAAATTTAAAATTAATATTTTCATTGCCTTTTGTACTAAAAATGTACTATCATTAATGATGCGGCAATGTACTGTCATTAATTTTGGATGAATCATATTGGTGAGTCATCACTTAACGAAATTTTTGGATGGAGTTTTGGATTGAAGGGGCTGTTTGTTAGGTTGACATAGTAGGAGGGGGTAAATTGATCATTTCATAATATAGGGGGCTGTTTGTTAACTTGGTAAAGTAGAGGGGGGCAAAGTACCATTTTCCCATTTGTTAAAGACTATACTAGATTTTTCAAAATATGGACTAGATTTGTCAAAAACTGGACTAGAATTGTCAAAATTTGTACTAGATTTGTCAAAATTTGGACTAGATTTGTCAAAATTTGGGCTAGATTTGTCAAAATTCAGGACTAGATTTGTCAAAAACTTGACTAGATTTGTCAAAATTATGGACTAGATTTGTCAAAAACTAGACTAGATTTGTCAAAATTTGAACTAGATTTGTCAAAAACTGTACTAGATTTGTCAAAAACTGGACTAGATTTGTAAAAATTATGGACTAGATTTATCAAAATTTGTAAAAGATTTGTAAAAAACTGGACTAGATTTGTCAAATTTTTAGACTAGATTTGTCAAAAACTGTACTAGATTTGTCAAAATTTGGACTAGATTAGTAAAAAAATCTGGACTAGATTTGCCAAAATTATGGACTAGATTTGTCAAAAACTGGACTAGATTTATCAAAATGTTTCGACAAATCTAGCGCATTTTCGATCAATCTATAGCATTTCTTGGGACAAATCTAGCGCATTTGTTGGGATAAATCTAGCGCATTTTGGGACAAATCTAGCGCATTTTGGGGACAAATTTAGCACATTTTGGGACAAATCTAGCGCATTTGTTGGGACAAATCTAGCACATTTGCTGGGACAAATCTAGCGCATTTTGGGAAAAATTTAGCGCATTTGTTGGGACAAATCTAGCGCATTTTGGGACAAATCTAGCGCATTTGTTGGGACAAATCTAGCGCATTTTGGGATAAATCTAGAGCATTTTGGGTCAAATATAGCACATTTTGGGACAAATCTAGCGCATTTTAGAAAAAATCTAGCGCATTTTAGTACAAATCTAACGCATTTTGGGTCCAATTTAGTACATTTGTGGACAAATCTAGCGCATTTTGGGACAAATTTAGTACATTTTGAGACAAATCTAGCGCATTTTGGGATAAATTTAGTGCATTTTGGGACAAATCTAGCTTATTTTGGGACAAATCTAGCGCATTTTAGGACTAATCTAACGCATTTTTGGAAAAATCTAAAGTATATTTTGGGACAAATCTAGCGCATTTTGGGACAAATCTAGCGCATTTTTGGGACAAATCTAGCGCATTTTTGGGACAAATCTAGCGCATTTTGGGACAAATTTAGCACATTTTGGACAAATCTAGCGCATTTTGGGACAAATCTAGCGCATTTTGGGACAAATCTAGCGCATTTTGGGACAAATCTAGCACATTTTGGAAAAAAATCTAGCACATTTTGTGACAAATTTAGCGCATTTTTGGGGACTAATCTAGCGCATTTTGGGACCAATTTAGTACATATTTGGACAAATCTAGCGCATTTTGGGACAAATTTAGCGCATTTTGGGACAAATCTAGGGCATTTGTTGGGAGAAATCTAGCGCATTTTGGGACAAATCTAGCACATTTTGGGACAAATCTAGCGCATTTTGGAAAAAATCTAGCACATTTTGTGACAAATCTAGCGCATTTTTGGGGACAAATCTAGCGCATTTTGGGACAAATCTAGCGCATCTGTTGGGACAAATCTAGCGCATTTTGGGACAAATCTAGCATTTTTGGACAAATCTAGCGCATTTTGGGACAAATCTAGCGCATTTTTGGGACAAATCTAGCGCATTTTGGAAAAAATCTAGCATTTTGTGACAAATTTAGCGCATTTTTGGGGACAATCTAGCGCATTTTGGGACAAATCTAGAGCATTTGTTGGACAAATCTAGCGCATTTTGGGACAAATCTAGCGAATTTGTTGGGACAAATCTAGCGCATTTTGGGACAAATCTAGCACATTTTGGGACAAATCTAGCGCATTTTGGGACAAATCTAGCGCATTTTGGGACAAAGCTAGCGCATTTTTGGACAAATCTAGCCATTTTGGGACAAATCTAGCGCATTTGTTGGACAAATCTAGCGCATTTTGGACAAATCTAGACATTTTGGAAAATCTAGCGCATTTTGGGACAAATCTAGCGCATTTTGGGACAATCTAGCATTTTGGACAAATCTAGCGCATTTTGGGACAAATCTAGCGCATTTTGGGACAAATCTAGCGCATTTTGGGACAAATCTAGCGCATTTTGGGACAAATCTAGCATTTTGGACAAATCTAGCGCATTTTTGGACAAATCTAGCGCATTTTGGACAAATCTAGCGCATTTTGGGACAAATCTAGCGCATTTTGGGACAAATCTAGCGCATTTTGGGACAAATCTAGCGCATTTTGGGACAAATCTAGCGCATTTTTGGGACAAATCTACGCATTTTGGGACAAATCTAGCGGCATTTTTGGGACAAATCTAGCGCATTTTTGGACAAATCTAGCGACATTTTTGGACAAATCTAGCGCATTTTGGGACAAATCTAGCGCATTTTGGGACAAAATCTAGCGCATTTTGGGACAAATCTACGCATTTTGGGACAAACTAGCGCATTTTGGACAAATCTACGACATTTTTGGGACAAATCTAGCGAATTTTTGGGACAAATCTAGCGCATTTTGGGACAAATCTAGCGCATTTTGGGATAAATCTAGCGTATTTTGGGACAAATCTAGCGCATTTATTGTGACAAATCTAGCACATTTGTTGGGACAAATCTATCGCATTTTGGAACAAATCTAGCGCATTTTGGGATAAATCTAGCCCCAATTTATTGGAACAAATCTAGCGCATTTTTTGACAAATCTAACGCATTTGTTGGGACAAATTTAGCGCATTTTGGGACAAATCTAGCGCATTTTGGGACAAATATAGCACATTTTTGGACAAATATAGCGCATTTTTGGACAAATCTAGCGCATTTTTTGGGACAACTCTAGCGCATTTTGGGATGAATCTAGTACATTGTAGGACAAATCTAGCGCATTTTTTTAGACAAATTCGATAATGATTCGGGTAACTGTTACTACAATTATGTTTGTGTAGAGATTCAAAATACTTTACTTTTTAGTTTTTGACAATTTCGATAATGGTTCGGTAACTGTTACTACGATTATGTTTGTGTAGATATTGAATTTTCTTTCCATTCATATCTGTGTTTATCGATAAACTTGGAGAGAGAAAAAAATATCAAATTGAAATCAACCTCGAAAAATGTGCACTAAAAAATCACCAACCACAATCCACTAAGAAATTAAATCCTACCAAAAAATTCTCAAGCCAATTTTTGACCTAACAAGTTGAACACTACTACACTCTAGGTTTCTGCATTATTAGAAATATACCCAGACAAGAACACAAAGATTTACATGGTCGATCCACGAAAGTCTCCTCGATTTCGATCAGAAGGTCGGTTCGGTCAGGGTTCCTTCGATATATATATAAAGAATCGTGTTTCTATCTACAACTCGGTTAACCCGGGTGGGTGTAGCTAGGAACTCAACCCAGCAGCATCCATTCTTCACAATGTCCAGCCTTTGTAATCTGTAAAAGAAGAACCCATAAGCATGATTAAAGAATGCTTCTTTTCAGATCAAACAATGTTTCGATCGAGCTTTTCGTGCAGGAATCAAGTCATTCCTAGATCAGTGTTTCTAAATATCGACTAATGTATCATACCGTTCTGGTTTCGCTACTGGTTCAAAGAGGACACACAAAGAAGTTACCTTTCGTGCTATCGAGGGCTACCCATTTGAAGGGTTTGCTTAGAACTGTGATCGTAACCGGGATTCCTTGCACGATCATCATCTGCAGATTTCTGGACAGTATCGTCTCCATTCCCATCTTCAGAGCTGGTAGTTTCTACAGATTCTATCTTCAAGCTTCTTATCATTTCTTCGATGCCAGCTTTGGTATCGACATCCTTTCCAACTTCTACACTATCATCACTAGTAACCCTTTGTTCATAAGCAGATACTCTTCTACCGTCAAGCTGCTTCGAGCTATCGGGAGAATCATCGTCATCGTCGAAATCCAGATTCCGGAGAATCTCAGGAAGGGAGTAGTTATGACCCTCTGCATACTTAACTCTCCTTTCAGCATCATAGCTATCTTTCGACCCTGTAAGCGCACTAGCGTGGCTTTCTTCCACCAGTGGCTCCATTGCAGCTTGAGGATCTTCTACCGGGATCGAGCGAGGTTTGATAATCGAAGGTGGGATCCTTGTGAGGAAGGTTTCAAACAAGTTTTTCGCGGCTCCCTTGTTGTATGGATTCTCCTTCTTATCGTATCTGTACCGGAAGTTCTCGTAGGTTGTCTGCATTGTACCAAGGATCAGAATTTGCCGAATCGAAAGTCTTTGTGGCTACTACGAAACAGTGTAATGAATGGAAGTTACCTGGTTTGTACAGATGAGGTAGAAATGGAAGATTGATAGGCCTCCTACGAACCAGACAGCAATGAAACAGTATACTATAAGGAAATCGGAGAGCACATCTTGCGACATTGCTTTCCAAATACGGACATCTCTGTGAAGGAGATTGATCCAAGAGAACACAAAGACATATATACACAAGATGGTTGCAGTGGATATGAACATGAAGAAGAACCGATAGTTACGCTACAAGAACAGATCGTGTCACAAGATTCAGTAAGTATGACGAATTCGCTAACCGAATCACGAAATTACAGTTAACGAACTTACTATTCCAATGCACTGTCCAACCCAAGGGCAGTGATGATCGAACCTCTGGACACAGTTGTTGCAGATTGAACAATGAGAGGCACGAGGAGGACGATAAAGTAAACACGTATCGCAGTACTTGACCTTAACTGTGTGGCCGTTTACTACAACGTCCTTCAAGCGAGGTAGCTTCAAGTGCGGGGTTCTGCCATTTACCCATTCCATTGAAGGGGTAGTTATGTCCGAAATATCTTCTGACTCGGGAGGCTTCGAGTTTCTAGACACTATTCCAGGGTCTCTGCAAGATGTCAACAAGAGAAACACTAGGTCCTGCAAAACAAAGTTAAACCTTTTGAATATCAATGTCTATTTCACTCATCAACCGAGTCATTCAGCTACCGAAAGCATTGATAATTTCTTCATTCAATAGTTCTGAGCAAGGAGATTGTATATATCAACAAGAAACAGCGAACGAGGCACACGTATAAAGATGAAACCTGATCAATGATGGATCAACATAATAGCTAGATGTTCATAAGGACACATTGGAGGTTCAACAGATGCTATATCTTCAGTGATCCGAGCACAAAATCAAGGACAAACGTATGGAAGGAAGAGTGATAGCTTACCAAGATAGTGAGTACACATCCACCAACAAATACAGAATACCAACAGGCTGGATTCTCGACATCCTCCTTCACAATCTTGTAATAAATCTTTGCACAGAACGCAATAGAAGGAGCAGCAATTAGGAACATTGACAAGAACATCGACGCCACATCGGGACCGAAGATCAGTCTACCACCACAGAAAAACCTCTGCAAGAACCAAAAGAGAATTAGAGAGAGATTCACTAATGAAATACATCATAAAGCATGATCGAATCCAGCTACAGTAAAGTGAATGAAACAGTAAATCACTAAGTTCATTCATCCAGTACACAATCAATCCAACTTAATTAAAGGGATAAACAGCACAACTGAAAGGAACCCTATTAGATTCATACCATAATTGAACCAGCAAACCAATGTTTCTATTGAACTCAAGACTGAAAAACTTACAGCATAGAAGCATGATCATAACTCTTCAACAATAAAATGAACACAGAAGTAAACTCCACTAAGAAAATTCATTCATTTATACCCAATACACAATCAACCCCGCTGAATGAATGAAAGTGATGAACAGCAATTCAATTAAACAAACCCAGATGCTAAAAAGCCTAAGAAAACTCACATTGTTTCCTTTCCAAACTTGGTACAGCTTCTTGGGTTTATCGATTGCCATTCAAACACCCACTCTTCCTCTAGACTCTGTATGAACAGGAGAAAATGGCGAAGAACAGAGAGAGAAAGAGACAAAGGAGAGAAAGAGGGTGACGACGAAGCAGAGTGGGAGAAGAAGATCGTCTTCTTCCCTCTCTCTCTCGCTCTCGCTCTACCCTTTGGGTCTTTCAGCGAATTGGAGTTTTGCTTTTGTTTGGATTTGGGGGTTTCTCTCGGATTGCCAATAGGCGGATTTGCGCCATGAAATGAGAAGCTGTAAGTGGTTCGCCATTGTTGGGATTTTTGGCTGTGACCTTGTTGGCAGCCGAAGACCTCGGGCGGATCTTTCCATAGCGGCATTTTTTAAGTTATTTTTTATTTATATGAAATATTGTTTTTCATTTTTTTAAAATTTGAATTACCTTTTTGAAAGTTTCTTCCCAAATTTGGCAACGCATTTGGGGTTATCTACTCAAATGGTCACTTAACTATTCAAAAAGTTCTATTTATCAAAAAACTATTCAAAAAGTTCCGGGCTAGATATGTCTGGATTGTTTTGTAAACTTTCGAAAATTCTGGGTTAGATTTGTCAGTGGACTAGTTGTGTCAACTTAAAAAAAAAAGGGTTAGATTGTTAGTGTAGTGGGTTGTTTTGCCAACTTTTATAAGTTTTGGGCTAGATTTGTCAGTGAATTGCTTTATCACCTTCCAAAAATTATGGGTTAGATTTGTCAGTGGGTTAGTTTTGTCAACTTTCAAAAATTTTGGGTTAAATATGTCAGTGAGTTAGTTTCATAACTTAAAAGAAAAAGTGGGCTAGATTTGTCAGTGTGTTATTTTGTCAACTTTCAAAAATTCTAGGCTAAATTTGTGGATTAGTTTTGTCAACTTCCAAAAATTCAAGACTAGATTTGTCAGTGATTAGTTTTGTAAAATTTCATAAATTTTGGGCTACACTTGGCATTGTGAGCCTTAAAAAATTATAGACTAGATTTGTCAGTGAATTAATTTTGTCAACTTTCATAAATTCTGAACGAGATTTGCAGTGGACTATTTTGTTAACTTTAATAAATTCTAGGCTAATTTTGTCAAATTTTAAAATCCAAGCTCAACTTCAAACATGGTTAAATGTCTTACTGGCCCTCGAGTCCACACCAAACTCAGCCAATTAATTCTGTTTTTTGTATCAACTTGTAACTATTATATTTCAAGTACTATTATAGTAATTTTTGACAAATTTATGCTTAGCATTTTGGATCAATCCAAATTATTAGTCTCATAATATGAGATTAGAGGGTTGGATATTATGGTCTTTTCACTAAATATAATAATTGATATAAAAATAACAAAAGCATGAACACAAATAAAGGAATCATGGCAGCCACATCTACAACGTGGATACCTTGTTCATAGTCTTGACAGTTGGATCGAATCGACGAGTCTAACAGACTTTAATAGACGCAATAATACGAATTTAGTAACGATATGGTATCACCTTAGACATCAAAATCTCGTAAATCTCATAAATATAGAGTAAGTCCGTGTAAGATATCATACAATAAAACATCTAGCTCGAAAAGAGAGGTGAAAATCGATTGAAGATACGGAGCAAACCCTAGATAATTCAGCTTAGAGAGGCCTATAACTCAGCCAATTCGAGCAAATTTCAAACAGTTGTTCTTCGTTACCGACCATCAGAAGCAGCCTGAAATGGGAAATCAGAATTCGAAGATCTTGCTCGGTTTCGGTACGAACTTGATTCTCAAGTCCAGCCATCCTAACATATTCTTTCTCGACCTAGGTTGGTCCGAAAATCAAGCTATCCAGCCTACAATGACACGTATATCAAGATGATAGACGAGGTAAACAGTTGAACTACACACTACTATCGATCTTGCATCAAACTTATGCAGTGTTTTTTGAATTCTTCTATCGAAACTTTCGTACCTGGGAAGACTAGAGTAGGAGAGCTCAAGAATGAAAGATCAGAGGATATGTACAGCATAACCCGCTGCTCCAACACTGCAAACAAACAGCAAAATTTCGACGAAAAATTAACCAGATGCCCGTGGCAAAGGAATTCTCCTTAGGAAATTCGGAGTGATCATACCACAGAAAGCAATGGTCCTTGTTTAAACTTGTTATGAAACGAGAATGTGATCGGACTCGGGTTTTCTCCAGGTCCCCGAATAAAGCCACTGCATTCAGATTGATAACAAATTCTTGGTTAAAATCGGGGTAAACAAGTCTTTCCCGAGATAAGATTAGTAGTATTGAAAGCTGAGAAATGACATGGAAGGGAGAAAACCAGAACATACATTAGAGATGCAGAGATGAGAGGAGTCCTCCTTGTGTCGTATATGGCAATCAGACCGTTATAGGCTTCGTCCCCTCCTTTATACGACACAGCTAACCGTTCACAGGCAGCATCCCAGGCTACCTTATCAATGCCATGACTGCAACACATGATTTGCAGAAGGAAAATCGAAAAAGCGCCATGTGAAATAAAGCAGAATTCAATGATTCTTATGATCTTTTCTATTGTATGTCAGAGAAAGAATCAGTTTTTGCTTCTTTATCGTACCTTCCCGTCAACGACATTATTTCTGGCAAATCAACAGGTAATAGGTGTGCATCTACAAGGAACAGTGAAAAAAAGGCGAAATTAAATGCCTAGCCAAAAGTTGGAGAATTCTTTCGAATCTAAGTAGTTCAGATCATAAACTGGGGCAGTATCGATATTGAGGAACCTTTTCCTGACAGAGACAACTCGGGATAGACTTAAATGGTCAAGTTTCATACCCAAAGAGGGAGGTTTTGACGAGAAGTGTACTGAGCCCAGAGTTAATGATCCAGAGAAAGCAAGGAGAATAATACGGCCATCACGATCCCATTGGGCTCCCTGATTACAAGAATAAGAGTTCACAATTTATAGAATGAATATCAATTCATCACGATAACTAGTAACAAGTCTAGCCAGACTGATGAATTACCGTGACGAAACCACTAGAAGAAGACCACTGTTCAGATGTCCAAGTGTTCGTCTCCCACAAATAAAATGTACCATCACTGCAGAAAGATGATAATGATTAGCATGATATTAAGGATCAATGTTTCATGAGGAAACTGGTGAAACATAGAGAGTGAAGCCATACAATTTGGCTGAAAAAAAACTGTCTCCAGAAGGTGACCATTTGAGCATTGATATACCACCAAAACCTCGTCGAATAGGTGTCCCAGATCCTGCAAGTAACAACAGGGGATAACAGTTACCGGTACAAACTCCAGAAAGAACAAGATCATTAGAATTACTTTGTTACCTTGAGCAACATCCCATATGGTGAACGCTGAGCTTTCATAAGAAGCAGATGCCAAATACGTATGGAAGTGTCAAGGATAACTCTTACAACAAAAGAAAACATAACAATGCAGACACGGTTAATAAACATATACAACCTTGACTACATTGGTGCAGCAGTTAAACGGCTCTAAGCCATTTGAAATGACACAGAGCTAGCAAGAAATAAGATGGTTTCATTTAAAGCAAAGCAACTTAAACGAGTGAAATAGAAGTATAACAAAGCTATTGTTTATATTAACAAGTGAATAGGATATCTTCCATCTGGACTCCATGAGAGTGCAGTAACTTGTTCATTATTGGTACTTCGAAGAAAATCAACGAGAGCCCATTGAGATCCGGATCCACCAGAAACAGTGCCTAGGTACGAAGTTATGCCGGTTCTTCCTACTGCCGCATTACCAGGATATGATGCAGCCCAAATACAGATTCCACCCCTACAATTCAGTCCAATAAACCAGAAATTCCATAAGCTACTATGATTTCAACAAACACAGAAATTCCTAACACTTCTAAAGATCGAACACAAGATGGTAATCAAGATACTTGCTTGCAAGCGACGGAAAGTGACTTTCCCCGTTTGGCCTCCACTCCAAGACCTTAACATCTTTCTGGGAATCAGAAGTTAAGATGCAATCTTTCCCTTCTGTAAGTAAATCAAACATATACCAATAGGTGAAAAAGGATACCGAAGGAAGAATAAACAGGGGGGGATCTTTTCAACGTAGAAAGTTGTAAATACTAATAACAAAAACTAACCCGAATCTTCATAGTCGCAAACTGTAACTTGGTTTTGGCCAGACACAAATGCAATTATGTGCTTATGCTGATGCCAGGACACACCTTGGAGACCAACCTCTGGTAACAAGTTCACCTGATAACAAAAGAACCACATTTCACATAACTTGTATGCCAATCAATAGCCTATATCACCCTAACACCTAATCTATGCGTCTACGTCCAATTTGAGGACCAAGGAAACAAAATGCTCACGTTCGTCAAACACGTAGATACAAAAAACTAACAAAGACAAATGGAATCCTAGTGTAACTCTCCTTCAAGTTATATCAATAGGCTGCCAAATATCCTAGATTCAATCTGTTCCCAACTATTTTACTATATGAGCTTGATTAACCAACATTCATCACTTCAGGGATTAGAGTTCTAAAACTTATCAATAAATGGAGAAAAAATGGCATGGAGGAGTCGGTTGCTTACATAGTTTGGCTGAAAGAGATTAACTAATCCCTGGAACGCTTTCCCTAACACATTCCGTCCAACATTAGCTCCATTACTTCTTCCTTGTAGCTCCGGTTCCTGCTCCGGCGACACCAGCTGATCGGCTTGGAATTGAACCGGACTGAACACAGTACCCTACCACATCACAGGAAAACTCTAGCTCAAACCCGATGAACAGGAAACAAAAAATGGAAACGGAAATCAACGAGAGAGAAAGAGTAGATTTCTCAATCAGTACCAGAAGCTTCCCATACGTCTCCCTAGCTCGATCATCCGACAAATTCTCATCCGCAACTGCACAAAGCACCAAATCAAATAAGCTCGACGATCCAAGCAAGCAAAACCCTAGAAAGCATACAGGAGAAGCTTAAACGCACTCAGTTGGCGGTTGATTTCGCAGATGGTAACGGAGCCTGGCTGCGTAAATGACGGCATGGTCTGAATACCGGAAGATGAGCTCAAGGTCTGAAAGCAGAGATCAGCAACAATGGCGGATTGACGGCTGTTTGGGTTTATGCGTTACTGAAATAGTGAAGAAGAGAGAGTTCTTTGAAACTAATTTTGATAATTTCCCCCCCCAAAATTATCAACCTGTGAGTGGATTAAATCAAACCGGTTCGATCTAAAACCCAACGACTCGTAACCGGTTCGATCTAAAACCCTGTGGCTTATCCTCTTCGTACCTTCGTCATTTGCAGGGTTTAAGCATTTCTTCTCCAACTCTGTGTATAATCGTTCTACAACAGATTCAGCTTTCGTTCTTCACCGTCGGATCCCATCGACGGCTACGATGTTGCCGCCGCAGAACCCTGCATCTCTCAGCCGCCAAACCTCCGCGCTCTGTTTTCCATTTCGCGGGATTTCTCCAGTCCAATCGCGCCGCCATCCTTTTCGATTTTGCTCTTCTTCTTCTTCTTCACCGGGTTCTTCTGCCTCGTTGAAATCTAGCAGCTTCCTTCTGTTCACGGATTCTGGTCGGTTCGGGTCTGGATTTCGGCAACAGGGCTTCAATTGGTTTCGTGTTTCTGCTGCTTCTGATGGTGGGTCAGGTGGCTCCGGCGGGATTGGTGGCTCCGGTGACGGTGGCGGACCATCTGACGGCGGCTCTGACGGAAATAACTGGTCTTTACTTTCATGGTAAGGGAACAATATTCGTTACTATCTGTTTGAATTCATGTGCTAATGATTACCGGAGTCTCAACATACGATTCAAGAACAATTGAATTTCGAATCTCGAATTTAGAATCAATTACTAAGATTGATTTTCTGTGCAGGTATTTGAGTCTTCTGGCAAAGTATCCTGTTCTTACCAAAGCTGTAACCTCAGCAGTTCTAACTTTCCTTGGCGACTTAATCTGCCAGGTGATAAAAAGCTTTGAATCAAATTCATCACTAATCGAATGTCGATATAATCAATATAAATCGAACTTTCCTTCAGCTTAATTGAACTGGTAATTCATCTCAAACTTGATTTCAGCTCGTGATCGATCAAGTTCCATCTCCAGACTTGAAGAGGGCATTCCTCTTTGCATCCTTGGGACTGGTGCTAGTAGGTCCAACATTGCATTTCTGGTAAAAACTTGTTATTATCTCGAATTGAAATCGTGGATTTCGTGCATCGATAATGATACATTCTCTATAGGTACTTGTACTTGAGTAAATTGGTGACGGTTCCTGGAGGAAGAGGTGCATTCACACGTCTCATACTCGACCAGGTTATGTTTTTTGAGAGGCGTTACTGAATTCGTAGTCTGCAACTCTGCATTACCGATCTGTTTTAAGGTTTTCCATGATTCTGATTTGGTTTGGTTTGATTGCAGTTCCTGTTCTCTCCTGTGTTCATCGGAGTGTTCTTATCGACATTGGTGGCTCTTGAAGGCAGGCCATCGCAAGTCGTGCCAATGCTCCAACAGGAATGGCTTTCCTCGGTTGTTGCAAATTGGCAGCTGTGGATCCCGTTCCAGTTCCTCAACTTCAGGTTCATGCCACAACAGTTTCAGGTACGTTTGAATTCCGATTCATTAGGTTAAACGCTGTTAAATCAATCGTTACGTCTGTAGTAAGCATATACTCATTTGTGACTTTCTCGGTTTTGTTTCGATAGGTTCTGGGTGCGAATGTCATTGCTCTGGTGTGGAATGTGATACTCTCATTCAAGGCGCACAGAGAGATCGTGCAAAAGTGAAGCGCAAATCGTACTAGTACTGGTCGATTGTACTAGTTCTCCAGAGGCAGCTTGGACCGATGTGATGTTTAAACTAGTACTGGTTCTATTGTACTAGTTTAAACTGTTTGTAGTCGATTGTACATTTGTACTGGTTCATTACTAGCTCAGCTCAAAAAACTGTTACGATTTTGTTACCGCTCAATGAGCTTCTCTTTGTATAATTCCCAGTAACCATACCAGATGATTAGACACAATACAAACCCAGAAGATCAAAACAACGAACAACAAATCGAAAAGGAATGATTCTGCCTAGAACATTAGCTGATAGAACATAACTGATATCAGCACGATACAAACCCAGAAGGCCAAAACAATGAACTATATACCGAAAATAATGATTCTTGCTTAGAACATTAGCTTATAGAACAAATGTCACTAATATCAACACGATATGAACCCAGAAGACCAAAACGAAGAACTGCAAACCAATCAGCACGATTATAACCAAAATAACTTCACTGATATAATCACGATGCGAACCCAGAAGACCAAAACAACAAACTTCAAAATCACTGATATCAGTTTCATCTCACGACACGAAATAGAACAGCAACCTAAGCCACAATCGTGAGCAGGAAAGGATTCAACTGAAAAACCAGAATCAACGCCTTCAATCTGCAGAAGCTAATGCAAGAAGATTCAACATCAAAAGAAAAGAGAATTAAAACCCTAAAAACTGATCTACAAAAGTTCCATCTTTTCAAATGAGGCTTCCCACATTCCCCCCGTTTTAGTTATTATTACAAAAGATCTAGAGAAGAGAACCAGAGTCTCATGGTTGGTTCATAATTTTTCAACATTTGAAGATCATGACGATCATGACAAGTTAAAGATGGAAACTTTCTACTGAACCTAAAACCTAATACACCAACCCCACCCTGTACACTTTCTTCACCATTGTCACTGTCACTTTTCTGTTGATGAAATCGGGTTCCCTCAGATCAACTTTTTACCGATTCAGAACTGACGAGACCACTGGAACCTGGAGCTATACTCAGTCCAGTCATCGAGCTACGCTTCTGTCCAAATCGTCTCAAGAACTCCATTTGCTTGTCATTAGTGTGCGGGAGGCAGGCTCGAAGCAGCTCCACAGGCATTTCTCGCTTCGTAGCTGCATGTACATCTTCATCAATATCTTTCTCCATACCAGCTGGCATTTTCGCATAGACCGACTGCAGTATAGTTTCATACTTTGCGAGGCAATACTTTGTCAGCATATCGAAAAATTCATCAAAGGAAGCCTGCCAGAAGGCGAAATTGGGCACAGGACAGCTGATGGAAGCTTGAGGATCAGTCAACAGGTAAGTCGCCCTCTCAAGGACGGACTTCAAAACCACTGAGGCCCCATCGCCAGCTGGACTACTGAGAGGTCGAAACGGTGGTTGTTCCGAAGAGCAAACCACCGCCACAAGGCAAGCACTAAGAGCATGTAGATCCATCCCACTAATGCAAGAACACACTATCTTCGTCAGATGAACGCTAGTCCTGGCTGCCTCAGGATCGGAAGGAACACCACCGAACAGAAACCTCAGGTGTCGAAAAACGGCCATGGAGACAATTCGGACGAGGTTATTACCAGGGATGAGAAGCTGAAGAAATTTCGAGATAAGCTGCCTACCCTTTGGCATAGATGCTAACCGCAAGAACACGATATCTTCCTGCCCCATAGTAGGGTTCTTCCCACTCTGGCCAAGAGGATCAACAAGCTGGAGCGCTGAAGCCAGCGTCTCAAGAAGGATCTGACGCCTCCGCCTATGCTGAGCACCGCCATCCTGAGGCTGATTAAATAGAAGGTACCGATCAATATCCTCAACATCAATAAGTACAGATAACCCGTCTTCAATCATAACCCTAGCTGCAAGCATCGGTTCCTTCTCAAGTGGCGGCCTCTCAGAAACCTGTTCAGAGCCATCAGCCAAGACAGGGCCCGCTTCAAGAAGGGCACGAGGCCTCCGAATGGTGGGTATGGGAACCTTCCCAAGTGCATCAACATGATAAGACTGCTGCTGCTCAGAACTGCTATTACTACGAGACCGAGAATGATGCTGCTCTTTAAGAACAGAAGGGCAGAAGTGGTGCTTTGACCTTGCGGAGCCAGTAGATCTCTTCGCAAGACGAGCTTGATGGTAATAATCATCAACATAAGGATCATTACCATGTGTAGCAGCATGCTGCATTTTCAGAATGCTCTCAATCTCTTCAGACGTCATATGTTTCGACCTGAACTGAACCAATCCCCCACCACCACTACCATCACCACTTCTCTGACTACTACCACCAGAATCGGAACCGTGTTGAGCAGATCGGGAATTATGCCGCCCCCTATGTGACGGTTTAGGCTTAATCTGATCTCTACCGTTACCTGAACCGAGCATTAATCTGTGAGATGGTGAATGTGGAGCATAAAGTTGAGCCAGATGAACCGAAGAATGCAACAAATGAGGAGAGATTAACCCGGTCTGATGAGATAGCTGTTGTTGCAATACACTCTGCAAGAGACTAGCATGGTCAACATTCAACAAGCCGCCTGGGTTGACCCATTGCTTCTGAGGCCTGTTACTAAAAGAAAGGCCAGGAGACGTGATCTGCGACATACTTCCACTGTAGTGTCCTCCACGAGGTAAACCGGGCAATTGGAAGTTATGGTTCGGAGCAGAAAACGGTAGCTGCAATCCAGCAGTAGGAGACGGAACGCTATGATACTGTGGTACATGCTGATCAATTCTTCCACCTGGAGGAGGAAAAGAAGTGAAATTTGATTTGACTGGAGGTGGGGCCGGTTCGCTGGAGAAATGATGATGCTGCTGTGGAGGTAGAGGATACGAAGAAGTTCTGTGCAATGGTTTTGACTCTGGAAAATGAATCGACGGCTGTGATGACCACCTCTTGTTTTCCTGAACACTTTCTGTATCGAATATCTGCTGATCTAGCCAGTTACTGGATTCTCCAAGTTGCTGCTGGGGGTAAGATGAAGTTCTGTACAAAGGCTTCGGTTCTGTGAACCTAGCAGATGAAGGTTGGTTAAGCGATAGAGATCTGGTTTCATGAAATAATTCTGTGTTGAATCGTTGCTGATCTAGCCATGAGGAAGATTCACCATCCTGTGCCCATTCAGCAACAGAAGAACCTGTACAGAGATTGAACATGAATTAGCCAAAAGATAAAGAAGATCATAGATCATGTTAACCGTAGACAAAACAAAATAATTAGAAAAATCATTCGCCTTGCAAAAAGTAATAAAATTACAGACTTGAAATAGCTTATTCAGAACTCAAGAACTTGGGTAAATCCTAGTCATATACTACTGTTTTCGGTTCTAGTTGTATCCTACTGGAGTAAATACTAAATTCCTAGCATCAATAGCATATGTTCACAGTAATTCAAGCCATAACCGAGCAAGTTTGCAAATCTGTAAAACTGCTGATTACAGACGAATAAGGTAACTCACTTTCTCTGGAGAAGGATCCTGATCCCCGATCACCAATCACTCCTGGATTCTTTGGACCAGTAACAACTCGGTTAATCTGTGCAAGCAAAACACACAGATTAAGATGCACCCTCAAAGTAGACATGAATATCACGAATGAAAGAAGACCGAGCTAACAAGTGACTATAAGTATTAGGTGCAATTCATATTCATATATAAAACAAACGAGCAACAAAATTTCAACATGTCAAACCGAGCTTTCAAGCTAAACCCAATTGACAGAACTTAATCATCACCCTCGGGACAAATGACAAAACAAAGACTACTTACAAAAAACAATTATCGAGGCAAGTTACTAATGAAACATGCTTGATGTACTAAAATCAATAGATATTCTCACACACAAATGCACCTTTTTCACATGAATTAACAATTAAAAAGTGTCTGATTAACTAAAAGCACAAAGTCACTGCAACTTCGACAAATGAAGAGTGTTCGGGCACTAACCTTTGCAAAAGTACTTGCCAAATCATCCATATCTGATAGAGAACCGACACTTGCACCCTGGCAAAAGGAACGGATATGTACAATATTTATCAGAGAAGTGCTAGTACCCAAGAAAATAAGAAGAAACTAATTACGTTGATAAAAACAGGGTATATCGTAACAGGCTGTACGAAGAGAGCCAATGGAAAGCTCTAAAAGGGCATCTTACCTCATCTCTATCAAACAAGCGGTATTCATCATCGACTGATCCAAAGACAGGATTGAGATCCTCTTCCAGACCACTTAACTCCACTCCTTGCCCAGCATGTTGACCAAAAAACTCATACTGTGATGCATCAAACCGCGAACCTGAAAGACAGTCCAAAGGAAATTCAATAACACTAAACATGTATCCTTACAATTTGACCTTCTACATACCAAAAAGCATATCGCTATGGCTGAGCTCAAAGGTAATACAGATGACCACCATTTCTACAGCCAAAGTTATCAAATGAATCAATCCTATAACTCCATCAAGAAAAACATTTGCCAAATTACAGAGTTTTCAGCCCGACAAGAACAGAGATCGGTACCCTAAAATGACATAAGAGAACGCGTAGACACAGACCAAAAAGCACATGGCTGTGGCTAAGCTAAAAGGTAATACAGATGGCTACTTCCACAGCCTAAGCTATCAAAATGAATCAATCCTATAAGTCCATCAAGGAAACGATTAGCCAAATTAACCCGAAAAGGTCGAAGATCGATAACCTTAAACAAAATAAGAGAACAAGCAGCAAAAGCATACAAGAATGTGAAGAACATAGCTCAATATGAATTACAATATACGGAACTTCCAGCTAAGTAACCATTAGCCAACTCACAGAGTTTTCAACCCGATAATGTCGAAGATCAATACCCTTAAACAAAATAGGAAAACAAGCAGCATAAGCAGACAAGAATGTGAAGAACATAGCTGAATGTGAATTACAATATACACTACTACCAGCTAAGTAACCTCAATCCATGATCTTGCAAACTCAAACATAGAACCCTAATCCTAATCATAGAATCCATATCATATCCCTTGAGAACCCTGCTAAATGAACCAAACCACCGATAACCTAAACCTTCACTCTTTCTCCTAAAATCTCACTCCTCACTCCATCAACAACCCTAACATTATCACAACCAGCACAATTTCCAAAACATTCCAGCTGAGAGAAGCAACACGCACCGGAGGAGGAAGCCTCACTGAAGTCCCTCGAGACGGAATCTTTACCCGAAGCAGATCGCTCCATCTATAGCTGAACAGAAACCCAGAAACAAAGAAGAAAGACAGCCCTAATGTTAGAGAAAACAAAGATGAAACCTAATGGGTAGCTATGGTGATTTGGATTTTAAACCCTAGTGCCGAACAAGAGCGGGAAGTGAAGAAGCTTTGATGGAGAATAATGGGCATAAACCTCTCTGATGAATCAGGGGAAACAGATGATTTTGGATTTTTTTTCTTAGGGTTCTTAAGATTCGGCGAGGAAAAAGCTTTGTACTTCGTAGCTTAGCTTCAATGGAGGTCTGGGGCTCAAGTCCCCTCTCCTTGCGAAGAGGGAGAAGGAGAAAAATGAAATCTTTAATTTATTTTCACATTTAAGAAAGAAAGAGAAGAAGAAGAAATGAAGGTAAAGTTCATAAATGACCCCCAAACTTTTCAAATTGTAATACAAAGGCTGTTGGTTTCTAAACTATTACCTAAATGGTCACTTAATATTATAAAATATTTACACGAATTTTGAAAAATAATAAGGAACGTTTTTATATGGATATTTTGATTTTCCCTCGCTTCAAGGCCACTCACTCAATCAGCCACAGAGCTCCAAATCCTCAACAATGGCGGCTGCACTTACCGGCGCTCTCACGCTTCCTCCACGTTTGAGAAGCAACGCTTCTCAGCCGTCATTGTTCCACGGAAGAAATCGGAACCGCCAGTTCCGATGTCAATCTTCTACACTAAACCAGCAGAAGCAGGAGGAGAAGAACGATCTTCCAGTATTCTCCGAACAGGAGAACCGCCTGATCGACGCGCTCATCGGAATCCAAGGCCGCGGAAAATCCGCCACTCCTCAGCAGCTCAACGTAAGCTTAAACCGAACAATCAACACAGTAAACAATTAGGTTTTATCGGCGTTTTTATTTTGCTCGGAGAACACGATCAGCCAATCGAGAGGATTCGATTGAAGATTCTTCGTTTGTGCAGGAAGTGGAGAAAGGAGTAAAAGTGCTTGAAGGACTCAAAGGATTACCTGAGCCGGTAAAGTATATACTATAGTGTGTGTTTGCTTTCATGGATTTGGTTCTTCATTCTGAAGTAGAAATCTAGGGTTCATGTAGACAGAATCGGACTTGATTGAAGGGAGGTGGCAATTGATGTTTACGACTAGGCCAGGAACTGCATCCCCAATCCAGGTATCCTTCATGGTTTTCGAATTTCATTTTGTTTCGAAATTGATTGTGTTCGAATGATTCTGGACTGTACAGAGAACGTTTGTGGGGGTTGATTTCTTCAAAGTGTTTCAAGAGGTCTACCTTCGAACCGACGAACCTCGAGTTTCGAATGTTGTGGTGTTCTCCGATGCAGTTGGTGAGCTCAAAGTCGAGGTATGGAATGAACTTTGAGCCGTTGATTCATGAACTTGCATCGTTTCGAAGAGCCATTGAATTGCATTTCTCGAGATTCGTGACCAGTTCGAATCTTGAACTTGTACTTCGAAACAGTATTCATAGTCTACTTACATTCGTACAGGCTGCAGCATCGATCGCGAATGGGGAACGGATCCTATTCAAATTCGACAAAGCCGCATTCTCGTTCAAGTTCTTGCCCTTCAAAGTCCCATATCCAGTGCCATTCAAGCTTCTCGGGGATGAAGCAAAAGGTTGGCTAGACACTACCTACTTGTCCCCTACCGGAAACCTTCGAATCTCAAGGGGAAACAAGGTGAAGAAGTTAGAACACAAACAATGTCTGAATAATCTTTCAGCACCACTGATTCGATTTCGCCTATGTAGGGCACAACATTCGTGCTCCAAAAGGAGACCGAACCTCGGCAGAAACTCCTAGCAGCCATCTCTTCAGGAACTCGAGTTGAAGAGGTAGTATTAGTCATCATTTCTTCTTCATTGATGAATGAATCATCATTGTCGCGGCTCTTGGCAGGCGATCGAGGAGTTTCTACGAGAGAACAAGGATGTAGTCAAAGGCGAACAACAACTCCTCGAAGGTGAATGGCGAATGGTCTGGAGTTCCCAGGTACTAATAAGTAACATGTCTGGATATTTACTTGCAATATATGAAGAAATCTCATGGTGATGGCATCCGGTTTACGACACAGACCGAAACGGATAGCTGGATCGAGAATGCTGCCAATGGACTCATGGGAAACCAGGTAAAAGTAGACTTGTCAAAATTCTCCGGTTTAAGATCAGTCATGATGCTAACGATTCACTCACTTCGGTTTCAGATAGTGAAAGCCAACGACCAGATAAAGTTCGTAGTCGACATGTTGCTCGGTCTCAAATTCTCCATGTCCGGAACATACGAGTCAGCTCCCTCTCCCTCTACCCCCTCCAATTCAAATTCCACCCCATTTCAAACAACGTCAAATTTCGAAAACCATTTTGACAGGAAATCAAACGACGGAAACAACAACAACACGTACACCGTGATCATGGACGATGCAGCCATCATCGGGGGCGGGTTCGGGTACCCTGTTGAGCTTAGAACCAAGATGGACATAGAGTTGTTGTAAGCGTTCTAACTTAACCAATCCTTGTCAGGATTCAGAATTCGAACTGTTGGACTCACCAGTTTGATGTATCGATATGCAGATACACGGACACCAAAGTGAGAATCAGTAGGGGATACAATCGGATCCTGTTTGTACATGTACGGATCGATGGAGGAACTGTATAAGAATAAGAGAGAGGTTGAAAAGGTAAATTGTGAGGTAATTTTAGTTTACTTTTTACCTTCAAAATGTTACTGTTGTGTACATGTTTAATGTAAAGTTTGTATGTAAAAACCATGCAAGTTAAATAGTGAGGTAATAACAGTTTACTTTTTACCTCTATTTGAAATGCGTGGGCTTGAATTATATTCTGAAGAACCAGTTATATCAAGGAGAATACACATTGGGCTTGGTTAAGAACTGGGTCTTGTGGCCCAGAGTGAGAATATTAGCCTGCATAAGTATGGTCAATCCACAAAATACTAATAGGTGTTCTTACAGTAGAAATTTTGTAATTGGGTGGTAAGAGAATGAACAAGTGGTGTTTAGAACATTATAGACGTGCAGGCGATAATCAACCTTGTTGATTGAGTTGGGGTCTCATGGTTCCTATGTCGCTGCTTTTCCTAGTTAAGCGGATAAGATGGTTGCGCTTCAACTCACCCCGAAGAAACATAATAGCTCACTTGTCTAGCTTCATGGCACTGAAAATATAACGAACATAAATTATTGCCTATATCATGCATTATCCATCCTAAAACAAGTCGAGACAGGCTAATTCAAACTAGTTTGATTCAAATTGTCATAATTACGATAGGTTATTTTAGGTGAATTAAGTATTCGAGTTTGCCTCAGTGAAACCAACCCTTTCCCCACTTGGCTTGGTTCAACTGAAGAAACATAACCCTACTTTGAGTTTCTTGGGTTACATATTCATCACGATATTTTTCTAATGAATCATTGAATCCGTTCAATAAATTAAATCTTTTTTCGTTTTCAAAACTTTACTAAACACTTGAATTGGTGAACCTAACAGTATGATTTAACAGCTAAAATTATTACCAAATTTATAATTAATCGGTATTTATATAGAGATTGTATAATCATCTCACACTCTAATTGATCTAACTATCTCTAATATGTTATTGGAAAACACTAAAAAAAATTACATTTAGATTTAGTATCCAATTGAGATCCAATCAATTAGCAAATAATTTGTATTTTTTAAGTAAGCAATCAAGGAATTATTAATATTATTGTTTGGAGATCCTAATATTAATATGGAATTATTAATATTATTGGTTGGATGTGGAAATTCAAATTAGCCACACGATTTTATCTCTAATTTTGATTATAATAAGTCGTCGGCAATTGCAGACCAAAGGAGAGAATTCATTCGCCAACGTACAAGGACAAAGAGGCAATCAGACAAGATCCACCTCGAGAATCTCTCCGCCGTCAGTCAAATCTCCTACTGAATTCTCTTCCGCCGTCTTCCGCCGTCAGTATAATCGGAAGGGAGAAGCTTAAACCAGCAGCAGCCGCCATGAAAGACGACGATTCCAACTGGTTCGCCACGTGGGACGAAGAGCTTCCCTCGCCGGAAGAGCTCATGCCAATCTCCCAAACCCTAATCACTCCCGATCTCGCCCTCGCCTTCGACATCCGGAACAATCAGCCGCCGCCGCCACCGCAAGGAAACAGCGGGAATCCGTCCTCCATCGCAGCGACCTCGTCAGATTTCGCCGCCGAGGAGTCGGCGGAGTTCGCCGACGACCAGGCGAGGACGCTCAAGCGGCCGCGCCTGGTGTGGACGCCGCAGCTGCACAAGAGGTTCGTCGACGCGGTGGCGCACCTGGGGATCAAGAACGCCGTCCCAAAGACGATCATGCAGCTGATGAGCGTCGACGGGTTGACCAGGGAGAACGTCGCTAGTCACTTGCAGAAATACAGGCTGTACCTCAAGAGGATGCAAGGACTTTCCTCCGGCGGCGGAGGCGCCGCCGGAGGTGGCGATTCCGCCACTGACCGCTTGTTCGCGAGTTCTCCGGTCCCGGCGCATTTTCTTCATCCAGTAGGGAGGTCAGGTTCCGATCACTTCCTGCCGTTTGTTCCTGTCAATTCCCTGCAGCATCACCACCAGATGGCGGCGGCGGCCGCCGCCGCAGCTCATCCGCAGTACCATAGGCAGATCGGACAGTTCGATCATCCATTTCTGGCAAGGCAAGCTCCGCCGCCGCAGCAGCAACAAGCTATGCCTAGGATGGCTCCTCCGGTGCAGAATGTGGAGGATTTGGAGTCGTCGGCGGTGAATGGAAACGGTGGTGGGAGGAAAGTTCTGACTCTGTTTCCTACTGCAGAAAATTGAATTGATGAACTGATTGATAGTCTTTCTGTTTCCAGTCATTTTTGTTGCATTTCTAATTCTAGGCTCCTCCTTGGTCATGTTAAGTTAGCTGTAGGTGTTGTTCTCCATTGTCGAAATTTGGGCTTAGCTCGAACAAGTTCAGTTGGTGGATTAGGAGTTAAATGGTAGCTTCTCGTCTCCAATCTCCATTGTCGAAGATCGGCCTTAGCTTGAAGAAGATCAGTTAGTGGATTGGGAATTAATGGTAGCTTAATGTCTCCAATCTCCATTGTCGAAGATCGGCCTTAGCTTGAAGAAGTTCAGTTGGTGGATTAGGAGTTAAATGGTAGCTTCTCGTCTCCAATCTCCATTGTCGAAGATCGGCCTTAACTCGAAACAAGTTCAGTTGGTAGATTTGAAGTTGATGGTAGCTTCTCGTGGTGTTTTCTTCTTCAATCTCCATTGTTAAAGATCGGCCTTAGCTCAAAGAAGTTCAGCTGTTGGATTGGGAATTTATGGTAGCTTCTCGTCTCCAATCTCCATTGTTGAAGATCAGCCTTAGCTTGAAACAAGTTCAGTTGGTGGATTGGGAGGTAATGGTAGCTTCTAATTGGTGTTCTTCTCCAATCTCCATTGTCGAAGATCGGCATTAGCTCGAAACAAGTACATTCATAGCTCATCAGTTTGGTGAATAGTGGTCTTGTTTTCTCCATTGGCGAAGATTAGCCATAGCTGGAATCAAGTTCATTGACAGTTCATCAGTTGGTGGATAATTGTGTTCTCCATTGACGAAAACCGGCCTTAGCTCGAACAAGTTCTTCGATTGCCACACCTGGAGCTGAGTAAACTTCAGTAGCTCATCAGTTGGTGGATTGGTTGTTAATGGTAGCCTATTCTAATGGTTAACCCTTGGCCTGTAGTCTGTAGATATCTGCATATTCCACGGAAGTCTCGGCCATCAGTATCTATCGAAAATCAGCCTTAGCTCAAACAAGCTCTTCGATTGCCACCTCCAAAGCAGAGTGTATTCTGGTAGGCTGATCAGTTGGTTAATGGTAGCCTATTCTAGTGGTTAACTCTTGATCTGCAGATATCTGCATATTCAACCAAAGTTTCGGCCAGCAGTCTCTGTCGAAAATGGGCATTAGCTTGTTGGAGCTAAGACTGAATTTCTGGACATTCTGGTTTTGATTTCTGTCAATGTACTACCTAGAACAGCTGCCTGTTTGTCTTGTAATGCAGAGTTTCTTGCTCACGATTCTGATCTATTAGAATGTTCATTATTTCCACTTGCAAAGTCTAATAATTCGCTTCTACCCTATTAACGGGATTCGGGTACCCGTTATTAACCGGGTACCAATACCAACCCTATTTCCAGCCCTAAATTAATGAAGGAATTCCTATTTCTAAAGCTGAATAAGTTTTGCCTATAAACCTATTATTAACTGTAGATAAACCTATTAATTAGTTTATAGTATAAACCTAATAAAATATAATTAATTTATATAAAAATGCAGAAAGTACATGAAAGAGAAGAAGAATGAAACTGACTAAGGAGTAAGGAAGTGGTTCTGATTTGTTTACCTTAGTTTTATGAGCTCTGGTTATACAGCAGAAGAAGAAGAACAAAGTTGCTGTTTCTTGAGTTCAAGGTTTTCCTTCACATAGAACGCCAGCTTCTCCTTGAGCTTCTTCGAAGCCTCTTCGAATTTTTTGTGCATCACTGCCAACTCCTTGACAGCTTCTCTGTACCTGAAACCAAAGGCTTCCTGTTTCGCTTGTGTTCCCCTCGCAATCATTCTCAGTTTCGTCTTCTCATTGCAAGTCGCTATGTTGTCCTGTGTCAAAGGAGAAGATCTTTCAGTGGTTGCTTGCAGTGCAAGTTTCTGCACAGGAAACTATAAGTCTACTAGATATTGGTATAAAAGCTATTTTGAAACGAAGAAATTCTAAACAATGAAGATTTGTAAACGGTTCAAACATACTTTGATATAAAAGGTTGTTAGGACTCGCAAAAAACTTGGAAACAATCAAAACAAAATTTGATTTGAAAGTTAATTGAACCCGTAAAAATTTGAGTGGAACCCTTTAAAACCTACATATAAAGTTCAAACGGATTATGTTCCAAAGGCAACTGAAACCCGTGAAAACATCAATGACTTGTGTGACTTGACGAATCAAGATTTAATTACTCAAAAATTAAGGATTTGTCCGAAGCTAAATAATAATTTAGGGGGTCAAACTACAAACATGAAAATTTTCATTACTAATTCGATCCAAAAAAAACTTAGGGGTCTAGCTAAAACAATAGTTAGAAGGACTAAATGAGAAACAAGAGCTTAAATCAATAATATCACAGAAGAGCGCATGGAATGCACCACATACAATGAAACGCAATTAAACCCTGCTAATAAACAGTAACAAGTGATAGTATATATAGATAGATAGAACTTACAGTTTGCATCTTGGCTTCCAGGCTGGTAATCTTTTTGCTCAGTTCCTCGATTTGAGATCTCGCGCCTTTTAACTGAAGAGGGGAAATCGGAAATCCGATTGAGATTTTACCATTGTGATGTAAAGAAATAATAAAGAGCAGTAGCTTCATGTGGGTAGTAGCGTTTTACCATGTTGTCACAGTGTTCTCTTACGAACTCTGCTTCAGCTGCATTCCTCTGGTAGTCTTCCATCTGAGAGAACATAGATTCCTTCTCTGTTGTAACATTAGAGAGCTGACTTCGGAGATTCTGTCGAAATGAGGATGGCATATGATCAGGAATTTGATTTTGGAAATAATGATTTAGAATCAAAATATTCAGTTTCAGATTATGGGAAAGGAGAAGAAACCTCTAGGTCTTGAATCAGTTGCGGTACCCTGTCGATCTCCTTAAGTGTAGCTAGATTCTCTTCCTCTAACCGAGCTTCTTCGTCATTGTTGTCGGTAATTGCTTCGCCAGAAACACAAGGTAATTCTCCAGATGATGTTTCCAAGTTGGGCTGCTCACTCTGAAGCTACACAACAAATTATTTATATGGTTTTGAGTTCTGCGTGAAGGCACTAAGTAGCGAAATGAAGGACCGACTACTTCATCTTACCACTTGGTGTCGATCACTCTCAACATTCGATCTTCTCTCGTCACGATCTAGAGACAATTCACTGACGAAAACCAACACATTGTAGAGTTAGAAGCTTCCACTTCAGTTGAAATGCCGAAATCAATCAGCTAAAAGCTGTAAAACGAACCTGCATTTCTCCACCAGTTCAGTTTCCTTCTTCAACAGTGTTTCCTTGAGAACCTTGCACTCTTCTTGGCAAGATTCGAGTTCTCCCTGTACCTAGAGTCGAACATAAAGCAGAAATCAGTAACGAAGCAGTTCGATTTTACCAGTTCAGGAAGAGAAACTTGGTGGTGGCTTACTTCTGAGAGTGCATTGTACAATGTCGTGATTTCCTCATTATGTAACTTCCTTTTCTCTTCGATGGCTACAAGCGAAGCCTTCTCCTTCGAAAACCAAATTGCCTTTTCTTCCTCAATTTCGAGAAGGGAATCAGTGAGTTGCTGAAAACATGGAAAAAACACATCTCATTCAACTTGGTCAGTTACTGAGGGATCATATAGTAAAATGATTTGCTTCGCCAATCAGCCAACATCTTTATATTACCAGTGCCAAGTCTTCCTTTTCTTGTACCAAGAGCTTGATAGAGCTTTCCATTTCTTGCTGGTCAGAAGTACACGCTTCCAACTTGAATCTCTGAACAGTTTGGGCAAATAATGAGATTAGATATTCCCAATTTGAGCAGCCATAAAGGTTAATAGCATGATTTTCAAAACTGTACTGAAGATGATACCGGTGAGATTAACAATATGCAGTTCAGTTGTTAATGGTGTGTGGTATCCGGATATGATACAGGATATAAACCATAGATGAACTACGATTGAACTATAACCATACCAGATCGGCTTGATAACCGATACATAGTTGGACAAATTGAATTGTCCGGTACGATATTAATAACTGTAAAGTATTATGACAGACAGAGTGAGAAACTTACGAGCCCCAGAATCTCTTGCTGCAACGAGCACAACTCAGCATCAGAAGCATTGAAAGTCTCAGACATGGTTTCTAATTGAGATGCCAGATCTTCACTTCTCTGTGTTGCCGCTTCCTTCTCCTTACGTACTTCTTCAAGTTCCTCCTCAAGGGAGGCAATAGCTTCTTCCATCTCAAATGCAAGAACTTCAAGTTTTCTGTAGTCTTCCTGAATAGGAGGTAAAACAAAAGAACAAACGAAAAGCTTCAGATCTCAGTATAGTTGCATTCATGAAATGAATTGGTTCTATTAGGAATGTAAATCAGATCTCATCTGTAATGTATGCATTTGCAAACCGAGTCTGAGCACACCGTTCGAAAACTACTCAAGCTAATTGAGATGGTAGAAAGCCAAGAAATTCATCAAGGGTCGTTTTGTAGATGTGAGTTAGATGAAGAATTTCGGGGAATGTATGCATTGTCCACGAAAAACATCATTTATTCCACAATTATAATTATTTATCACTTCTTCTCACCTGCATTGTCTGGTCAAATGAACTCGCTGGACCTTTTGCCTTTCTTGGGTCGCAAACTTTAGAGCTCTTCTCCATGATAGAATCACGCTTGCTAATATCTCGCTGAAGCAGATTCTTCTGCCCATGTAATCGCTTTACCTCTTTCTCAGCGAGCACTTTCTCTCCCTGACAATGTGAAAGAATAGGTAATCGTCTAACTGAGTGGAAAGAACACCAAATCAAAACTTTTAATGCCAAGGGTATAAAACCTCGAGTTTCGTTTTCTCCTGAACCACATTCTTCAGCTTAGATTCAATCTCTCTCAGTTTTGTTCTTGTTTTCTCGAGATCTTTTCTCAAGCTATCCTTCTCCTTTGCCAAGGAGCCCGATGATAAACAAGATACTTCCTTTTCGAGATTCAAGATTCGCGAAACGTATTCTTCCTTCTCGATATTCGCTTCTTCTGAAAATGCCTGTAACAATCAAGAAACAATCAATAAGGACACAATCTTAGATATGTAATAACAGATAAATCGAAAAAGACGATATTATAACAAACGCCTTACTGCCAGGGCATCTTCATACTTTCGAGCATCTTGCCTCATTTCTTGTACTAGCCTCTCGAGATCAGCACATTTATCAGTCAGTAGAAGCTACAATACAAACATTCAACAGTTGTAATTTTCTCGATTATGGTTGACTTCACAACCCCGAGTAATATGTATATAGTTAGTGCAAACCTTCTCCCTATCGGCTACTTCAAGCTTCTGCCTGATGGAGCCACATAGTTCAGCATGATTACTAATGACTGAATTTTGTTTGTCAGAAGTCTCGAGCATCGACTTCCTCAAGTCCTGCATTACAAAGCAGAAATTAAAATTTGCAAGGAGATCCAAAAGTCGGAATTAGATACGAAACAAAAGCAGTTGGAATGTAGCTTGGGACTTCTTACACTAAACACATCCGAGATAGTTGAGAAACTCAGGAAAGCCTCATCCAAAAGTGTAAACGCAGTCTGAACGACAATGTTTGCTTCCTGAACTTCACTTGCTATTTCCTCAATCTCCATTCGAAGCTATGTGCAACAGTTTAAATAGAGATCAACAAATACAAGGCGAAATCAGATTCTCTACACTGGACAATTAACTGTGAGAATAAATAGAGCATGTAAACTTTGGAAGAGAGTTATTAACTCAAATGAGAATATGCATACATCACTCATTCCTGCATCAAGCTGTTCAGAAGCAACCCTAGCCTCCTCCCTTGCCTTGTCAAGCTCTCGATGTAGCTGGGAAACAAGATAGCGTATGACAAGAATAAGCTCTCAGCAACGCATGGAAAAGAGTAAACATCTCGACCAGTTAACAGCATATCAAGAAGACTAAAATCCTAGCATTGCAGTTGGACAATATTTTCACATGGCAAATGTAAGTCCCTTCAAACAGAGAAGATCATTGCTTTGACAAAAGCATGAAAATGAGACCTTTACTTCACTGCAACATGTCTCCATTTTCAAAATGGTCTTTCGAAAATGGGAAGAAGTACGAATAGCTTTTACATGAGTGAGGGCAAAACTGAAAACATTATTCTCCTAGTATTACCTCTTCAAACTTCTCCCTTGCGTAAATATTTTGCTCTGTTGCTAGATCGACAACATTGTCCAGATTTTGTTGACTTGAATTTTTCTCCATCTCTAACATCTCAATCTTCAAGTTGAAGTTTAAAGCGAAATTAAACGGTAGAGCAAGAAAAAATATGGATTATGAGAACACTTCAATGAAAAGGGACATTAGATAATATTTACACGACAATTTTATGAATACAAAGAAACACAGGAAAAGGACCTTTTCTTGTAGCTGCTTAATTATAAGAATGGCCTCGGACTCCCTTATACTTATACTCTTCTCCTTATAATTTTCAGTCTCAATGTCATGAGGGAAGGCAAGGTCGCTCTGCATCCTAGTAAGTGAATTATCACTGTCAACCAGATGTCTTCTCAAGCAATCTATCAGAACCTCGCTCACAGTTCTCTGAATAAACAATCAAAGATATATATGAACACAAATATTAAAAGAGAGAATCTATCAAGGTCTCAGAAAAAGAAAGCACAAGAATGTCAACCTGAGTTTCAGATTCCAAGAATAACTCCTCATACTCCTCGTGAATTTCACTCAAGTCATGGTTGTCCTAAGAGATGCATGGTAATAAACTAATTATAGTTATCAGATTTCATATTTGATTATGCTAAGTGTAACAAGAAGGATTGAAGCGTACCGAAATAGAGGCTTTCTTTCTTGGCAGCACCCTCCTCCTATTGGTAACATGCAGCAAAGCACATGGATCAGGAAGAGCACAGTCCTCTAATGATGGACTAATGCTAGCTGCTGGTTGTGGCTGAGATAGTTTATCACCATCCTTTCCGTCACTTACCAATTCTTCGAAAGAAACAAGTTGTCCCACATCACTCCTACCTCTCATGGGAATGGCAGTAGACAGCCTTGATTGCGAGTTAGTATCCACCTAAAGCAAATGAGAGTGCATTATTTTCTGTCTTAACTTTTCTACAAAAAATGGCGATCAAAATCGAAAAAGAATTCTTGTGCTAAAGAGGCAAAATGAAATAAGTAAATAACTCATCTACATAATTTTAGCATCCAAGTGAAAGGAAGAAAGTCGAGAATGGACTGATGAACAGAAGCTGTAAAAGCAAAACATTAAGAGGATTTGGCATGCACACAAAATAAGTGCACTAGAACTCTGACAAATTATACCTCTTGGAGTATTACTCTTGAAAAATTACTTGGACACCACGTATCCCGTCTTTTTCCCTGCAGAAACAGACCTTGTAAGACAAACAAAAGCCTATAAACTGATGGATACACTCATAAAGTTGGACATTAGCATTTTTAGTTCATAATTTGTGTAGGTAAACAACAGAAACCTTCTTAAGCTGGTTGCAGTTATCATCTCGATTGGAATACAGAACCATGGATGATAGGCTTTCAATTTTTTTGGCTTGCTCTTGCAGAAGCTTTTCGCGCTCAGCTTGGACTCTTTTCTCCTCTTCTAGTTCAAGAGTTACCCGTTCCCTCTCTAGTTCTGACTGCATAACAGATATGTTTTTTTACATATAGTTGTGGTTTAACTTAACTAGGGATACACAAAGATTGTATACCTAGGAAACAGAATTCAGAATATATGTTCAAAAGAATTAGTATACAAGTCAATGTTAGGACCTGTAATAATGTGTTTCGTAGACTGAGAATCTCATCTTCCAGATGCTCCGAGTGAGAACCCTGGATTTTCAACAATTAAAACAGACAATCTTCAAAGAAGGGTAAAACAATGGAAGTAAGAGAGAATCAACCCAAGAAACAGCAAATGACTCAACCATCAATTTTGATCGAAGTTCCTCAATTTCTTTCTTTTGACGCTTTAGCAGGGCAGCATCAGTTAAGACCTAAAGACAACCACGTTTGAGAAATAGCAAGTGCAATGATTAGGAAGTGTTACATTAACTGAATTACAATTCGCAATGTGGTTCTGCCATACAGAAATGTAACTGAAACTGATAAAATAATGAGCAAATAAAGTGAAAGAAGGAAAAAAAAACCTCATTCACGCAAGCACAATTTTTGACCCGTAATGCTCTACTGGAGAATTGAAGACTACTTTTTGTTTCATCTGCATGAATCTATCATCAAACAAGAGACAATTAGCAACGTTGTCAGTTGTAAGCAGAGAGGGAATGAGCAACAGGGGATGCTTGAAATACGAACAAGCCTAGCAAAAAAGCACCAAACTCAAGCGCTTTGTCCAATCTTTACACTCTTAATCATGTACTACTTTTGTGACCAATGCTGATGAGAGATAAATCTACATATGCCCTTTTATTTCAGTATAGAAAAAACGGGGGAAATGGTCTAAGATATCTTGATAGATGTTATGATACCTGAGCGAGTGTGATATTACATATTATTGCTGTATTCGCATTGCCTCCTAGAGCGGGTTGCAAGATCCGTGTGAGTTTGCTGTCTCGGTAGGGAACATGACCCCTTCATCAACATTAGTTAACATGAAATTATCAATAATTCCACTTGTCTAGGGGCCAAAAAGAATAGCAAAGACGAAAATGCATGTAGAGGCACTACTTACCCTTGGCTTTCAGCACCTTCACTCAATTTTTTAATCACAGTTCCTAGTGTCATAAGGCTTTTATTGATGTGAGAACCTTCTTTGAGTCGAACACCTTCAGCACCAGTTTTTGCAGCACGTTCTGAACCAGCAAGATCCACCAAATTCTAGACAAACAAAATAATCCAATCAAATTTACATAGAAGAGTGGGAGGGACAATATCAGCATCCTACTGTAATGTAGTTTCTCTCTTATTGTTCAGTTTAACCAAAAACTAAAGAATGATGCTCGTTACATTTCACATATTAAATATGTTTTCCATCCAGATCTTAAGCACACAGATAATGTCCGTAATCACGGCTCTTAAAGTTTTAAAAAAAAACTAGAAAGTGATTACTATATAAAAATTTATTGTGCATCGTGTTTTTTGCTAACAAGTACTTCCCTTAAATGTTGACATGCTTAATCTAACTCTTTGTGTTATCTCAAAGCTTCCAGGTATAGTGTTTAGCAGCAACCTATAAACAGCATTGATATACAAAAATCTCAAGATCTTAGTGAGCAATGATCTAACTAGTTTATTGGCCACATCTATGAGATATTCAACAAGAAAGCACTGACGCCATACTCAAGGGCAGAACTAGCAAGGACAACACAGAGTCCAGTTTATATAAAATCCTCAGGAATCAGCAACTTGACAGATTAAAACTACCATTTTCTTCAATGAATTAACAGAGACAACAGAAAAATATTAAACCATCATACCAAGACTGATACGCGAACAGCATCACAAGCATTACCAATGTCTTCATCCTCAGTTCTATCCCGACTCTCAATTATCTGCAAAGTAGTGAAACTTTAAGCAACACGAAGTATGAAATCATGGCCACGAAAATGAAAAAGATTACTAAATTTACCATGCGAAAGATAGTGTGAGACCTACTGCTGTATACGTTCATATTGGTTTCACCAATATGCCTATGTGCTGAAAGTTGAGAAAGAAAAGTATAAATTAAGGAACCAGGCCAAAAAGGAAACAAACACAACTTAACATTAAACAGCGGTAACTAAATTATCACCTTCTCCAAATTGCATGAGATCTAGGACTTGTTGCGGAGATGTAACAATCTCTTCTCTCAACCCAGCGACATATATACCACGCTACAAAAGAAATCAAACATAATTAGTACATACAACATTGAAACATTGTGGAGTAAGGAAACTCAGTACCTCTAGATTTTCATGAATCTGCAGCTTTCGGTGCTCAGGTGCAAGTAAGTCATTTATATCCTCATTGTATATCTCCAAATACGACATTCGTAGGAGAAATTCTCGACCCACATCCTATGATAGGGAAAGGTAAACTAAATGAGAACAATGGCAAATTTCATACTTCCAAACATTCCTCTGTGCAACCTAGTCTAAACATGGCAAGTAGCTCTTGACCATTCAGCTAGAAAGATAGAAAAAGCCATGTTCAAGCTAGCAAAATGGAGATCACAGACAAACAAACGTACCTCGTGAATTATGTTAAATAAATCATGCACTGCTAGAGGAATGACACCAAGCTCAGCAGCTGATCCTCGCATTGTATGCGTCTTCCCACTGTTAGTTTGTCCATAAGCAAATACAGTACCTACACCACCAATAAACAACAAATATTTACATATAGAGGTATAGACCTACAAGAAACATGAACAAGAAGAAAGAAGTTCTCCGCCCCTAATCAACAATGCCATTCATGAGCAACACCAGAATTAGCTGGTTTCACCTTTAAGCTACAGCTAGCAAACCTCAGAAGCACAAACCCTCAAAATCAGCAGACAAATTCAGAAGAAACGAAGCTGAAGCTGCCACATGAAGACAGACATAGCTACAACCAAATTTACACAAACAGACCTCCACAATCGGTAACTATATAACAAATTATCGCCTCACGAGTCCAGTAGTCCAGTATTATCAGCTCACTCCAACTACTCAACTGCAACTAAGCAACGTACCGTTGAATCCGCGAATTGCCGCAGCTACAATATCCCTAGTCCGCGCTTTGTATATCTCTTCAGTCTTGGAATCCTCTCCAAACACCCGATCTACAGAGTAAGAAGAAACACAACCAGAAGTAAGAATCAAAACTATTCAGAAGAACTCGCGAGACCTAAAACTGAGTTTCGCTTATAACATTTCAGTACCGAATTCGAACTTGGTGCTGTGGTTAGGGATGAAGACGGAGTTTCCAGATACTCTCCAGGGGCTGGAATTAGCGTCCTCCGGTGAGAGTGGCCTTGCTCGAACTGTGACGTGTATGCGCTCCATTTCCGTAGAATCGTTGCAGACGGAGGAGCTAGAATCGGAGACGAAGAACTTCGAATTTCAGTCGGCTCCGGCTATTTTGATTTCCCGCCCTCTCTCTATCTTCCCAAACTAATTTATGGGCTTTATTGTGATTCGGGCCATTACAAACTGAGCCCATTGATTGACCCGGTTTACAACTAATAAGACCCGATCCACGGCAGAGTGGTCAGTGGTTTATAGGACCGGATCGAACCGAACCATTCGGTCAGAACTTGAAAACTTATGATTTGTTATCAAATCGATTCGGTTTCCATAAGATGATGATGTGTCAATGTTCGATCCTTTCGGGCGAATATGGGAGTGTGCATATCAGTACTAGTCAAAATTGAGTAACCAATCAAAAGTGGTTAACTATCAGTCGATCAAATTTGTAATCGGTCATTCAACGATTAAGAAAGTGAAAGGAAGTCGGTTATCGAATAACAAGACCCGATCCACGCCATTATCGACACTCATTGGTGCAATTTAGGAGAATTTCCGGATCAAACCTAATCGTTCGGTCTGAATTTGAAAACTACGATCTTTTCTCAAATCGATTTGGTTTCCATAAGATGATGATGTATCAATGTTTGATCCTTTTGGGCGAATATGGGAATGTGTAAATATCGATTAACCAATAAAAAATGGTTAACTATCAGTCGTTCGATTTTGTAATCGGTCAGTCAGCGATTAAGAAAGTTGGTCATCGACCAAATCGTGGTTAACCATCTTTTACTGACCCAATCTCTATATCCTATTACGATACTGGAATTTTGCTAAAATGTATCGGTTAATTCGATCAAAATAAGTTAACTCGGTTAGATACAATAAAATCGGTAAATAATTGGTCAAAAATCGAATTCGGCAGAATTGGTTAAACAACACCTCAGCTTTAATCAACCATATTCCTGTGTTACAAAGGAGGGCTAAATGCTAATTTCTCCAGGTTGCAGAAAACTAGGGTTAGGGTTCTTATAATGATTCAACGAAGCTTGGCTTTCAAGACTCTTTGTTCTTTCTCTCTATGTACAAAACTGTAGGCAGAGGGTTACATCATCATAATTATCAAGCTCTTACCAAGTGAGGACCAGTCGATCGGGGAAGCACGCACGAGTACGTAACGTACTTGACACTGTCGACTAGCACCACGACAAAGACTCGCGAAAGCGACTTTGGAGAAACCATGTCGCTGTCCCCTACTTCTCGTGGATCCACGAGCACCGATACAACCATTGATGAGGAAGATGGTGGTGATGGTTGTGATGATGCTGGTTTGTTAGCTCTTCCGATATTGTACGATGTCTTATTCTTCTGGTCACTAGTGATGTTGAGGTCGGATGTGGAGAAGGGTACCGGGAGGCCGTGGAGGATCCTCCTGTGCTTCTTCTTGTCGGGCGTAGGACGGGGAGAAGAAGGCTGGGATTCTCGGGTGAGATTGGTGACCGAGGAAGCGGTGACTATGGAGCCTGGAGATGGGGAGACGTCGAACTGGAACACTTCGCTGCAGACGCCGGAACTCAGCATTGGCCCTGTAGAAGAAGGAAACAATGTAGGGTTAGTTTCGGACGAGATTAGACGACTATGATGCAAGATGGATGAACATGAACGGTGTTAAACCTGAAAACCTGCAATACAGTAATAAGGGCTAAGTTGCAAGATCGTTCATGCATCAGTCAGCAGTATACTCGACGGGAATCTTCCATTTCAAATGAACAAAGCTCAACGTATACGAGCAAGAAATCAACAGTGGAATCAATCTATCATGTATAAACCAACAGGTTATGGCCAGGACTAGTCAGAATCTCTATGCTCCAGAGTAATAAGATTTCAGGCTCAGCTTTCACGACTAGTATTGCATAAACATCGCTCATGCATCAGTCATCACTGACAGCCATCTTCAATTTCATAAAACAAAACTCTAGGTTTTTCAAGCAAAGAATCAACATTCGAATCAATCTACCAATGCATAAACTAACACGCTATATCTAGGACCAATCATAATCAGGATATGAATTCGAACGCCAAAATGCTTACCAGCAAGACCTTGGTGGAACCACTGCTGCAGTTTCCCATCAGCTGCAGAAGACTTGAACTGCTCCTTCAAATTATCAGCTGACCTAGAGCCACCTATTGCCTTCTGCTGCTTAGCAGTAGTCCTGTAGAGCCTCCTCCTTGTGGTTCCATCAGGGATGGCCAAAGCTGCCGAAAGATACTTCGAAACTGCTAAACTCGTCTCCTTAGGCTTCGCATCGGGGGTGGCATGAGATCTCTTTGTTTTCTCGCTAGCCAGGACAGAGTGAATTATCAAGTTCCCATCAATCTTCACAAGCTTATCGTTCCTTGGAACGTATAGGGAAGCATGAAGCTGCTGACTCGAGTTATCAGGACGTGCAAAGCTGCCTCCTTTTGATACGTTCTCGGGAGATCCCTCCCGAGATTTGTCACATTCGAGATGCCCTTTCGTACCTTTCTCACAATGCATACTGGTTCTATTAGTATGTCCATCAACTACCAACACTCTCCCATGGGGATTCTGATCAGCGAATCCCTCACCAACCCCACCAAACCACCGGTTAGCAGCGACATTGTTCTCTCTTACTCCTCCATACTTAACATTAACAAGCGGCACTAACCCACCAAACATCAAGACAAAGAACAGCAGCCCAAGAAAACTAACACTAGCAACTTTCTTAGTCCTGGTTTCAGACCTCTTCCCATCCCCTCCCTTCTTTGATTTGGACACTGGCTGCTGCTGGGGTTTCAACCTAGGAATTGGAACTAAAGGCACCTGAGATCCTTGAGGCTTAACAACATAAGGAGCACAGGGCATCCATGGATGATAAGGCATTGGTGTCATGGGAGGTGGATACATAGCAGGAGAAGCACAAGGCATCCCACCATTGCCACCCAATTGGTGTCTCAAGCTAGCATTCTCAGCCATGAAATACGATATCTTCCCATTCAAATCAGCTATAGTAGAATGCATAGCTCTCACCTTATCCTCCAGCTCTTCCACGTAATGCTTCTTCCTCTGCCTTGACAGCTGAGCACTCTCCCTATTCCTAATCAGCCTAGCCTTCTTCTTCTCATCTTCTCCACCAAACTGATCCTCCATCTTCGAATCGTCGCTGCTCTCTTTAGAAATCGAGCCCGGAAACTCCAGAACCCTACATTTCTGCCTCCTGGACTGCTCCCCATTCCCAGCCTCCTTCTTCCTCTTCGGAACCTCACCTCCCGCCTTAACACTCCCGCCGTCTTCATCCTTCACAGCATTCTTCTTCTCGCTGCTCCCCGAATCAGGCGAACAACACGCCTCCTCGGAAACCGTCGACCTCCCGTTGCCAGATCCGCGAGACGACGCGGAGACGACACCGCCACGCCGCAATTATTCGCCATCGCAGTGCTCCCTTCGTCAGAATCGCAATTGAAGTACTTCCCGACTACGTCGCCCGAAACTCCCGAATTCCCCGACTCCATCACCTCCGTCGCCGCCGCGGCCACCGCACTGCCGTCGTTCCCCGGCGGAAGCGACGAGTCAGGGAGAGGGAAGGAATCTGCCTCGGGAGGGAAGTAGAGCGAGTCTAGGTCGTCGAAGTCGATGCCGATGTCGAAATTATCGTCGAAATTGAAGGAAGTCAGATCGGAAACAAATTCTCCTCCTCCACCTCCTCCTACTCCTCCGCCGCCGTCATGATCGGATTGGAAGAAGAGCAATGATCGCAGCGATCGGCAGCCATTGTTCGCGATCGGAGAATTGAATTTCTCTCCAGAGATTCTAATTGGGCGGGGGGTTTTAGTTTTCTGAGAATTAAGAACTCTGTAATTAAAAAGATCGATAGGATTGAGGTTTAGAGAGAGAGAAGAGTGAGATTGTGAGATCAGTAAATAAATAAATTAATTAATTAATTAAATAATTAAAAAGGGAGAGAAGGAGGAAGGAAGCAAACATTGAGTAGCCGTTTGCTTGACGCAAACTATGAAACAGCCAAAATTAGAAAAAGAGGATAATAAAGTTGAGTAAAGACGTGCAAGGATAATTACTTTTAGGTCACTATAGTTTACAAGAGTTTGTGAACCATCGAATTAGGTTAATGGTTAAAATTGATTAACATATTAAATCGGTTAACCAACAGTTAATTAACTAGTCGGTCGAGAATTATAAAGCATTTTTCAGCAGATTGGTCAAATCGTTAAAAGTGGGTTAAATAAGTCATAGTTCATCAGAATCGGTTAAATTAGTTAGATTTGGGGTCGTAATGACCAAGCCCAGGCAACTGATCTCCCAGAATTCGTAAAACCATATATGAAAGAAGATGCAAAATTGGTTGGACCACTTGACGACTCATAGTCATAGCTAAAGTTTGGGGGACGCATGCAAGGTTGGTCGGCGATAGATATTGAGGGAGACGCTATAAAGATTTTAGTTAGGGTGACCAATCAAGACCACTCGTGGAGAGACAGTGGTTCGATAGTTGCAGATATCGGCGCATACCTGGAGTCATACCCGATACTGAAGATATTGGTGGTTCTCATGTATGCTTTTACTTTTTTTTGGCAAACCCAGATACGCTTTTACAGCGGCCCACTTTGTGGTACGTCATGCTTTACGATGCCTCCCAAGTCATAGTTTGGTAAAACTCTGAACTATCTTCTTATCTCCTGTGCGAGCTATCTTAGTTATAAAAAGAAATTGGGGTGGTAAAATGATGGTTTAAAAAATACAAGGGCTAAATGGTAGACTGTGTGAAGTATATGAACCATATTGACATTTAAGTATTTAACCAAAAGACTATTCTATTCCTGGCCGGTCGGGTCGTCTGACCCATTTTGTCGTTTTTATAATGATTTGTACTGATTTGTAATATTCGAGAAAGGGACAGGCAATTAGTGGGAAAGCCATTAGTTTAGATGACTTATTGGTCAATAGTGGGAAACCCACTTAAATCCATGACCCACGTATACTCGTCAACTCAATATTATAATAATATTTTCAATTAGTGGTTTCAAAATCGAATCGGTAAACCAATGGTCTGACCGGATAGATAATGAACCACAAACCAGTACGTGTTTAATCACGGTTCAACTATGATTTATAGTTGAACCACGCTTTTTAATCTGGTATGATCACGGTTCACCATTCGGTTCTATAGTGGTTGAAGCAAATCGGTTTGATCTCCGTGTTTTTCAAACCGATTCTATAATTATAGAGTCGGTTCAATGCAATAGTGATTGAACCAGAACCAAGTCAGAAAGATGGTTTTTTCGTAATTGTTGATTGTTCAACTTGTCCACACCAAATAAACCACATATCCAAGAGCTGTAGTAGTTAACTAATGTATAATACCGATTTTATAATGATTTTAACTATTGAATCGCATATCATTAGCCTCACCGATCTAACGTACCAATACGGTTTTGAAAACACTGATCATTTGCAAATTCTGTACACGAAAAATGTGACATGTTTACTTCAATCAAATTCAAAAAGTATCATCAATGCAACACTGACTCGAGATTCGAGATTCGAAAAACCAAACCCTAGGCTTAACTCGAGCTCACGACGACCTTCTTCTTTGACCCTGAATCCTCGACATCCTTCATCCGATAGAAATGCGGCGCAATCTCCACGAGCCATTCCGGCTTCAGCTCGGTCACCTGCCTCATGTACTCCTTCGTCGTAAGCACGAGCTCGTGGTACACGACCCACCTCGGAACGCTCCTCGCGAGCCCCGATCCCGGGTGCATATAAACAGTCTTAGGACACTTGACCGTCTTATACGACCCGTCCTTCTCCATCCTGGCTGAATTTGGGAAGTACCCGGACACGACCGCCTTCTTAATCGAGTCGAGGTTGTCGAAACTCGAGACGAGATCGATCTCGACCCGGTCCAGAAGCCCCAGCAGCTGATCCCTGACGTCCCTAGCACGCTTCATGGTACGTACTTGGACAAAGTTCTCGTAGCACCACTGTGATGAAAAGCCAGATTCTTTCCAGGCTGTATACACTCTGAGTAAAGCGATGTGATCTCCGACATCCCCCGAATCGAAATTCGATTTCGCGTTCTCCGCGTGGACCTTCTTGTCCTTCGGGCGGTAGAAGATCGAGTTCCCCACGGACAGCATTGCAGCGATCGAGACCATCTCGTCGGAGCACTTGTACTTTTCGGATGCCACGATCGACTTCGACAGCATGGGATCAAGTGGAAACTCGGCCATCCTTCGGCCGATTTTCGTCAGCTCGCCGTGGTTGTTCAACGCATTTAGGGCAAACAACTGCTCCAGAGCTTTCATCAAGGATTCAGATGGGGGAGGATTCATGAAATCGAAGCTTACGAGATCATTGATCCCGAGGCTCTTCAACGAAAGAACCACTCCGGCGAGGTTCGTCCTTTGGATCTCCGGTACGGTGTTATCTTCCATGTCGTGCTTGTAGTTGTAGTCTGTAAACAGCCTGTAGCACTTCCCAGGGCCGGTTCGACCAGACCGACCAGCTCGCTGCTCGGCTGAGGCTCTCGAGATCGGCGCCACGAGGAGCGACTCCATCCCGGTTCTCGGATTGTATGACTTTATTTTGCAGAACCCGGGATCGATCACGTACTTGATCCCATCGATCGTTAGCGAAGTCTCTGCAATATTTGTCGCAAGGACGACCTTTCGAGCACCTTCGGGAGTTAAATCGAAGATCCGACCCTGAAGCTCAGTAGGCAAGTTTGCGTATACAGGACATATGATCAGCTCAGCAATCCTCAACCCTTTGATCCTGCGTCTCAATTCCTCCTCAACTAACTCGATCTCATCTTGTCCAGATAGGAAAACCAGTATATCTCCTCCAAGAGGCTCTGTACAATGGATCTGAAGAGCAGTAACAATGGCAGCATCGAGATAATCAGCTTCCGGAGTTGGAGTATAGTATATCTGAACAGGGTACCTCCTACCAGGGAAACTGTAAATCGGAGCCGAATCGAAGAAATCGCTGAACTTCTTGGCATTGAGGGTCGCACTCGAGATCAGCAGCCTCAAATCGGGTCGATGTCGAGCTACGTCCTTCATCAATCCGAAGAGAATGTCAGTCGAGATCGTCCTCTCGTGAGCCTCGTCGAGCATCATAACGCTATAGCTGGCTAAATCAGGCTCACCGAGGAACTCACGGAGCAGCATTCCATCAGTCATGTATTTGATTACAGTCTTCTCCGATGTATTGTCCTCGAATCGAATTGAGTAGCCGATTTCTTGCCCAAGCTTCACACCCATTTCTTGCGAAACCCTAGCTGCCACACTCATGGCGGCCACTCGTCTCGGCTGAGTACAGCCAATCTTCTTACCGAGCTTCGTGTACCCTGCTTCATGGAGGTACTGAGTTATCTGTGTGGTTTTGCCTGAACCAGTCTCTCCTACAATAATGAGAATTTGAAATTTCTCAATAGCATCTAGCAATGCTTTTTTGTGCAAATAGATTGGCAGGGATTTTCTTACCTCTTGAAACTTCTCCTTCTCGGATTTCCACTTCGATCGATTGTCATTCGGGATTTGGACTTGATCGTCGCCATCGATTACTGATTTCATCACGAACTCAATCGGATTCTCCATCAAAAGCTCGTAATCGTCGCTCATCTTGTGCCTGTTAAGTGAACCGAATTTCAACGTTCCTTTGCCTATCTGATGATCCTCCCAAGCTTCTTGTTCATTCCTCTTCTTCCTCCTCCTCTCATCGGAATCTTCCCTGTATCGCTGATTTGCAGTCGCGAATCTCTTCTCCTGATCCACACCACAGCCTTCGCGATCATCGTACGGTTCCGGCATCCGGTAGTACTCAACCTCATCTTCTTCTGGAATCTTCTTCTTCTCCAGAACCTCGAGCAAATCCTCCTTCAACTTCCGATCGCGAATCTCGCGTTCGGTCAGCTCCACGTCACGGAACAGGACCAGCTCGTCTTCCACCAGATCGCGAAGCTCTTCCACCTTCCTCTGCTCCCTCTTCGTCAAGTACTCTCGCCTGGAGAGCTTCCTCAACAGATCGACATCGTTGTTCTTCTTATCCGCTCTTCGAATCAGATCATTGTCGTCCTTCCGTCTCTTTCCCCTATTCGCGTCGCGTTCTCTGTTGTTCCGATCCAGTTGATCTCGCTCATCCCGATCTCGGCGGAGAAGTGACTTTTCTTCATCAGAGCTACTGCGGCTGCCTTCTTCTTCTCCGTCGGAGGTGATCCGTCTCTTGTTAGCCATGACGGCGGAGACACGGGATGAGGATAGGAAGAAAGCTTTTCACCGGCAGCGTCGAGAGGATATAAACTGTAATTGGGGGAATTTGGGAAACCCTAATAATTTCTGATGTGATTAGGGTTTAACGTTTAATGAGCGGTTTAAATAGACCGCCAAACTTAAGCTATAATACTTTTCCAACGCGGGAGCGACTTGTCCACGTGTCGCCTGGTGAAAAATACTGATTTATTAATCATTAACTTCGATATATCAGATTTACCAATTTTATTATAGTTTCATAAATTGAGAAAAAATAAAATATAAATTTAATTTAAATCTTTAATTATCATTTATTAATTATTCTTACATAAATGAAGAGAAAAAAATTCCCAATCAAGATCCTAGAAAAAAGGGCAAGAAAATAATTAAACAGAACAAATAGTTTAGCTAATAAAACATTAATTATCATTTATTAATTATCCAAACGAGATCTGTAACTGCAAATTAGCTTTGATGGATTAAGAGGGACATTATCACTCAGTTTCTTGCAAGGTTTGCTTCAACTCTCCATGTGTTTGATTGATGATTTTCAATTTGTTTCGTCTCGTTTCGTTGATTTCTATCATGGAATGATCGTCGATTTTTTCACTGATAGCACTCATTATTGGGAGGTTTTTCATCGCTTCCAGTTTGATTCTTACGATTCATTTTAAGTTATTGTACAATTGATGTGCAGAATCGTTAATGAATCTCGTTAGATCTTTTGATTTGAGTGTTTTTTTTTTTTTTGCATTTTAATTGAGGTTTGTTGAGTTCTTTCATGGGTTGATCGTCGATTTTTCTTATGTTTTTTTGCCATTCCAGCTAAAAACACAAATTTTTGGGTTCGATTCCTACGATTAATATTCAGTTATTGTATGATGTGGTTAATCATGAATGAATCTCACTGAATTACCTGAAATGCACCTATAATCTTTCTAGTATAGTTTCATCGAGAGCTTTGCATTTTCGGTAGGCCTTACGATTATGGACTAGACCCGAACCTAGCCGAAAATTTAGGATTGAGTTTGCTATTTTAAAATTTTTGAGTGTTTGATCATCGAAATTGCCAATTCCTCAAAATTTTCACATTTTTAGGGTTTCCTAGTGAAAAGCAAAATGGATGCCAAACCCAAGAGAAGAACCGTGGTGGAGAATGGAGGGGACACAGGGGAAGACCTAGTCCTCGCAACCCTAATAGGCAACGGCGACGACCTTGCTCCGATTGTCCGGCACGCCTTTGAGATGGGTCGCCCCGAGACGTTGATGCTTCAGCTAAAGTCGGTCGTGAAGAAGAAGGAAGTCGAGATTGAGGAGCTCTGCAAGAGCCACTACGAGGAGTTCATACTGGCAGTCGACGAGCTTCGGGGCGTCCTGGTTGATGCCGAGGACTTGAAGGGCGAGCTGGCGAGAGACAACTATAAGCTGCAGGAATTCGGGAGCATTTTGTTGCTCAAGCTCGAGGACCTCCTCGAGTCGTACGCGATCAAGAGGAACGTGACCGAGGCGATCAAGATGTCAAAGGCTTGCGTCCAGGTAATGGCAGTTGATATATGTTTTCCACCCGTTACAGCTTTTTGCTAAGCAGTATTTCAAACAGTAAAATGCATATCATATATTATATGGTGAACACTCCGGTGCACCCAACGATTTTCAGGTATAACCATAATAACAGTTAGAACTGTCATCTCTATAAGTATTGGTAGAGCAGGCAATACGGTTATGGTTAGAGGTTAAAACCAATTAACCGACCAACTTTGGTCGTTCAATGGTTACTGGAGCTCATAACAACGGTTAAAATTGTCATCTCTATAGGTACTAGAACTCTGCGTCAAGTGCAACAATCACATGACCGACGGCCAGTACTACCCGGCCCTAAAAACCGTCGACTTAGTCGAGACGAAGTACCTAAAGAACATCCCGGTGAGGTCGCTCAAACTGGCGGTGGAGAAGACGATTCCGGTCATCAAATCGCACGTCGAGAAGAAGGTGACTAGCCTCTTCAACGAGATGTTGTTCCACGTCAGGAGCTCCGCTAAGACAATCGGCCAAACGGCGATAAGCCAGTCCGCGTCCGCCCGACAAAGGGACGAGGAATTGCTCGAACGCCAGAGGAAAGCCGAGGAGCAGCAGAACGGGTCCGGGGTCGGAGACTATGTGTTCACCCTCGATCAAGGTAGTTACATTACTATTTGATTAATTAACAAACGGAGCCTTTACTATTAAAAATTAACAAATAAGCCCTCCTTCTACTAAGTTTTGATCAAACCAAACCCCTTTTCTTATACACCTTTGACAAATAGGCCAATCCGTTATATTTTTCATCGAACTCCGTTAGTTTACTGTTTACCCAAATGTGGGCACTGACAGGACACAATGTTGGCACTGACTAAGCGTTGAATTTTTTGTACCAATTTCATAGCAGGTACTTAATTTGTTAATTGTTTTCAAGCAGCAATTTTCAAAGCATGTACTTAATTTGTTAATTTTAGTTACTGATGTTACCGTTGTTATAATGGTATGACAACAAAAATAGTGTTACCACCGTAAAAATCGCCTGCTACGTCAACCTAACTAACAGAGTTCCATGGAAAATGTAACTGTAGTGGCCTAGTTGTCAGGGGACAATAAGTATAGGGGCTTCGTTTGATCAAAATTTTGTAGAGTGACCTATTTGTTATCTTTTAATAGTAGAAGAGTGTCCCAATCTATTATCCTATTTTATTTGAAAAGCTGACGTGGATATTTGGATGTAGATGAAGCTGATGAAGATACAGTTCTGCAGTTTGATCTTACTCCTCTTTATCGTGCTTATCACATCCATTCATGCTTGGGACTGCAAGAACAGTTCTGCGAATACTACTATCGAAATCGGGTTCTGCAGTTGAACTCGGATCTGCAGATATCTTACGGTCAACCGTTTATCGATTTGTACCAGGCGTACTTGGCTCAGATCGCGGGCTACTTCATCGTCGAGGATCGTGTCTTGAGGACAGGCAACGGTGTACTGTGTTCGGATCAAGTGGAGACAATGTGGGACACTGCTGTGAACAAGGTAGTCAAAATCTCGATTTTTGCATCTCGATTTTACATTTGGAATCCCGATTTTGACTACAGTTAGTGGTGTGAACAAGGTGACGTCTCTTCTGGATCACCAGTACAACAGCCAAGCGGATTCCGCAACCCATCTTCTCCTGGTGAAGGACTACGTCACCCTTCTTGCGGACACCCTCCAGCAGTATGGATACGATACCGCGAAGATCCTCATCGCGATTGACAAAGGCGGCGAGAAGTATCATAAGCTCCTTGTCCACGAGTGTCGAGAGCAGATCAGCGAGGCCATGGGAAACGACACCTACGAGCAGATGGTGATCAAGAAGGAGATTGATTACGAGAACAATGTACTTATCTTCCAGCTTCAAAACTCTGACATCATGCCCGCCTTCCCTTACATTGCGCCGTTCTCGGCCATGGTTCCCGACACGTGTAGGATCGTCCGGTCCTTCATCAAGGGCTCGTTCGACTACTTGTCATATGGGCTCCACACCAACATCTACGACATTGTGCGTAAGTACCTCGACAACCTCCTGATCGACGTACTAAACGAGGTCGTCCTCAACACGATCCACGGCAGCTCAATCGGGGTGTCCCAAGCAATGCAAATCGCGGCCAACATGACGGTCCTCGTGCGAGCCTGCGACTTCTTCCTCCGCTACGCGGCCCAGCTCTGCAGGGTCCCCTCACGATCCATCGACCGCGCCGCAACCCTAACCGCCAAGGTTGTCCTCAAGACGTCACGAGACGACGCTTACATGGCCATGCTAACCCTAGTCAACAACAAGCTCGACGAGTTCATGTCCCTGACCGATAACGTGAACTGGATCGCCGAGGAGGCTCCGCAGGGCGGCAACGATTACATAAGCGAGGTCATCATCTACCTCGACACGCTCCTATCCACAGCGCAACAAATCCTCCCCATCGACGCCCTATACAAGGTTGGTTGCGGAGCAATGGAGCACATCTCGAACTCAATCGTCTCAGCATTTCTCAGCGACGTAGTGAAGAGGTTCAGCGCGAACGCAGTGGCGTCGCTCAACTACGATCTCAAGATGGTCGAGAACTTTGCCGAAGAGAGGTTCCACACCAGCGGGCTCAGCGAGGTTTACAAAGGCGGGTGTAGCTTTAGGAGCTGTTTGGTTGAGGCAAGGCAGCTTATCAATCTTTTGTCAAGTACTCAGCCTGAGAACTTCATGAACCCTGTTATAAGGGAGAGGAGCTACAACACACTTGATTACAAGAAGGTGGCTACTATCTGTGAGAAGTTCAAGGACTCGGCCGACTCGATTTTTGGCAGCCTTTCGAACCGGAATGCTAAGCAGAGTGCCAAGAAGAAGTCCATGGAGGTTCTCAAGAAGAGATTGAAGGACTTCAATTGATCTTTTGCTGTTCAGTTTTGTTTGTTCATAGAATCAAAGAGGAGATTTTAACTATGCATATCATTCACTACAGAGAAACCGGGCCGGTTGGTGTGGTTTTTAACTTGTGGTTAGCAAACCGGGTCGATTGCTCATGGTATTTTACCTACGGTTAGCAAACCAGGTCGGTTGTTGCGGTTTCCAACTTCTGGTTGTCGAGATTAACCGCAACATAATGTTGTGGTTTTCAACTTTTGGTTGTCGGGATTAACCACAACAAAATGTTGCGGTTTTCGTCTTTTGGTTGTCGATTAACCGCAACAAAATTTAGCAAACTGGCTCGATTATCACGGTTTTTGACTTATGGTTAGCGAACCGGATCATTGTAACGGGCCATTTCGAAGGCCATGGTCGTAACCGGAACATTACGAAAAACATTGATGATATGAAACCCAAAATCGAACAATGAATTTGGGTGGATTTTTATCATAACCGAGATTGGACCGGTTGGTTATGCACTATCCGTCACCAGTGATGGTTATGACTTAACCGTCACTAGTCCGAACCGTTGCCAAGCCTAGTAATGGCTTTCAACTTCTAGTTAACCAACCGAGTCAGTTGTTGCGGTTTTCAACTACTGGTTCTCAGGGTTAACCGCAACAAAATGTTGCAGTCCTCTACACTCGACTAGTTCGTAAACCGGAAGGTTACTTTCGAGCACGAAACTCGGACAGTAACCCAACAATGAAGGTATGCTCAAAATTTAGATTCATAAGATCGTATGTTACAACAACAAGAAGCTCTATATGTACCTCCCCCTATATACAAGAAGTCATCAATCTCTAACCTGTAACAATCTGGAACCCGGTAAAGGTTTCAGAACTGGTACAGAGTAATAGCCTCTACTAAACCCTAGAAAGGAAGAACAATATCTTCACCAATGTACGAAAGAGGGGGGCTGATTACGGAATAAAACCTCAGAGATTCGGCCAGACGTTGTAGTCAGAGGAGTTGCTGATGCTGGTTCCACGGTCTGTTACGCAGTCTTGGCAGCCGATGATGAACGTGCTGTGTAACGAATCGACGTTTACAAGAGCATGAGCTGTCCTGCTCGGGCTGGTGGCTACAGCCACTTGGTCACCTTCGACGACCACTTCTGCATAGCCCTTATCAACGATCTGGTGGTTCTCCAACTGCATATTTTCAACACAAGATCATCAGGACATTGGATTTGAAACCATTCTATAATTCACTCTTTCACTATATACCAAAGATCATGAGGATCTCACTAGCATCAAGATATTCGGCATGCAGATGAGAGATTCACATAGCAAAGATGAGCCAGACCACAAACACAGAGGACCATTAACTTCAGAACAATGTCAATCAAATCAAAATTAAATGATAATCATCCAGCATTCCATTTTTGTTAAGCCAGACATTAAACGAGAACAGTGTCCTGCTTCTTTCTATGATGAACCATACCAAAAACACAGAGGATCATTAACTTCAGAACAATGTCAATCAAATCGAAATTAAACGATAATCATCTACCATTCCATTTCTGTTAAGCCAGGCATTAAACAAGAACTGTGTCCTGCTTCTTAGTATGATGAACCATACCACAAACACAGAATCATCGTCAATTCCATTGAAATTTCACAATAACAGCCTAGCATTCTGTATCTGTAGTGATTTATAAGCTTTCCCATGGTTCATTTCACAATCAAACCTAAAACCAACCTCACAGACATTGAATTATTCAGCAAGATTTCGCAAACATGGAAGATTGTAGCTCAACACAGCCAAACATTAAACAAGAAATGCGTTCTGCTTCCTTCCAAGATGAACCATGTTCACAAACACAGAGAATTCCTACTATTCTACCAAGAATTACAGTATGCAGAAGTTCGACTAACGTAGCAACATCTCATCAAACTGCAAAGGGAGAAAGAAAATCATACCCTGAACAAAGTCTTGGCGCCCCAAATGACCAAAGTTTCGTTGCAAGCATTGTGCCTATGGTTTCCCCTCAGCGTACCAGGTCGGATTTCACCCACATGAAGCGAAGCACAAGAACCAGCTCCACCTGCAGGACAAACAAAATCATCAAATCACGAACCAGAGGCGAAAAAACACTCAAATTCGAGAAAAAAACGATTCCAGTTCGAGATGGAAACCTTTAAGGCCGTGCTTAAGAGCAAGAGAGACCGGATCGAGAAGCCAGCCACGATCGTCCTTCGCGATCCCCGATCCAGATCCAAACCGGACCAAATTCACATCCCGATCGTCGTCAAACTTCCGGCGATCTCCGATCCGAGCAGCTAACGCAGACGAAGACGAGGAAGAAGAATTAGAATGGGAAGATCGCTGCTGAAGGAGGAGAGAAATCCACGTGAGGAGCAGGAAGGCCGAGAGCAAGAACGGGAAGGCGTGCGGCTTCTTCAACCAGTGCTTGAGAGTGATCAACAGAGGCGACGATGAGAAGGAAGACGAGGTGGAAAATGACGAGGAAGATTGCTGAACTCCGGCACCGGCGCCGTCGTCGTTGATGTTGACGGAGTACGAGCTTCTTCTAGGGTTCGCCATTTTCCCGGCAATTTTCACGTTCAGATATTTTTCTAATTTTCCTCCTAATTTGTTTTCTCTTTTACAATGCCGCCCCCTTCGGATTTGGTGGCGGGTTTTGCAGAAAATTACGCATATGCCCTTCTGAAATAAACAAGATTTTTTTTTCAGTAAACATGGTTCTCTCAAAACATAACCTTATTCGAGCATTCAATTAGTGAGTCTAATCGTACACAATTTTAATGTTTAAATCGTTATAAATGATTTTTTAAATAAATTGAACCGTAAATATATCAAAATTGAACCAATTACCCTGAAACACGATCAAAAGTTTCGCTTAATCGAGCTCCGCGAATGAATTACAACGCACAGTCGGGTGTTCTTCGTCGTAAGGTGGCAAATGGTGATATGTCCACATGATTACTTTGCTGAGAAGGTACCCTAATTGGTTGGCTTGAGCTTAATAGAAGCAATTTTCCTCTTCTATTATATAATTGCAAATTTGCAATATATTGAGCTGTGAATCTAACCGGTTTGATCCAAAACCAGTTGTTGATCAGGAATCGATTCGGTTGTTTTACGGTCAACGTGATCTAACACATCACTTATTATGCATTTCTTGTGGTACTAGACTAAACCAAACTAGTGATTCGATTCGAGAATGATCTTCTTACTTTCCGATTGACAAGCTCGAATGCAACAACTTATTGTACATTTTTTTTTTCGTGATTACTGGACCAAATAGAAGAGTAGTGATCCAATTCGACAATGATTCACTCGCTTTCCGGTTAACAAGCTCGACCGCACCACCTATGGTACATCTTTCATATGTACTACACCAAAATAGACAAGTAGTGATCCGATTCAACAACGATTCACTTGTTTTTGGTTAACAAGCTCGAATGCATCACTCATCGTATATTTATTCGTGATACCAGACCAAAACACGTAAATTACAATCCGCTCTTGGTTCTCGATCAACCCTGAAACCGGGTTGTTGACCAAAGTTCCACCCTTAACATGCTTGAAAGCAAACCAAAACACAAGTCCACACATAATCAAACTCTCAAGCAACATCTTCCTTTGTTTCTTTCCTTTCCAACCACAACTCACATCTATAAAAGAACCCTAAACTCAAACCCTAAAAACCAAACAAACCCTAATTCAGCCCTACCCAACCCCCCCCAAATGGAGAACAAACCAAAGAGAATGGCAGTCCTAGTGGGATGCAACTACCCGAACACGAAGAACGAGCTCCACGGCTGCATCAACGACGTCCTCGCAATGAAGCGAGTCCTCGTGGACCGGTTCGGATTCACCAGCATTCAGGTCCTGACCGATGGTCAAAACCCGTCAGCTGACCCGACAATGATGCCCACGGGCTCGAACATCAAGCTGGCGCTCCACGAGATGGTGGATGGAGCTGAAGAAGGAGATGTCCTGTTCTTCCATTACAGTGGGCATGGAACTATGATCCCTTCCTTGAAGCCTGGCCTTGGGTCGAGGCAAGATGAAGCTATTGTGCCTTGTGACTTCAATCTGATTACAGGTAAATGATATGTAAAATGTTAGATTTAGTGCATGAAGTTGTTTAGGTTACAAATTGGTTCAAAAATTATGTTTTTGTTTTGGTTTGGTCCGTCAAATATTTGGATTGGATTTGTTCAAGTGCTATATATAGTTAATGGTTGGAAGTACGGGTGGCAATTCGGTAGGTTTCGGTGAAACGAAACCGAATTCTTCCATAAATCACGCGTTTTTTCTGTCGCAGACGCAGACTTCCGGCAGCTAGTGAACAAGCTCCCGAAGGGGACAACATTCACAATCATATCCGATTCGTGCCACAGCGGTGGCCTCATCGACAAGGAGAAGGAACAAATAGGACCATCCTCCACCAACGTTCTTCTCGCCGCAAAATCCTCAGACAACCTCACCATCAACCCCAAGGTCATCCCTTTCCAGACAGTCCTCCAACACCTCTCCTCCCTAACCAACATCCACACCTCTGACGTAGGGACCCACCTTCTCAAGCTCTTCGGCTCCAATGCAAGTCTCGCGTTCAGAAACCACCCAAAATCGTCACTGTTTTCGTCCCCATACAAAAACAACAGCGATGAGGGGATTCTATTGAGTGGATGCCAAGCAAACGAGACTTCTGCGGACATCAATCCGGCTCCTGCTACTGCCACTGATGTCCGCGGAAAGGCTTACGGAGCGTTCAGCAACGCGATCCAGGAGGTGCTGAAGGAGGATTCGGGTTGCTTGAGTAACAAGGAAGTTGTGGTTAGGGTTAGGAAGGTGTTGAAGGATCAAGGGTTTGTGAACCAGCATCCTTGCCTCTATTGTAGTGACGAGAATGCTGGTTCCACTTTCCTATGCCAAATGTGAACCACAGCTAGATCAATGATCGTATGGCTACGATTAATTTGTTGTTTTCCCCTTAATTTGTGATTGTTTGGATTTGATCTTATGTTATCCTAAGTCTATTCTATTTCACTAATAACCTCAAATTACTGGTTTGGTCCCTAACTCGAAGCTGGATTACATACTAGGTCACTAAGCTTTTAAAATTGTATAGATCAAGATAAGGACTTTATGCTGTAAGGTGTAAAGTATAGAATAGTAAAAGAAGGCGGAGTTCTTACGGATTCTGAAGGTTCATGAATCACGTTGTTGCTTGCATTCGAGAGATCCTCGAAAGCCTATACACAAAAGAAGCATAACAAACTCAGGAGTCAAATTCGAATCCGAGAAAACCATGCATCGAAAACGTTATCGAATTCAGGTGAGCAAAACTGGGTATCAAAACATAGTAAATCAGTAAGCATCAATGAGCAGCATTACCAGTGTTGATTAGGCTGCATCGAAAGAGATAGGAAGCAACCAAGCTTCGAAAAACCCTGCATCGAACGTTATCGAACTCAGATGAGCAAAACTGGGTATCAAAACATGGTAAATCTGTAAGCATCAATGAGCAGCATTACCCTTATTGATTAGGCTGCATCGCAAGAGATAGGAAGCAACCTAGGTTCGAAACAGATTCGAAATCAGGAAAACCCTGCATTGAACGTTTTCGAATTCAGATGAGCAAAAATGGGTATTAAACATAGAGAATCAATAGCATCAATGAGCAGCATTACCCGTTACGCTGCATCGCCGAGGAAGCAACCTCGTTTCGAATCAGGATCAGCTCAGTTAAAGATTACCTTCCCTTCGAATTCTAGAAGCAGTATCGGAGAGGCATCGACGATCCGCCTACTCTCATTCACGAGATACTCACAATACCGATGTCTAGGAGCAGGCCTAAGCAAAGGCAGCTCCATGAAAGGGTTCTCAAGCCGATACTCATCGCACAGCTTCTTAGCCGGCACAACATGCTCAAACCAAAAATCGGCAAGAGCCAGCCGCAAGATTTCCCAGTACTCCCTATCTCTACAAACCCTAAACAAGATGCTCCATCGAGGAGTCCATACATAGAAATCCATCCAATCTCTGTCCATAATCTCCATTAAACCCTGAGCTTGCGGGACGTAGTAAAGAGGGACTCGCCTCCAAGGCTTCGCCTTTTTAACATCGAGGAAATAAGGACACTTTATCTCGAGCACGCCTCCCGAGGGGAGTCCGTACAAGTCCTTCACCATTCCATCCGGTGAAGCTGCTATCCAATCTTCGTCACCCTCGTAGACTTGAAACGGTGGGAAGGAAAGGTCGTTTTGCGTGATCCGTGTGTAAGTCTCGATCGCTTCCTTTTCTTTCACGTTGCTCCACCATGTTGCTAAGTTCCCCCTGAAGGGCTCCTTTGCACCGAGCTTTTCAAGCCAGAGCTCCACTCTACGGTTATGCCATAGCCCGATTGCACCACCGAATGTGCTTGCAGTCAGTTTGGTTAATCTCTCGTCTTGCCAGTCTTTGAACCAGTGCTGAAGGCTGCTTGCCGATTGAAGGCCTGAATCAGATTGCCTCTTACTGAATCTAAGAGGAGAGATAATTGAAGAGTTATCGAACCTTCTTACACCGGAATTAACATCGATTGAGAAATGATTACACATCTGGGAACGAGAACCACGCGTAGAGCTATTGAAACTTCTTACACCGGGATGAGAATCAAAGTCTTCGACGCTGGGATCGATATAAGCTACCTGTGTGTATTTCTGTACACTTTGATGATTAAAAACGAGTCGGCCTTCAGTACACCTGCAAGTACAGGTGAGGTGACATTAGGAAAACCACACTATCTGTGTAGAGAAAATGGAGATAATAAGCTTTTCTATAGGTTCATATGGCTTCTGTACACTACAATGTCGCTTAATTTGGACGATTCTCGAGCAGATTCCACTGGATTACTCAGATAATAAGAGCAACAACAGCAGCAAACTTGAGAACACTAAGGAAGCAGCAGCCAGATTATCACCAAAGTGATCAATCATTCAATTGAAAACATAGGAGCATGAGAGCATCATATTCCATAACGAAATAAGAATCGATCAAATCCCAGTTCATAATTACCATTCCTTGAAAATATTCGTAGGTAATTGAATTCAACCCTAAAACCCATATCAAAGAGAAGCTTCATCATTAGATTTATTCAGAAGCTACTGTGCTGAAAATGTTACTGAAACCCCTCAAACAAAAAGATCAAACTGAAGCTCAGCATTAGATTTTTCATATGCTGCTACGCTGAAATGTTATGAACTCAAACAAACATGCTGAAATCAAATTACAGATAATATCGAAGAACACCACTAGATTTCTGAGACACTACTGAGCTGTGAACGTTGTCAAACGCCACGAACAAGCAAACTAAATTTCAAATTGAAGCTCATCACGAGAGTGTCTACAAACTGCTGCGCTGAAACGTTCATCTAAGCATCAAATTTCCTCAAACACAACACGAAAGGAAAATTCACACCAATTCGAAAAAACACTAACCAGGTAAGAAGCTCGAGAGAGGTGGAGCGCTTTACAATCTTCCTTGAAGCAAACAAACCATGGAACAGCGTTGGGCACATCACTCTACCTACATCAGATAGAGCTTCGAAGTTCCCCCGGCGAATTCAGCTTTCCGCAAATACGATTCGCAGTTACTGTTCTACACAAAATCTGATGCCCACGACCGGAAAACGAGATGGGAGAGAATTTTCCAGATATGCGCACCGTGCGAGGTTCGTGGCAACAATTAGAACGATGTCCGGACTCCGGCGAACGACGGCGGCCTCTGCTTCTAGCTGACGGCGGCGCGAAACTTGAAGAGAGCGGCGACGGGGGTTTTTCGTGTGAGCAAATGGAAGTGAGAAGTGAGGAAGGGGAGAGAAACAAAGAGAAAGGTAACGGGTTGGGCTTTTTTAAACAAATGGGCCCGGCATTAATTGGGCTTTGTGGTTGGGCTTGGCTGGATTAATTTGGCCCATTTAATTTTTTTAATTGGTCAAGGTTGACCGAATTATACTACTATACCATAATATGACTACATAGCGCACGAACGATGCTTCTAGAAGTCGAGTGAATTACCGTATTGGTTGTACAATCATAGACCTTAATGAATAGCACCAACCACATTGAATTTCAAACGATCAATGGTAGGATGAGATCGAGTTGTGGTTGTGGTGGTGGAGGAGGCATTAGTATAAGACTGAATGGGAGAAGTAAATACGAGGAAGTTTCACTATCAAATGAAAAGTCACTCACATAGTGGATAAAACTCAATATCGATTGGAGGCATGTGACATGAACAATAAAGCTGTTAAATGGGCGGCTAGGCAGGTTAAAAGTCAGGTTAAGAGGACAAACTCATATAGTTGGAGGCTAAGTTTGGTTAGTTTTTTACCGCTTTAATAAATAGATCCATCATTCACTAGGTGCAAAGTTTATACAAACAACACGTTGTATAAGTAGATGAGACATCATGAGAAAATCTATCTCTCAAAGTCTCGGTAAAGGACTCTAGGAGGAAAAATTCAATCTCATAGGTTACATGCACAGCTAGTCACTAGACGATCCCTATCGTGTATTCTCTTCACACATGACACATCACCTCTCTTTAACTTGACCCTATCATTCTGAGACTTGTCATTCCAAACCTTAAGAGGTGGTTTTCATGCTAGAATTGGTAAAATTTGACAAAACCTTAAATTTCATGTTCTTCATTTAATTTCGTAAGTCGAAATCTGTTCAAAATTGAAATCCATCTCAGTCTCTCAATTCCATCGCTCCACACAAATGACACTGAACTGACAATTTCTTATACATTTTACTTATTTGGTCGAGTAAGACAATAAAATTATGATGAAATTGAAAATTTCGCTCGATTTTGAATTCGAAACATGATTCCTAAATCCATGTGCATTTAATCATTCTTAGAGGCTAAAATTTGACTAATTTGTCAATCTACTTTAGATAAATCAAATTAGTTAGTGAATTACATTGCATGAATTAAGCAAAACACTCAATTTTCACTTAATTACTTGACCAAATCATGAGTCAACGCAACATAATTAACTCGCTCCCATTCATATAAAAGCCAGCCAAACAGAACGATCCAATTGATCACTCATTCTCTTCATTCAAATCCCAAACAATGAAGCCCGAAGCAGCAGCGTTCCTCAATTCGCTCTCCTCCGCCGCCTCACCTTCCTCCTCTTCCAGGCGAGAACACCACGACTCCAACCTCGCCACCGCCGCCGATTCCTCCTCCAAAACCGTCGGATGCATGTCCGGCATCCTCCGCCTCGTCTCCAAGTACCACCACCGCAGTCGCCGACGCCGTCGATTCCTCACCTTCCGCCGTCCCTCCGCCTCCATCGCCAACGAGCGCGAACAGATCAAGCCAGACGCCGCCGCCGCCTTCGACGCTCACAGAAGTCCGACTCTGCCTCCGGAGATCAGGCGCTCAACTTCCGATTCTCCTAATTGCAGCGATGATAACCGCAATCGCAATCGGCAAGCTCTGGTGGCGAGGCTGATGGGACTGAACGACGACGAGGACGGCGGCGGCGGGGACTTGAGCGTGGCGGCGGAGCAGAGGAGGAAGCTGCTCGGAGCGCTGGAGAAATGCGATGAGGATTTGAAAGTGCTTAAGGAGATGATCGAGGTCGTGACGAAGAGCAGCTTCTGCAACACGAAATCAGGAAAAGCCGAGTTGGAGCATCCGAGTCGGCTCAGTGAGTTGACTCGTCCTAGTCATCATCATTACAAAAGTCACGCTTATTCTCCCGGTTAGTAGTTTCCGCTTTTGGAGGTCTCTGCTTTTCTTTCCCGCTTTAAATTTCGTCTTTTATTTATTTAACTTTTTTGAATTTTGATTTGAGTTTTTAAATTTTAACTGCTTAATTTTAATTATATTTTCGTCCTTTATTCTAATTTTCGATAATATTCTAAGTTTAGGTAAATGTGTATATCATAGGATTCTTCCTTTTAGTAGAAATATATAATAAATAAGTGTTTGTACCACTACTTACTAGTGTTGTTATGCTAAGTACTAGTACTAGTAGATTCTTATGCCAACTTAGTACTAGTACAAGACAAATTAGAAGAAAACAAGTAACATTTTATGGCGCCTAGTAACATTTTTTATATATGTGAACATGTGTAATTATATATATTAAAATTTACAAATTACAATGAACGATGTTGGAGTGAGTATCGATTATAAGTGGAGATGATGCATGACTCTAGCTCCCAGTGGCATCATTGGGGCTTTTTCGGGCTACGACCTAGTCTATGTAGATTTAAAACTAAGATAATAGGTAAGTTCTTTTATGATATGAAGTATCTCAATATGATTCTAATACAAATCAACTAAATGTAAAAAAAAAACTATGAAAATAGAAAGAAAATCTACACAAAGCCTACAAACACAATAGCATCAAAAGAACCATAAAGTCTATAAGATGAACATTGTTGCCCATGCCGAGCTAAGACGACAGATCCTGAGAAACTCTATCAACGCTCTTACCAAATTCCCCTAACAATCATCCTCCAAATAGCTCTTCTTCCCATACAACCAACACCAAACCTTGTAATAGTCTCCCACTGGACGTTGACTCTTCTCAGTACCCATCAAATGCATCTTACATATCTCCAATAACGATACCAGGATTCAAGTAGACCATGTTCCTGATAAACTATATGATCGTGCCTCTATCCCGTAAACCAACAAACCCCGACTCGACATGCTCCAAGCCTCCAAGCCTCCAAGCCATAACTAGTGTTGACCATTCCTACACAAGTGACTTCAACACTAAGCACCATGGGGGGACAAAGTTGTAGACCACATGTCAACAATGGCCATCATTCCATGTTCTAAAAGAGAAACACAAACCCCATCATAGGTAGTCATTACTAAGGGTCAAACAATGCTTTGACCAAAGTTTCTCTTCGAAAAGAGTAATTTGATTAGAAATGCTAACTAACGCAAACCAAAATAGTGGACCAAAGAAAGAAAGAAAGTTCCGATGATTAGGGTTTTTTACTAGGTGAAAAAAGGGTGGGTGTGGGGTTAAACAATCATTAAAGGCCACGCCATGTGTTGTGTTTTTTTTTTGGAATCGAACCAATTTGTAACCGTTGCCCATTAGTGGGAGACACCATCACACGCAATGATCCCCAATCCCTTTCCCCAAATTAGGGTTTTCATAACAAATTTATCCATGCTACTATTTCATCTTTATTGAATTGGTTGGAGCAATAAAAAGTTTGATTTGGAGGGTCGGATGGATTGAGTCGTGATATTGTTATTTTCAAGTGCTTTCAAGTCCTTGAAAAAGTGTCTCGAAAAGCATATAAGAAGATAGTAAAAAATCTACGAAGTAAGACATTTGAACAATGTAGAAGACATAAAAGTATTGAGGTTGCATTAGATGTATATGCGTATGTCTAAAATGCTTAATTTGCGAGTTAGGTCATATGTCCATCAATTAATCGTATTCAAGTGTATGTGTCCTCCCTATGCCGAAACAACAACAATATTGATAATTATTTGCCTAATTAGTGGTGAACCTCATGATTTTCTCAAATTTCAATCCACGATACTTTTCCACTTAGTTCTGACCACTCAAGTCTTCAAATAAGATAGTATATTTCCCAATCTTGTTTCAAAGATAGTTAAATCCATTTAGAACTCTCTCCCAACAACTCGAGTTATTGGGATGCAATAGTTCTTGGCATGATATCAACCGACGAGAGGTCAAGATTTCAAATCCTGGAAACTACCAATCCGTGTATAAAGGCTTATTGAAGTCTCTTGTTGCACGAGTTTTATTAAAGCTTCCCGCCACAAATGGTATCTTGTCATGATTTTTCTTGCCTTTTTTAATTTTGGGACTGGACAAGTGTTAGCATCGGCCCTCACTTTAAATAGCCATTGGGGTGTCTGTCTGTCGTAGTGTAAAAAACAGTAAAACAAACTGCAGCCTTTACTTTTCACCATACGACTGTTTGCTCTCTTCTTTTCTTCTGCTTCTCTGTCTGTGTATATGAGTGCATGTTTTATACTGATGAGATGAAACTGTTCATTACGAGTGATGATGTAGAAATTAGAATCTACACAGCTCTCTTTGAGTAATGTTGAAGCAACTCTCACGTCAGGACTCAGGAGACAAGAACACTGATTTTTTTTCTTTCTAGAAATGCCACAAGGCCCACTAGATAGAAATGAAACTAGGGCCCCAGAAAAGACTCAGCCCAATAACTTGCTCAAGTAACTAGTCATTTAGTCTGTTGTTGGCTAGTCAAGTAACTAGTTAGCTATTCGAGGTTTAGGTCGTAACAAGTATTATAACAAGCTTGCTTAGAGTTCGGCTTGATAATAAATAAGCCGTGTTTTGAATCGACAGGCTCACGATCTGGTTCAACTTGTGACCTCGTTGATCATAGCTCACGAGTCAGCTTATGTGAGTTGACTCGATAAGGGCACATAAGTGAAAACTTGTAATTTTTAGATGAAAAATTGTAAAAACTTGTAAATTTCAAAATAGAGCTCACGAGCCAGCTCATTTATGGACGGTGAGTTGTCCGATAAAGGTAATAAGTATAAACTTGTAAATCTCAAGATAAAGACTCATTATTAGTGTACAAACTTCAAGTTAGAGCTCAATTTGTACTCGTCAGAGCTTTCAAATAGTGAAGTTCTAGTTAAACTCGAGCTCAGCTCGTATTAATTAATGAGTCAGGCTCGAGTTCGACACAAGCTTCGAATTTCTAACTCGAGTTTCAGCCTATCGAGCCAAGTTTGAGTTTGGTGAAGTTCAACTCAGTTCGGCTCGTGAACCACACTAACTATGAGTGATGATAGGATCACACCACCCAAAGCTTAACCCTCTTGAGTAATCTTGAAGCAACCATTTCAGTATTAGACTTACTTCGATCTCTTCCTTCTGAAACAATAAGACTGATCCACACTTGATAACTACAAAATGTAGGCTTCATTGAAGGTATCCCACGTCAGCAAAAGAAGAAACCAGGACTACACCAAGAAGACGCCATCTTCCTCTTCAACACCCACAACAGAAAACCACAATCCGCCACCGCCGCCACTCTCCACCGTCGTAACAACTCGACACCACCACCACCGCCGCCGCCGCCGGAAACCATCTCCTCCGGCGGCCACCGCCGCCGCAGCAGCGTGGACAGGACGGCGATGGCGGAGAGCGTGGAGAAAGCGTGCAACGACATAGCGTGGGGAGAAAGGCGAGAAATCGGGAGAATAGGATTAGCTTTGCACGATCAGATTTGCAGGGACTTAGTTGAAGAGCTTGTTAGGGAGATCATTGGGCTCTACTGCTTTGAGAAGAAGAAGATCAAGGTTAGTACTTCTTCTTCTTCTTCTTTCTTCTTCTGCTACTGTTTGCAAAACGCTGCCGTTTGAGTCGTGTAAGAGGAGTCTACGTTTCTAAGGGGTTTTCGGTTTGATTGTTTGGTTTTTTTCGAGTTGATTTTTTGGGTTTGTGATTGGTTTGGTTTGGCTGGTTTTTTTCTTATGGAGTTTGTATTTCTTGCGGGAATTGCATTGTTCATTAATATGTAAAGGTTGGTGCTGGTTCATTGGATAGATTCAATCTTTTTTTTTTAGATAGATTCAATCTGTGTGTGTGGGGATTAGTGTTTTCGAAACTGTATTGATAGGATGATTTAGTTGGTTGGATTATGAACTACTTGGTCAAAACAGTATAAATTAGGGCTGTTGACGAGCCGAGTCGCGCCGCTCGAGAGCGGTTCGGAGATCGGCTCGGAAAAGCGGCTAAAAAAGCGCTAACTACTCGATAAGCTTAACGAGCTCAGATCATTAGCAGTCATTTCAAGCCGAGCCAAGCTTGAGCCTGAGCCCGAGCCTAACCAAAGCTTGGCTCGGCCGCTCTTGAGCAGTTCGGAGCTTGGCTCTGAAAACAGCTATAAAGCTCGCTCGATAAGCTTAACGAGCTCGGCTCATTAGCAATCGTTTCAAGCCGAGCCAAACATATTTTATCGAGCCAAGCTCAAGCTTGAGCCGAGCCCTAACCAGCCATCAACCTTATCAAGCCGAGCCCGAGCCTGACCAAAGCTCGGCTCAGCTCATATATTCTTAGAGTAAACAAAGACACAGAGTTAACCAAACACATTGAATTCATTTCATAAAAGACCACATAACACTGAATCCCAATTCTTCCAAAACAAAATACAAAAAAAAAAAAAACAAATACATAAAAGATAGACAGACAAGAAAGACAGATATGCTGAGAGAGAGTCTGAACTCTGAAGAATACAACCCATCAAAACACAGAAAAATAAAGACCTACTTTAAAAAACGACACACCGTTTTACCATAACATCGGAGAAGAGTAGACTTACTTACTTTACTTGGCCATCATGACCTTGACGAACTCCTCGTAGTTGATCTGGCCGTCGCCGTCCACGTCAGCCTCCCTGATCATCTCGTCGACCTCCTCGTCGGTCAGCTTCTCGCCGAGGTTGGTCATGACGTGGCGGAGCTCAGCGGCCGAGATGAAACCGTTCTGGTCCTTGTCGAACACTCTGAAGGCCTCCTTCAGCTCCTCCTCGGAGTCCGTGTCCTTCATCTTTCTAGCCATCAGGTTGAGGAACTCGGGAAGTCGATCGTGCCATTGCCGTCGGCGTCGACCTCGTTGATCATGTCTTGGAGCTCTGCTTCGGTTGGGTTCTGGCCTAGTGACCTCATCACGGTTCCCAGCTCCTTGGTGGTGATGCAGCCTGTGATGAAAAAGATGAAACAAACCGTGTGAAATGATCGGTTGGTTTAAAAACCGTATCAGAGTATCAAACCAGTATGCGGTTCAACCATGATTAAACAACGATTAGATCAGTATTATAACTTATAAGATACCATTTTGGTGAGTGATTCATGGTCCAATCGGTCAAACAGTACGTCTTGGTAGAGTCTTTCAAACACTGGAAATTATGTTAAGATGTTGAAATACAGATTCTTCAAGACGACTGGTTTGATACAAAAAGCTTTATATGAAATCGAATTTTGACAATCTCTGAACCGATTAACCGACTCCATGTGGTCTTAAATCCTAACCGGCTAACTCAGTGACCCACCCTGACCCATTAACCAACCAAGCCCTGTTATCAACCAATTCACACATTTGATTCATCTCGGTTTAGCACATTTGATTCATGAATAGCTATTGCCTACTGACTAGCATTACCACCAGAGCTAGCTATCTCCGAGATCCTTATCATATTTCGCGTGAGAATGCTTAAGACGATACATATCAAAGAAGACGCATTTGATACAATGATTCGACTTATTTCGAAAGAATGCAAGAAGTAGCATCTGAGGCATTCACAAGAGAAAAAGCAAATACAGATGAAAGAATGGCAAGAACCGACACATTCGATCCGAAAAGATGAGAAAATTTCGAGAAGATTCCAACTCATTACATGTCTCAATAGTCGATTCAATACGGTACTTGAAGATCCATCCAAGTTTTAAGAATTTACCTATCTTAGACACCCAAAATCAGCTATCTTATGCATTCAATTATGCAGAGGTAAACAAAAAGCAGCAGTACTGTAACAGTTATCAACCAAGTTACACAGAATCTCCATTAAAGAGCCATCTTAGTTCATGAAGTTAACAATCTTAGACACGCAAAGCTGCTTTCTAAATCATTTAGTTATGCAGAGGTAAGTAAACAAAGAGAAGCTGTAGCTATCTTATGGCAGCTGATTGATTTACAGATTTAGAGAAAAGTCTAAGGATGCCACTTTCAAGTTTGCTACAGAATTCAAACCTTGGCCATTCGATTGAGTTTCGTGGTTCACTTTCCATTAACAAGTCATTATCAGCTGTATTAAAGCCCTTGGCAAATATCAATTAAGACATGGTCCCTTCATTAAACACTTGTTAACTAACAATTAAGTAATATCCAGAGGTGGCCATGAAAGGAACTACAAGAACACATCTGTACTGGATCTCGAATCTCAGCTTGGAAATGTCGAGAAGATTGCCAAGAACATATGCATAGATCCAGAAAAGAACGTTGACCACATAGATAGAAGCATATACAGGTCTCAATCAGGAACAAGAAATTTCCTCATCTAAGAATAAACGTTGATCTAGGAGTCAGTCTAACGGTCATATTCTTCTGTCTTTAATCCCAAACAGTTTGCAAAGAGATGAATCATTTAACAGATGTATACTGCAAATCAATTACACAGAATCCAAACGGAGATATCTAAATCACGCTTTAGCTTAATCATACGATAAGCTTGTTTAGCGTTCTCCATCTCTCACTGTTTCCCAAACACTAGACATGCGACGTAGCTCCGATCAGAGCTCGCCGGCGGGAAACAGGTCATTGGAACTCCGATAGAAATGGAAATATCTGAATCAGGATTCAGCTTAAGCATACGATAAGCTTGTTAGCGTTCTCCGTCTCTCGCCGTTTCCCTAACACTAGACAAGCGCCGTGGCTCCGATCAGAGATCGCAGGCCGGGAAACAGATCTCAAGAGACGGAAACCGGAGCTAATAAAACAAACATGCAGATATCTAATTCAGGATCAGCTTAATCATCACCGTTCACCGCCTCTCACCGTTTCCCAAACACTAGACGAGCGACGCATCTCCGATCAGAACTCGCCAGCGGGGAAACAGATCTCGGAGACGGAACAGGAAACCACGACAACCATTACTCAATCCACTACAACCAGCTACATATATACATCATACAAAAACGAACACAAAGCATCGATTACGCTAACAGATACGCATCACGAGAAGTCAGATCTACATGACATACGACGAAGAAAAAACGAAGGAGAGAAGTGAAACGAACCATCGCCATCCTTGTCGAATAAGCTGAAGGCTTCCTTGAACTCGGAGATCTGATCGTCGGTGAGTTGATCCGCCATTATTTCTCTTTTTCTGCTCTGGTGTTTGAGCTTTCGTTCCTTCTTTCTTCTGGTTTTTGGCTAGAGAGAAAAAAAAAATGAGTATAAAGGCAGCGTCTAACACGGCAGGAGGAGCTGAGCCAAAAATAAATAGAAGAGTTCAAAATTAAGAGCGTTTTCTTCTGCCTCCCGATTTTCATTGGTTTTCCTATTTTCTTTCTCCGAATAATAAATTAATTACGGTTTACCGATTTTACCCCTGCTCAAATTTTGTTTTAATATTTATTACATAATCATCATTTCTAATTTATTTTATATATAAATAATCATTTCTAAAATTCTAATCTTCTAATCATCCAACTAAGAGAGTAGGTTCGACTGGGAGAACTGGAGAACTGAATGAGTAAATGAGTTGAGTGATGGGTCGTCCTTGGACGTGACATTGCAAGGTGTGAAAGGAAAAAAAAAATAGTAAGCGTCTAGTACGGGATGAAGTGTGCATGAGAGATAAAAAAAAGTATCGGGGAGGTGTCTGTAACCTGCAGACGGAAGGTGTGTGGTCTTAGGCGTGTTGTTCGAGAGCGTTATAGCCTAAGGTGTATTATGTAGGTGGATTGTCCCATAAATGTTGAGCCCAGGTTTTCTTTTATAGCTCATTGATTTCTTAGTCAGATCGCCACATGTCATTGGCTTATTGGTATGTGAGGTGATCTTAGCCCTTAGACAACTGAAATATCTCTTGAGCGAAATCCCAGAAACTAGACTCTGCGATCTTGAGTAACTTGGTTGAGATCACGAATGAATGTAGACAAATTAGTTTCAGTTTACCTAATTATTTTAATTTTACTAAACTTTGATCTAGTTACTAATATACATCAATTCCAAATTGAGAGATCTAAGATCAAGTTTTTTAAAATTAAATTAAGGAGTGGTTGAGATTAGCTTTATTTTTAAAAGTAATTAAAATATTATGTTCCTCTCTCATGCAACATGCATGAAGGTCAACTTTCTATAATAGTATTCTTATAGAAATAATTAACTAAATAGTATTTCATAATAGTACATAATAGTGTTTTTGGTTAGCTAAAAATCAAATTATGAAAAAATAATGATTAGGGTCGGAGTCGGAGTCAGTTGGGACGATTAAAAAATGATCAATTTAATTAGGATGACTCATCAAGGAATTCTTATAATTTTTTTAACTGACTATTGAGTGAAATGATATTATTCGGTATCTCCCTGATGAATCAATTTTTGGTAAAAATACGATAAGTGTGAACGAAATACAAAGGGAATCAACTCAAATTTTGTTTGATGAAAGTCAACTTCAGCTTGAACATTTATTCAATTCTAATAATGATTTTTTTATTATTTTTAAATGAGATAAAATTTACTATGTACTTATATATATATTACCTAAAAGATGAAACACTAGAGACAAAAGCGTAATTTTCACCAAAAAGAGCAGGCAATACGGTAAATAACAAATTAAAAATCGGAAATGAAGAAAAGCAGAACGCGGTCTGGACACGGTGCGGACAGCCCATTTAGTGAATGACAAATGTAGCCCTCATATACCCACCTTAATTACGATAATGCCCTCGGCTGTCCGCCTCAGTTGACTCTCACATGCACATTCAATCAGTTGAAAATTCAGAGTGATGGCTAGTCTTCATGAAACGACGTCGTAGTTGCCAGATTGAACCATGGTCCCAACCAAATGAATCATCTGTGTTAGACTAACGAGATAACCGAAACTTTTCGTTGACTAATGAGATAACCGAAACTTTTCATTTAACGATGCAATTCGGTGCACATTAACGAACGGTTTTCAAATCGGCAAAACCTTCCTTGTGTTGGACTGACGAGATAACCGAAACTTGTCGTTCAGAAAGGAAATTTGGTACACATTATCATTAGAAACCATGGTCCCAACCAAATGAATCATCTGTGTTAAACTAACGAGATAACCAAATTTTAATGCTCATGAATCAAGGGTGGGACCGCTTGTCGTTCAACGATGCAGTTTGGTGCACATTAACGAACGGTTTTCATATCGGCAAAACCTTCCTTGTGTTGGACTGACGATATAACCGAAACTTGTCGTTCAGAAAGGAAACTTGGTACACATTATCATTAGGAACACTTTCATCAAGACGGTCAAATCGAGAATAATGAGTAACCAAAGGTTCATAATTTTATCGAACCCGGTTTAGGGTTCATTTTTTGTTACAACAAACCTTTTAAAGACGAAGCTCGACTAACGATTCTTTCAAGACGAATAGCCTTTCAGTGTGTTAGACTGACGCTGATAACTAAATTTTGCATAGGCTCTTATCATAGTCTCTTCAAGCTCTTCTTCCTCGCATCCATCTTCTTCTTCTCCGCCACATTCTTCTTCACCACACGGGTCACTTGCTTCGTGGAGAGCATCACGGGTTGTGCAGTGTCTCCGGTCTCGACTAGGGTTGTGGTACCAGTACTAGATACCTGATCAGTACTCAACTCTCCGTTTGGGGTAGTTGAACAAGGTGGTAACGTAGATGACAATGGCTCGGCATCACTAGCCGGAGTGGTGTTCTTGTGATCGATGATGCTAGGAACCGAGGTGTTAGTCTTGTCTACATTCAGTGCAGTCGTTGACTCCGAAATGGCCCCGGTCTTCGGCTTGGGCTTCGGCTTAGCGTGGATTCCAGTGAGAAGTCTGCACAAATCGTGAAAAAATGCAATAACAAGGACATCATGTTATCGTATTTCAAACGACCAATCTCGCAGAATCAGGCAGAGAACACACTTTCGAAATTACGATCCAGAGCACAATATTAATTCACATCCGAAACCAAAAGGGTTGTTATTGCTTATAAGGATCCTGGAAACCCCTACATATTCAAAGGAAGACATCTAATAACAACGGCTCTAGCTTTCGTCGTGTAAGAGTATTATCAAATCTCTCACCTTGCATGCTTGAAATAATCCTCGTAATTGTCGAGCAGCATCTTGGATGCCTGCTCGTTCAGAGCGGATTCCGGAAATGGTTCAATCAATAAGCATCGGACTACCTGTTACAAAATGAAACCTCTTAGAACAATCAGCAGTATTGTAGTAGCTTGAGCTGTGCATTATAGAACTGGAGAAAACACACAGTAAGAGATGAACAAGTGAAAGCCAGTTGGATTGAATAATCGGCATAGATCATAAACTCACCACAAGAACATGTCTTAGCCCAAGGCTCGGATTCCAGTCCTTCTTTAGCGTATTGACGCAAATCTTCCCGTCGGATGAGATGTTCGGGTGGAATATCTTGGTCAGGAAGAACCCTATTGAATCAATAGATTGTACAAGGTTAAATGAGCTATGTCTTAAATGGTAGAACTATAGAAGAGTGTCTCATCATTTCAGAAAACCTTGGGGAGGTAACTTTGGGAAGTCATGCGGCAATAACAGCTTCATACGAAAGACGCCGTTTTCATATGGAGTCCCATCTGCATTGGGCCGAAATCGGATATCTTTAAATTCAGTACTGTATTACGATTTATGAAACCTTTGCAAATAACATAAGTTTAGAAGAGCAGAGTTTCTTGCCTGGCCCTTCAATATCAGCAAATATGACGGAGAGATCGTCATCGTTAACTCCTACTTTGATGCCTTCCGGTGGGGATTCATTGAGACTCTTCAGCTCTTTTGCAAGCTGTTTATTACATTTGGTGGAAGGTTTTCATTCGTCGCCTGAGAATAAGGGGAACAAGAACAACATGATAAACTAGAAGATAAACAAAACCGGGTAGCTCATAATTGCTAGAACATATCATTTCAAAACCAGAAAACTGCATTTGGATCTCAAACAAATTTCTCATCTGAGGTTCCTCGCACAGAGGTAGAGGATGGAGCATTCAGAACCAACACATACAAATGAAAAGCTGAGTTCGATATATATTACCATTGCCAATTACTTGCACGACCTTCTGCTCCTTATATGTGCAAGTAGTTAGAACTTTTTGCTCTAAACCCTGCAATCAGCACAGAATAGATCGAACATCCAAATCAATGAGCCACAATAACAACAAAATGAATCAAAATTAAATCCTTCACATGATTAAAAAAATTAGCATTGGGGTGGAATCAATTTTACAAGCAAAAGAAACCGAGTACAACGTACAATGACCAGATAACAAGTTCAGAAAAGCTAGCTTACAAGATCCAAGCTTTACAAGGAGATACACTACGATCTCGCGGGGGGTTGAAACCAAACTATATGCCACTCTCACTAGCTAATAATTTGCGAAAGATGACCGTTAATCACTCACAAGAACAGAATGCACTTCCACACAGAACAGCTCAAAGTCTATACCTAAGAGTTGAATTTGTAGAACGGTCGTGTTTGAAAGAGTTCACAAAAAGAAGATCGAAACCAATCTGAAGAATACCACTCTAAATTGCGAAAGAGGAACATTAATCACTTACGAAAACATGATGTAGTTTGGAACTGAACAGCTCCGAGTCTATACCTAACCATGGAATTCGTAAAAATGTCGAGAACAACAATTCAATCATACAGCCATAGACAGCATTTCATAATTCAACAGCAAAGCCTTCAAATTTCCTACCCGAAGAAGAAGATTGACAAATCAAACCCAAATTCGCCATTGATTCTAAATCCTCAGATCACCGACAGCACAATCTACTGCAGAATACAGAAGATAGTACTGAAAACTGATCACTGTAAAGGAGCCGGGTGCTGAATGAAAGCCTACACAGCATACAAGTCGAATTCCAGAAACCCTAGACCGCCTAAAATTCAAAGAACCAGCTCAAGCAAACAAAATGCTGACAGAATGGAACGAATTCCTGCAATTCCTCATCAAACCCTAGCTAAAAAACTACCAATAACCTTCCAATTTCCCGCCCGAACCCAAATTCACCATTGTCGACAACTCAACAGCTGAAGCAGTTCAACAATTGATTAGATAAACCCTAGAAATCAAATGCAAGCGACTCATTACAGAAAACACAAGAATCTGAAGGTCGGAAGTGCTTACCGGCGACTGGTCAGCTAGAAAAGAACGGCGAAACAGAGTGAGATGAAGCTGATCGCTCCTTTGGAATGATTGAATGAATGAAACCACCAAGAAAGACGAAACCGAAGATATAATAATTCGATTTTTTTTATTTGTTTATTTAAATAATAATTTTCGCTTTTTGTTTCTACAAGATTCGAAACGGGCGAATAATTCATTCGTATGGGGTATGGTTTTTATTTATTTATTATTTAACGAATCATAATAATTCATTAATCAAATTTTGGAGTTGGTGAGAAATGCCAAAAAAGCCTGTAATTTGAAGTATTATTGAGTACTTTAATGCTAAAATTAAGAATTATGTATAAGAATAATATTGTGGAAATTGATTCCAATTATTCCATTTATATTAAAATACTTAATAGTTAATACATTTTGAAATTTATAGTCGAGTTACAAAATGGTCTTGAAACTTCTAAATGTTATAGACTGATCATGAAACTTTGAATCGGGTTACAATCCAGTCCAGCAGTTGCCGGCTACAACATATTTCGACCATTTTCCCACTTCATCAAAAAAATGATATTTTATTAATTTTGTTTGGCATGTCAGTAGTGATGTGACAAAATGACACTAACACGTCCTAAAAATATAATACTTTATTAAAATTTTATGTCTGTTAGTATTGATGTGGCAAAATAGCCGTAATATGTTGTCGTCGACAACTGTAGGACTGGATCATAACCCGATTTAAAGTTTCGAGATCAGTTTGTAATATTTTGAAATTTCGGGACTACTTTGTAATCCGGCCAAAAGTTTCTAAATTTAATGTTAAGAACACAAAATAACGAAAGGACCCAAGTTGACGAAATAGGAGGAATAAAATGAGCAATTTATAGTATACGAGCCTATTTGTTAAGTTGACAAAGTAGAGGGGCCAAAATGCTATTATTCCCTTAATTATTTGACCTAACTTTCGTACTCTAACAAGTATATTGTATATTGAGACCCACTCTCTTCCCGATTTCGTAACCTACTTCCTTCAATCTCCCGCCGCCGCCGCCGCCGCCGCTCGTCGGTACGGATCAGGAACTCCGCTACTTCCTATTATTCCTTTCTTCTTCCGCCTTAATCTCCCAATTCTCCCTTCCTGAATAGCATCGCAGCCATGTTCGATTTCGGCGATGAGCTCACAATCGAGGGAAACAGGATTCCATGGCTAATCTGGATTCAGATTCTGGTTCTCCTCCTCCTCATCTTCTTCCTCTACTGTTTCAGCTCCAATGATCTCTTCCAATCCGCCGCCTCTTCCTCTAGCTCCGATCTAAATCGCGTCACCGACAGTCACCGTTACGTTAGCAACTGTCAGGTGACAGGCGTCCAGAGCATCAAAGGGGAGATAGCAGCAGCAACTGCGACGGGAAGAAGAATAGAGAGTGTTGAAGAATTTGCAGAGGGAGAATCGGTTACAATCTACCATCCTTGCGACTACATCAAGCTCTTGTTTCTCAAATGCTTTGGGTTTGATTGTGAATCGGAGAGATCAAATTCAGAGAAGAAGAAGAAGAAGAAGAGACGATAGCACCTGCTCAAACTCCTACCAGCCGTCGGATGATGATGAATCTGTGAGTTGATCTGATTCTGATTGCATTCTGTAAATTGGTGGAATTCCAGATGTAAAGGAGATGATGTTAATATGAAATTGAATGAAGAAAAGGAATGTACAAATTGTTCTTGATAAATTACTTGAACAGCAGCAGTAGAAGTTAACTGAACAAGATGAATGAAATTGAGTACCAGTACAGGCTTATGCTGCTGCTATGTTTGCTGCATCTCTCTGCTGCTATGCTCAATCAGTCGGATACTATGAGCTCGATTGATCGGATGAAAGAAGTGGTTTTCCAATGAATTCAATGGTGCGGAATTACAAAAACACTTCCCACCATTCCGGAATTGGAATCCAATTCCATCAAGCAGACGACTCGACATTACCCTTTTGTAAGAACAAAAGGACAATCTTTATACGCCTATGAGTCATACTTGTTATCCTCTGAACAAGGACAAACTTACTACGTGTCATTTAGGCATGAAAAAATCCTGGGGTCGTTTGGTTGATGGAATTGGGTCCGGGAATTGAGACCCAATTATCGGTCTATTGGGAATTGACTCAAATAATTACACTACAATTCTCATTGGCCGGGAATTGAAATCCAATTCTCAGACCCAATTCCATCAACCAAATCACCCTTGGAGGATTCCGTATGGAATTTACGGGTAATACATGGGATTGTGTATGCGTATGCATTTTATGAGCGGTTGATGATGTTATTTGACCGAATTATTTGTAATCAAGCCATAACTAGCATAGTGATGGGTCCGCTAGGGCGATTGCCCAGATTAGGTCAAATAGCTCTTTCGAATTGTCCATTAGGTCAAATAAAGAATTGCAGTTTGACACCTAACAACAATGTTCATTAGGCCAAATGGAGCCCACGAGAAACCATAACTAGTTAGGTTTCCTCTTTTTTATGATTCACCGAAAAACATGTTAACTAACTAGTTAACTGTAAAAATACAAGTTAACTAGTTATTAATAAAAAGTCATGCTAATAAGTTAATAGTAAAAAATCAGGTTAACTAGTTAACTTGTCCTCGTCGGAAAAATCGTCGGAAAAGTTGCCGAAAAAAATTGCTGGAAAAAGTCGCCGGAAAAGTCGTCGCGCGGCGGCGCCGGCGACCGAATGGCCGGCGACAGTAGTGGTGCGTACTGTTATGAAAATAAAGTATTTAAATAAATAATAGTAATAAAATATTTAAATTAAATATAATAATTAAATTATTTGTGTAAAGTCTTAAATACTCCTAACAAATCTGGACCATTAAATTAGTTAAAGGGTCAAACTAGATCTAATGTTGAGAATGAGTTTGGAACTTTCCAAACCAGCATTCTCTTGATGTTGATCCACTCCCTTTTTCTGTGAAGAACAGTGATAATATCCTAATATTCGGTATTAATTTTTATTCCTGTATTACATAATAATTATTTAAATAATACTGTTCTTGATCAGCTGCTTCGATGCTTCCGTCTGATTTTCGTCTTCACCCGCCATAAATTCGTTCACCTCTCCCAAATCTCTCAGCTCCGATTGCGTTTCATCCACCGGAAGAACAGCCGGAGAAATCCGGAGCAAGAATTCGCCAACAGCAGTTCGTAGAAATGTCGTTCCAGAAGATCAGAGTCGCCAATCCCATCGTCGAGATGGACGGTCAGTTCTATCGACCGCTCTTCTTCTTCGATCCTTCATTTCTCTTCTTGATCACCATCTTTCGTTTACTATCTTCCGTCAATTCGGCTGAAACCCTACTGATGATATTTGTTTGGAAGTTATAGTGGAGAATTAGCAATTTAGCATAGTTCGGATTCACCGATTTGAATCGTTTAGCTTCAGTAATTAGGGATTTGATCTTAGTTTCATCAGTTTTCCATCAGTTGGAATGTATGAATTAGTGCTATTTGTGTGTTGTATTGGCTGTCTTGGTTATTCGGCTTACTACTCAAAGTGTTTGAATTTTGATTTTAGTTCCTTGTTTGGGATTGGCACAGGAGACGAAATGACTAGAGTGTTTTGGAAATCGATCAAGGATAAGGTGCTGTTCTTGTTCTGAGATTACAGCTCCTTAAGCTACTCTGTTCAATCATGTTTTGAGCTTTGAGATTCTGTTTTGCTTTCACAGCTTATATTCCCCTTCTTGGATTTGGATATCAAGTATTTCGACCTTGGATTACCGAACCGGGATGAGACGAATGATCAAGTGACCGTAGAGAGTGCTGAAGCGACTCTTAAGTATGGTTTTGAGTGATCTCTTGTTCCTAAGTTATGGGATGATGAGCATTTGTTGATTGATTTGTTCTGCCATTGATGCAGGTATAACGTTGCAATCAAGTGTGCAACTATAACTCCAGGTGATACATCATAAGTTCAGCTACCTCGGTAGCAGTATTGATGCATACTGGATTGGATATGTTATTTGTTCATCACTGGAGTTTGGTTTGCTTATGTTATAGATGAAGATCGTGTTAAGGAGTTCAAGCTGAAAAAAATGTGGAGGAGCCCTAATGGGACAATTCGGAACATTCTAAATGGTCAGTTAGCTGATATCATCGTGTTTTTGTGTCCGTTTGATCACATTGTACCTTGACTTCATTCCTGTTTGTGCCAAAGGTACGGTCTTCAGAGAACCAATCATCTGCAAGAACGTTCCACGTCTTGTCCCAGGTTTGTATTGATATCTTGGTGTTCTGTGTGCTTCCATATCCATTGAAAGCTATGTAGTATGTATCGACATTTGCAGCGGATTTTCAGGTTGGACAAAGCCAATATGCATTGGCAGGCATGCATTTGGTGATCAGTACCGAGCAACTGATTTGGTCGTGGCTGAACCGGGCAAGCTCAAGATGGTGTTTGGTTAGTTTCCTTGCTAGCAACAAAACTCGTCTATAGTAGGATATCAGTTTGTTTACCAGAACTAATTTCTGCTGCTTGACTAAGTGCTTTGTTTGTAAGTAATCTTGACTTCAAATTCTGAAGGATATTACTATATTTGCAGTACCTGATGGACATAACAAAACAACAGAACTTGAGGTTTTCAAGTTCACTGGAGCTGGAGGTGTAGGTTTGTCCATGTATAACACTGACGAGGTTCTTCACTATTCTATGTCTCCCTTTTCTTTGTATTTACGGTCTTTGAAACCTTCTGACAGACTATGATTATATCATCTGATTTGGGAAACAGTCCATTCGTGCTTTTGCTGAGGCTTCAATGAACACTGCATACCAGAAAAGGTGGCCGCTTTATCTTAGCACGAAAAACACCATCCTGAAGAAGTATGATGGAAGGTATATAGCTACCCCATTTGTCCTTGGCTCCAGTTATCTATCCTTTTCTTATACATCCAGAGACGAACCTTCCTGTTTTTATAACTAGTTACAGATCATCACAACCATCAAATGAATCACTTCGGCCACGATTTATTTCCATACTTCTTTCGTAGAGGTTGAAAAATGGTTCCCTTTGCACGTAGTGTGACGATCATTGATAGATTTCTCTGTCGATGTTCATCAGATTTAAGGACATATTTCAGGAAGTTTATGAAAGCAGATGGAAATCCAAGTACGAGGCTGCGAAAATATGGTGAGAACCTTGATCCAAAACATAGGAAACTTGGGAATCCTCACAATTTGTAGCTGACATATACAAATAGATGTTAGCTATTTCGCCATAACTTGAACTGAATTCCAGGTACGAACATCGTCTCATCGATGATATGGTTGCTTACTCTCTAAAAAGCGACGGAGGGTATGTCTGGGCGTGCAAGAACTACGACGGAGATGTGCAGAGTGATTTCCTAGCTCAAGGTTTGGATTTTGTAGCAGTGATTGTCCGAGTTATCACATTTTCCTGAATTTATCATCTTACCTTTCCCCATGGCAACTTTGATCTTCTCTCATGAACTTCCTTTGATCTTTGGTTTCAGGGTTTGGATCTCTAGGGTTGATGACATCAGTATTGGTAACCCTCCAAACATTCCCTCTTCTTTTAAGTTTTTTCCACGATCCTTTCATCCCAATCTGACAAGAATCCAACTCTCAGGTATGCCCAGATGGCAATACAATCGAAGCCGAAGCAGCTCACGGCACAGTCACCCGCCATTACCGCGTCCACCAAAAGGGCGGAGAAACTAGCACGAACAGCATCGCATCCATTTTCGCCTGGTCACGCGGCTTAGCTCACAGGTACCCTATTCCCCGGGTTCTCAAGCTCAACTCCCTTTTCATATGCTGATGTTCATGATTCATGTAACCAGGGCAAAGCTGGACGGTAATGCTCGACTCTCGGACTTCACCAAGAAGCTCGAAGCAGCCTGTGTTGGAACCGTCGAATCAGGAAAGATGACCAAGGATCTTGCTCTTCTCATCCATGGACCCAAGTAAGAACTACAAAATGCTTGCTCCTTCTGCTATCCATGCGTGAATGAAACACTCATATTGCATTTTGTTTAGGGTTACTAGGGCTCAGTACTTGAATACAGAAGAGTTCATTGATGCAGTAGCAGACCAGCTGAAAGCAAGACTCATGGCCAAATCAAAGCTGTAACTAAGCAATGAAATGAAGAGAGTCAGAATAAACTTAGGGACCAATGGTTTGATTCTTCATTTTAACAGCTGTGTGTGACATTAGACTGAATAATGAGTCAACGCTTGGGGTGGATTCCATGTTACCTCCGTTAACGTTGTTATTAACGGTGTTAAATATTTCACGGCTAAATTCAGTCGAATGATTAGAATTGTAAAATAAATAGATGGACTAGAGCTATCATAACCCGTAAAATGTTGGCTTATAATAGGTCCTCAAGAGAGGCCTCACTCGTAGTAGACGACAAGATGAGATCATCTAGCTAACGCATGAGCCAAGTCGTTTTCTTATATCTCCTAACAAAAGAAACTGTGTGTGACATCGATAAGATCTGTTTACGAGCTAGAATGATCTCACCAAGCTTGGTAAGGTCTACTTCCGTTTTCTGTAAGGCTCCATGATCACCTGTTGAAGGTCGTCTTATAACAGTGCATTATTCCTTTATGTACGGTGGATACTAAGTTAAAAATGATTCACCCCGTTGGGAGAGGCATCACCCACAGTAGGGGGCGCAACAAGATGAAATCATCTAGGTAACGCATTAACCAACCCCTTCTCATTTATGTGTATGGCATCCACAAGATATGTTTACGAGCCAGAATGATCTCACCAAACTCGGTTTGGTCTACTTACACTCTCTGCAAGGCTCCACAATCACCTGTTCCAACCTGGCATCCCCCATCCAACAGAGAGAGTTCATACAACGCCAGTGACTCACACTTCTGTGTGCCTGAGCAACTCAACCACATCGTCATTTTGTAGCGGAGAACCTCACTTTCCTTATGACCATGCCCGAGTCACGCCGACTCCGCACTTCGAAGATAGCTCAATCGGTGTTACGTTTCAAGCCACCAACCGGGGCCTCTCGGCCTCCAAACATATGAATTCTAAACTACTATTCCTAATTTCAGGACTGATTTGTAAACATAGTTTACTCAATAAGGCCATTGACACAATTACACAAAGTTAGTACTAGATAAGTAAACAAGAAAAGTAAGCTATCCATTTTGTCATTTCTACCCCTAGGGCACTTTCCACCACACCGCATAAGTATATAAACTCAATTTAGCCAAACGCCACAGAAACTTCCAGCTAGGGTTTTGTTCACCGTTTCTTTCCGCCGCACAATTCTCCCGCCGGCGCCATGGGTCGAAGTAAGCAGCTCTTACACCTGATATCTCTTCCGTTTCCCTTTACAATTTCTATACTCATGAAGCTCTATGGCAACGATTAGTGATTGTTAGCATAGTCGAGTTCATTCGTTGATTGAATATTCTGTTTTCTGGATCTTACAGGACCAGCTAGGTGTTACCGTCAGATCAAGAACAAACCCTACCCGAAATCGCGTTTCTGCCGTGGTGTTCCCGACCCCAAGATCAGGATCTACGATGTCGGGATGAAGAAGAAGGGAGTCGATGAGTTCCCCTTCTGCGTTCATTTGGTCTCATGGGAGAAGGAGAACGTGTCGAGCGAAGCTCTCGAGGCTGCTCGTATTGCCTGCAATAAGTACATGACGAAGTCTGCTGGGAAAGATGCTTTCCACTTGAGGGTTAGGGTTCACCCCTTCCATGTCCTACGTATCAACAAGATGCTTTCGTGTGCTGGAGCTGATAGGCTCCAGACTGGTATGAGGGGTGCCTTCGGTAAGCCTCAGGGTGTCTGTGCTAGGGTTGCTATTGGTCAGGTTCTGTTGTCTGTTCGATGCAAGGATAGTAATAGCCAGCATGCTCAGGAGGCTCTTCGTCGTGCTAAGTTTAAGTTTCCTGGGCGTCAGAAGATCATTGTGAGCAGGAAATGGTATGTTGTTTCTATTGGTTTTAGCTTGATAAGTTGAAGTTGAGCAATGGTTTCTGTATTACTGTGCATTTGGATGATGCATTTCAAGTTGGTAGATAGATTGAAGTTAGACAATGGTTGTGGGATTATTGTTCATTTGAGTCATGTTGCTTTGCTTGACTGCAATCTTTTCGCTTCTGCATTGGCGTATAGCTTATTGTTTAGATAGGTTGAAGTTGAACAATAGTTTCTGCATTACTGTGCATTTGGATGATGAATCATGTATCCCCTTTGCTCACTGATGCATATCAAGTTGGTAGATAGGTCGGATTTAGACAATGGTTGTGTGATTAATGTTCATCTAGATCAAGTTGCTTTCCCCGATGATTCATTTCAAGTTTATCTTTTAGTAGACTGTAATCGCTCCGCTTCTCTATTGTTGTATAGCTCATTGTTTAGCTGTTTCTATGTTGATGAATCTTCTGAAGTTGAGCTATCCTTGTACCATTACTACACATTTTGACCATTTCCTTTATTCACTGATGCATTTTGAAATCAGCGATCGCTATCTTTTCGCTTCACCTCATTAGATCTATTTAATAATGCCTTTTTTGTTACTTTGTGTCGAGCAGGGGGTTCACTAAGTTCAACCGCGCCGATTACGTGAAGCTGAAGCAAGAAAACAGGATCCAACCCGACGGTGTTAGTGCCAAGGTTAGTTTGGTTCGCTTACGGTACTTATCACTGCCTATGTTCATGTTCTCGTGCTCGGTTATAACGTTCAAAACTCGTGATGCTGCAGCTTCTTGGATGCCATGGACCCTTGGCCAAACGCAAGCCCGGACAAGCTTTCGCGCCTACCCCTCTCACCGCTTAGATCCAGCTGTTGATTTTGTTCCTATTTCAAGATTAGCCTTAGCTAGTCCTGGTTATGTAAGGATTGTTAGTTGGCTTTGTTTTGTTTTCAATGAACAATTTTAGAGCTCAATGCTTGAGAAATCCAGACTCGGTCAGCTGTGTTGAAATCGGTTTATTAGCTATCGTTGAGCTACAAACCACTTGATCTTATAGAGTTGGCAATTTGGTTATGGTTATATATCAAGCTTTATTAACCGATTTTGTTGAAATCGGTTTATTAGCTTTATTGTTGAGCTACAAACCACTTGATCTTATAGAGTTGGCAATTTGGTTATGGTTATAGATCAAGCCTGATTAATCGATTAAAATTGGTTAACTATTGGTCGACCAATTTTGTTGTTAGGTCGGTCAATGGATAAGATAGTGAACCGGAGTTCATTATCGATTATACTATGGTTAGCTCACTTTGATCGACCCATCTTCTATAATCTTTTGGAATTTTGCTAACATGTATAGGTTGATTCGGTTAAATTAGGTTAACTCGTTGCTTAAAAATGGTCAAAATTGATCAAATTGGTTTAATTCACGGTAGAATTGGTCGGTTAAAAATTGTTGATCAACCTGTAAAGGGGTCGGTCATGGTTAAGAGTTGGTTGACCAAATTTCGTTGGATATTTCCAAGTTATTTTTTTGGCGGACTAATGTTTAAGTCTTCTCCAAGATCGGTTAACCTTTAATATAATATAAACTAATCCTTCAAGAGAGTTGAAGGTACGCAATTACGAAATTTTACCCTACTACAGACTTTGAAGAATGCGATTTGGAACTTACGAAGCTCTAGTAGAGGTAAACTAACCCATACTAGTTTGAAGAATGCGATTTGGAACTTACGAAGCTCTAGTAGAGGTAAACTAACCCATACTAGTCTAGAGGTCTCAGAGGAACAGAATTATGAAGTTAATCATACTAGAAGTTTCGGGGAACGAAATTATAAAGTTTAAACCGTACCATTTTGACTAGTGATTCAAGATTTAACCGGTTGGAACGATCATACGGGTTTGAAAACACTCATATAAAAACCAACCCTAGAGGCTTGGAGTCTGAGAGGGACGAAAAGGGTAATTAAGGTGCATTTACGAGGGCAACTGAGGAATATTAAAAATATTACTGTATATGCTCTAAAACCCGGAGTGCTAAAACCAGAGAGGATTTTTCTAGGGTTTAAGCTCTCAACACTGTCTCCGCTCTTACTACACATTTCTCTGATCAAAGGCTTCCGAAAATTTCAACTCGAGAGTAATTCAGCAAGTCTCTCGCCATGTGGGCTCTTCGCCGAGCTTCGAATTCTCTCAAGTAAAAACTCACTTCGTTATTCTCGAATTCTCTCTGGTATCGATGTTTTTTCTGTGGTTTGCTTCGTTGGATTGTTCATCTGTTTGATCGATTCGCCTCACTTAGTTGCTAATTTATCATTTTTCATGTTTGATGAGTGCAGTTTGAATTTGATGTTTTAGTTCTTTGATGATTCAAAACCAGCTACAGTATGAACTTGATGTAATCTTAGTATTTGATCCCTGTTTTGTGTTTTAATGGCTGCTAACATTTGGGTATGATAGGGTTTTTGAATTAGTGTTTCATTGATAGGTTTTGGTGTGGTAAATTTCTGGTCCTTTTTGTCTGTAATCTGATGCTATGGTTCGAAATTCTTGTACAGGCTACAAGGACTGAGGTTAGGAGCATGTCGAGCTGGAATCGTTAACCCGGAAGGCCTTTGTAGCCAATTAGAACTGAACACGAGCATTCTCGACGTTCTTCCAGCAATAGACAGGACGACTTCTATGCTTCACCATCCTTTCCACGCGTCTTCGAAGGTATCAACGGGGATCCGAGGCTTGTCTTCCCAGGCTGGTACAGATACTAGCTCGTCTGAGGATGATGATGATGCGTTCTCCGAGCTGGAAGGTCCAGTTAGTTCTGATGCGAGTAACGAGAAGAATACACTGGAAGGAAATGAAGAGGAGCTAGTTTCTGACCCTGATCTTTCTGATGTTGAGGAGGAGGATGGGCTTGGGTTGTCGGATACGGAAGCAGATCCTACCGAGAAGCCATTGACGAGGAAAAGGGCTTCCTCGGAACTGTTCGATGCCATTATGTCTAATCAAAGTGGGTCTGTGGAAGCGGTTCTCAATAACTGGGTGGAGCAAGGGAAGGATCTGGGGAAGTCTGAGGTCAATCCAGCTATGCTTAATTTGCGCAAGCGTCATATGTATGGGAGAGCGTTGCAGGTTAGATTACTGGTTTCGATTGGCTCTTGATTTGTAACTTGCTATAATGTTTATATGAATCTGCATCAGTTTGTATCTCATGAGTTCTGAGCTGTATGTATGCATCATCTGTGATATCACTGTATCATTATAGATCTACTGAGTTTGAAAAATATCCATTCTCATGTGGCTTCTGTAGATTTCTTAGTTGTTACTTACGAATAAGATGCTTGATTTCGTCACAGAGTGGCTCTTGTTTCGTATCTTGTTATATACTTATATGCATCACATCATTAGTTTCTAACTCTTTAAATTCTGAGCTTTATGTAGGTTTTGCAGCTTTTGTAGTTGTTCGATATGAATAAGAACTTGATTTTGGTTCAGAATAGCTTCTGATTCGTAACTTGTTATGTACTTATATGCATCAGTTTCTTATATGATGCACTTGTATCCTTGTAGTTCGATTGAGATTGACAGAATCTGACTCTTTTTACATGGCTTTCTGCAGCTTTCGGAGTGGCTAGAGGCGAACAACAAGCTTGATTTTGTCGAGAGAGACTACGCGTCTCGAGTCGACTTAATTTCTAAGGTACGAGGTGTAGAGAAGGCAGAGACCTATGTAGAGAACGACGTTCCAAAGTCGTTCAGAGGCGAGATAATCTACAGAACCCTGCTAGCAAACTGCGTCGTAGCCTGCAACGCCAAGAAGGCTGAACAAGTGTTCAACAAAATGCGGAACCTTGAGTTCGAATTGACTACATTCGCCTGTAACCAGCTGCTACTCCTCTACAAGAGGCTAGACAAGAAGAAGATAGCCGACGTCCTTCTCTTAATGGAGAAAGAAAACGTGAAGCCAACTCTCTTCACCTACAAGTTACTGATAGACACGAAGGGCCAGGCGAATGACATGGCCGGAATGGAAGAGATTGTCAGTACTATGAAGGCTGAGGGGATCGAGCGGACCTCTCGACTAAAGCTGTCGTCGCTCGGCACTATGCCTTTGGTGGGCTTAATGATAAAGCTGAGGCGATTCTCAAGGAGATGGAAGGTGGCAACTTGAAGGAGAATCGATGGGTCTGCCGACTTTTACTCCCTATCTATGCTTTGTTGGGGAAGGCCGATGAAGTTGGCCGGATATGGGAGTTCTGCGAGTCGAGCCCGAGACTCGAGGAGTGCGTTCAAGCTGTCGATGCGTGGGGGAAGCTGAAGCGGGTCAAGGAAGCTGAGTCAGTTTTTAATATAATGGAGCAGAAGTGGAAGAACAAGCTAACTTCGAGACACTACTCGTCACTTCTCAGGTACACCCATTGTCTAAGTATTTTGTTTCTGAAATTTTGATAATCAATCAAACCAGATGTATTGAAAGAACTATGAAATTTCAAATCTAATATGATTAATAAATTTCGAAATCAAGTTTTACGACTTATATCAAGTCTCAACTCATCCTACACTCTTAGTTGCCTTCATCATGTTTATAATCGTTAAAATTTTGAGTGAATATTAACGATTTTAGAAGCGTAATTTGCTGATTCTGTTATGCTTTTTGCCATGAATCTCAGGGTCTACGCACACAACAAAATGCTCTCCAAGGGGAAAGACCTCGTCCGGAAGATGGGCGATAGCGGGTGCAGAGTCGGCCCCCTTACATGGGACGCGCTAGTGAAGCTCTACGTCGATGCAGGTGAAGTCGAGAAGGCAGACGCGATGCTGCACAAGGCGGTGCAGCAGAACAAGATGAAGCCGATGTTCAACTCGTACATCACGATCTTGGACCAGTACTCAAAGAGAGGCGATGTTCACAATGCAGAGAAGATCTTCTTCAAGATGAGGCAGTCTGGTTATGTAGCTAGGCTGAGGCAGTTCCAGGCTTTGGTGCAGACCTATGTGAATGCTAAGGTGCCTGCTTACGGGATGAGGGAGCGGATGAAGGCCGATAACATCTTCCCGAACAAGACGATGGCTGCAATGCTGGCTCAGGTTGACGCGTTTCGGAGGACGACTGTTTCGGATTTGCTTGATTGATTGATCGATGTGTTGATTTTTGGATATGGTAGGAAGGAAGGAACTATGTATGGTGTAGCTGTTTAGGTGGGAACTTTTGAACGGTTTATTGTTTAGAGGAGAAACGTTTTGATGCAGTTGGGGTTGTTTTCGTCATTTCCGCTTCGTTCGGGTTTGTATCCCTCTTGTTCGTGGCGTGTGTTTCGAAATTGATTCGTGTTCGATTGTACGGAGGATGGGAATTGACTGTAGGGGTGAAATTCATGTAAAATTGTTGCTTGATATGGAGAGATGAACACGTTGAAATCTAGTGTTATTGATGGTGAACTTTGCATGGTAAATTATAATGTCGTAAGTAGGGATGAAAATTGGTTCATACAATCATTAGCTGACCAAAATTGGTTAACCCACGCCTAAAAAACTTTGACTGATGACTGAGCGGAAAAAAATCGGGCAAAAGCCTCTTGAAATTCGATCAACAAAAAATTAGCTGTTTTGACCTAGATAATTTACCCATTTTCTACTGAATCAGATCGATTTAAGGTTGAGGGTAAGTTAATTGATCATTAACTAACCACAATTGGTTAACCTATGGTTAATAGACCCCAAGAAGATTTGACAGATAATCGACCGAAATGAATCAGGTAAAGTCAACCAAAATTAGCCGTTTTGATCAAAATAATTTATCCAATTTTGACCAAATATAACCGATTTAACCATTCCTACTCTCAACAAAAAGAATATTAAAATTCCATTTAACTTGAATAATATTACAAATCATACCCACTTATAAACACTTGCATTAAAACTAATTATTTCATCATCGTTTCGGTTAAGGTCAATTAATCACGATTTAATCGTTAATCAACTTGTTAAAAAATGCTTAACTCCACGTCCGATCAATCAACCGGTTAATCAAATGTGTACATTAACCTAAACCGAATTACCATTTTGAAACCATAGAATATTCCAACAAAAACTAGAATATTCCTTTTTTCTAAATAATAAACTAATATGCCTGAGAAAAAGGAAAGCCCGGCCCATCAGATCAAAAGCCCATTAATCTATTGCCAAAAGCCCAATTCTCCCTTCATCACATGGAGGGAAAAATGACCTGTGTCTGGTTTCTGAAAATTTCACGCCACACAACACTACAGCAGGTCAGCAGCAGGGAGGGACCACGCAGGGCATTTGCAGAGCTCCATCTTCCTCCCCAAATCAAGCGCCCACAGCAACGCATACACGTAAGCATCCAAGTCAACTCCCTCTGCTTCCTGTTTTTGAGATCTCACATCAATCTCGTTTTACGATTTTGCTTCGCGATCGATCTGAATTTGTTTCCAGACTAGCAGAACTTGCTTCCTTGCATCCATGGCGAACATCGACATTGATGGCCTGCTGGACGACGATATGGAAGGTCGGATCTGTAAGACGAAGATAGTCTGCACTTTAGGTCCTGCTTCGAGATCCGTAGCCATGATCGAGAAGCTTCTCAAGGCAGGCATGAACGTTGCCAGATTCAATTTCTCCCATGGCTCCCATGAGTACCACCAGGAGACCTTGGACAACCTCCGCATCGCTATGCATAATACTCTCACACTCTGTGCTGTTATGCTCGACACCAAGGTCGTTATCGCTAATTGCAGCTTTCAGAGTAGTTTGACCTAGAAATGATCATTTCGTGAGTTATGTGTGTCTTGTTGACTAGCGGTCATAGAGGTCTTGCTCTGTATCGTTCCATCCAGATGTTGATCTTTGTCTGCAGTGTTCGTTATACTTCCAAATGTTCAATCCTAATTGCAGCTTTCACAGTAGTTTGACCTTACGAAGATCATTTCTCGAGTTATCTGTGTCTTGTTGACTAGCAGTCATAGAGGTCTTTCTCTGTATCATTCCATCCAGATGTTGATCTTTGTCTGCAGTGTTCGTTATACTTCCAAATGTTCAATCCTAATTGCAGCTTTCACAGTAGTTTGACCTTACAAAGATCATTTCTCGAGTTATCTGTGTCTTGTTGACTAGCAGTCATAGAGGTCTTTCTCTGTATCATTCCATCCAGATGTTGATCTTTGTCTGCAGTCTTCGGTCTACTTCCAAATGTTCAATCCTAAGTGCAGCTTTCACAGTACTTATAACCTAGAAAAGATGATTTTTCGAGTTATGCTGTTTCTTCTTGACTAACGGTCATAGAGGAGGTCTTGCTGCTCTGTATCATTCCATTCAAATGTTGATCTTTGTGTGCCGTCTTCGTTCGACTTCCAAATGTTTCATCCTAATTGCAGCTTTCACAGTACTAATTAACCTAGAAAAGATCATTTTTCGAGTTATGTGTGTCTTCTATAGAGGTCTTGCTGCTCTGTACATTCAATCCAAGTGTTGATCTTTGTGTGCGGTCTTCGTTCTACTCTGCTCTTATTTACCTTATGGTAGCTCACGAATCACATCGATCTCATTCATTGCAGGGACCTGAAATTCGAACAGGCTTTCTAAAGGATGGTAACCCGATCGAACTGCAAGAAGGACAAGAAATCACCATCTCTACTGACTACACAATCAAGGGAGATACAAAGGTGATTTCAATGAGCTACAAGAAGCTGCCTCTCGATGTGAAACCAGGAAACACCATCTTGTGCTCCGACGGCACCATCTCTCTCAATGTCCTTTCGTGTGATCCCAAGGCTGGAACCGTGAGATGCCGCTGCCAGAATTCTGCAATGCTTGGAGAGAGGAAGAATGTCAATCTCCCTGGTGTTGTGGTGGATCTGCCTACTCTCACTGAGAAGGACAAAGAAGACATCCTTCAGTGGGGTGTTCCTAATGGCATTGATATGATTGCTCTCTCCTTTGTCCGCAAAGGATCCGATCTTGTCAATGTCCGCAAGGTCCTTGGTCCTCATCATGCCAAGCGTATCAAATTGATGTCAAAGGTAAACCATCATCAATCGTTTAGTACCAATTTATCTAACTATCTGAATGCAATTGTGTCTTTTGCAATGGTTTAGTACCGTTAAATCTTGAAACCTCAGCAGTTCTTCCTTTCGAAAACGACACAGAACTTGCCTGTATATGCTGATTGTTGCTAATTACTTACCTTAGACATTAATCCGTCTTGTACGACTGAATTTATTTTGGTCAGGTCGAGAATCAGGAAGGTGTGATCAACTTCGACGAGATCCTACGCGAGACAGATGCCTTCATGGTTGCTCGTGGTGATCTCGGAATGGAAATCCCAGTCGAAAAGATCTTCCTAGCACAGAAGATGATGATATACAAGTGCAATCTCGTGGGGAAGCCAGTCGTCACCGCAACCCAAATGCTCGAGTCCATGATCAAATCCCCTCGCCCAACTCGTGCAGAAGCCACAGACGTCGCCAACGCAGTCCTCGACGGCACCGATTGTGTAATGCTGAGTGGCGAGAGTGCAGCAGGCCTCTACCCAGAGCTTGCAGTGAAAACCATGCGCAGAATCTGCATCGAAGCCGAGTCATCCCTCGACTACAAGACCATATTCAAAGAAATGATAAGATCAACACCACTTCCCATGAGCCCACTCGAGAGTCTAGCATCATCCGCCGTCGGAACAGCCAACAAGGCCAGAGCAAAGCTCATCATAGTCCTCACTCGTGGTGGCACGACCGCAACATTGGTAGCTAAGTACAGGCCATCAGTGCCTATACTGTCTGTGGTCGTACCCGAACTGACCACCGATTCGTTCGACTGGGGATGCAGCGACGAGTCACCAGCCAGGCACAGTCTGATATACAGAGGGTTGATACCTTTGCTCGCGGAAGGTTCCTCGAGGGCCACGGATGCTGAATCGACGAAGGAGATATTGGACGCTGCTCTCAAGTCCGCGATCAAGAAGGGTCTATGCAATGCGGGAGACGCGGTTGTCGTGCTACATAGGATCGGGGCAGCCTCTGTCATCAAGATATGCTTGGCCTAAGGGATTTGAGCAATGAGACCCATGGAAAAAACTGGATTTTGGGGCTCGTTTAAGGTTGTTTTGTTATGTATTGTGTATGAAACTCAGGATACAGGACTACGATTGATTGCTAATGTTGTTGTTTCTCTGTTATTGAGGAGAAAGACAGATTATTTACTGAATTTGCAATGTTTTTTAGTGTCATGATATTGTTAACTTAATTAATGATGCAATCTTTTACGAATATTATCGTGTGAACACTTCGTCTTCTACCTCCGATATATTACACTTCGTCTTCTACCTCCGATATATTTCTCTGTTGGTGTGTGGATGTGTCTAGATTTAATGTCAAAAAAACGATATTGGAACGAAAGGACCCACCTTTGATATATTTCTTTGTTGGTGTGCGGATGTGTCCAGATTTAATGTTAAGAAGACGATATTCGAACGAAATGGCCCAGAAGAAAAAATGGTTGAAGTAGGCGCTTTGATTTCATTCGGCTCGTTTATGTGATATGGATAGATATTCACCTACAAAGCGGAAGTGAAAAAATTATACCCATATTATAACATAAGTTTTTGTGTTTTACTACATTCAAAGTAACGTATTTTGTACACGATCCTGCTAGATCTGGAGGATTTTTTACCGTTTCAGACCTATTACCTAGCATTCACAAATTTGGATTTGTTTTTCGTGATATTATGCATCAATCAAGGCGAATTTTTAAGGAAAAATTGGGTTGGGATATGATAAGTGAGATTTGGAATAATTGTTTACCTAATTTTCGGTTTCTTCTGTTCGCAGAACTGATTCATCGAAATAATAAGTGAGAAGTGGAAAAACCATCAAAAAACTATGATTGTTTGTGGAGGTTTCCACAGAAAGACCCCTCGATTCTCCATATGCAGAGAAATTTGGGTTCACTCGATACCCATTCCGGAGTTGTGATGGTTTGGATTATGTACCCTTTGAGTCTTGTTGGCGGATCCAGGTAATACCCATTTAATAAACCGGTTTGATCCGGTTTGATATCCGGACCCGTGACCCGTGGATACCATAGTCAATCCTAATTGAGAAAAAGGAGAGGCCCGGCCCATCAGATCAAAAGCCCATTAACCAATTGCTCAAAGCCCAATTCTCCTTCATCGAGTGGAGGGAAAAAAAGACCGTCTGGGTTTCTGAAAATTTCACCCCACAAAGCAGCAGCAGCCTCTAAAGCTAAGCTTTAACACAGAAGTGAAGAAGAGATGGCGCGTCTTCTGAAACAAACGCCTCGTTATCGTTCTCTTCTCCTCCTCCCTAGAACCGCCATGCCTTCTTCAATCTCTGCAAGCACTTCTTCTTCTTCTTCACTCAACCTCCGCTCTTTCTCTTCCGTCTCTCCGTTTCACCACCCGTCTTATCCCTTCCAAACCAGGTATTTTTTATACGGATTTTTGATTAGTTTGCTACTGAGCTGAGCTGTGTTTTGAACTTTTGATTAGCTTCTGCTTTGTGCTTCTGATAGGGTGAGGTTTCCTTCGAGGGGGAGGTGTTTAGTTCGTTCTCCAGTTCGGAATGTTGTTTCTGCTAGAGCGACAATGTCCTCGGCCATTTCTACTGAGGCCTTTCAGGAGAACGAGATGGCAAATGATTATGGGTCGGACCAAATTCAGGTGAGTTAGCTTCGGAATTTGGAGATTTAAGTATCTGTGTTAGTGTAGAGAATCGTTGGTTGTGGAGAGGTTCGTAATTGGTTTGTATAAGGATTTGGTAGCGGAAACTCTTGATCATAGGGTATGAAATGGTGGCATCCCAGTAACTCGAGTTGTTGGGAGAGGTTCGTAAGTGGTTTATATAACATTTCTTAACATTTAGAAGGGTTGTGTGCTTGGTTTTTGTTGGATTCTTGTTCATATTCGAACTCAAGTGTATTGCGCGTTATTAGGCTCAATAGTGCGTCTTATGATTTGCCTCAGAATGCCCTAAACCCTATATGAATTGATGATTGTTTGCTAAACTCGAGCTCAAACTTGCCTAATTAATGACTCGAACTTGAGACGGGGTTAGGTCGACTGAACTCAAAGACCTATCCACCACACAGTATTGATCCATGGATTCAGATTAGTTCACGAATAATGGTAAGGCTAGTTGGGATACCTCCGGAGTTGGTTAGTACGTATTTTGAGTCTTTCAAACTTTGAAGATGCAAGAATCTGTGAGTTTGAAGGTGTAGTGAGCTTGGTTTTTGTTGGTTTCCTGTTTCCTGTGCTGACATTTTTTAATGGTGTGATCATGTGTTAAGGTACTGAAAGGGTTGGACCCTGTGAGGAAAAGGCCCGGGATGTACATTGGCAGCACCGGCACTCGTGGCTTGCATCATTTGGTAGCTCACTGTGCCATTTTTCAATTCTATATTCTTATTCTAGAAGGGCTTTAATATGATTAATCTGATCTTCTTGCTTTCAGGTGTATGAGATATTGGATAATGCTGTTGATGAGGCACAGGCAGGGCATGCTTCGAGGGTAGAAGTTATCTTACACGAGGATAATTCTGTCAGCATCACAGATGATGGCCGAGGAGTAATGCTTCTATCCCTTCCATTCTTGAACAAACTGAGTGTATAATATGCCTTTAGGTCTGATTAGAATGATGGATTTGTTCTTGAAGCTAACTTCGGAGCTGTTTCTTCTTCTGTTAATGTACTTTTCTTATTCGATTTGGTCTTTGCTAATGCATTGACATGCTTGTTGTTCTTGCTTCTTTCTTGTAGATTCCTACTGATTTCCATCCAGCAACCAAGAAATCTGCCTTGGAGACCGTGTTGACGGTAATGCAACAATTTTTTCTTACGTGAATGTCGGTAAAGGAGTAATCTAGTGATCCTAAATCTATAGATTTAGATTTGTGAATCAACCATAAGTTTCTGAACTGCAAAGCTACTATAAACTATGATGCAGAGATCTCTTCAACTAGAACAATATCGGTACCTTGTCTTAGATCACTGTCTTAATTGGATATATTGTCTTTTACACTTGGAATAATGAGGCAACTGAATGTCTTAGATAGCCTACACTCTACGGTCTCAATACGCCTTCTGCATTTATACGACAGGTTTTACATGCCGGAGGCAAGTTCGGTGGTTCAAATAGTGGCTATAAAGTTTCAGGTGGACTGCACGGTGTGGGATTATCAGTCGTCAATGCCCTGTCTGAGGTATGCATTTTGTCCAGTTTTCCTGACTGCATTCAATACAAGCCTGTGATTACCAATGTTTCTGTTCTACTGCTATTCTTCATAGTTCTTACCATGTCTTTAAGGTTAATTAATTTTGTTTTTTTCATTATAGAATTTGGAAGTTACAGTTTGGCGTAATGGAATGGAGTACAAGCAGAAATATTCACGTGGAAACCCTGTAACAAGTCTTGTTGGTCGTTCACTTCCAGTTGAATCAAACTCTCGCAAAGGGACTAAAATACGATTTTGGCCCGACAAAGAAGGTTCCTTCTCGCCTAATTCATTGTTTCTTCTCCATGTTTACCATGTCTCCATTGAAAAATTGCCTTACTTTTCCTGTGTTGCAGTTTTCACTACTGATATACAGTTTGATCACAACACTATAAGTGGACGAGTCAGGGAGCTTGCGTTTCTGAATCCGAAAGTAATGCAAACTTGTTTCATGAACACTGTTTCGAGTTTTTCGTACCATATAAACATCATGATCAACTTGTTTGGTGATTTTTTTACCTAATCGCTGTTTTTTTTTTGAATCTTTCAGCTTCATATAACTATCATAAGAGAAGATTCCGATCCAGAGAAGACCCAGATTGACGAGCATTACTATGCAGGGGGGCTGGTCGAATATGTGAACTGGCTTAACAATGATAAGGTAACGATTTTCATCTATATGTTAATGCCGACAAGATAGCTTTGGTTATTCATAGAAGGATGACCTCGGTGCCTTTGGATTTATAGAACGATCTCCGTATCTATTCATACAAGTGCTACCATATTCCATATATAATGCTATGAACCCTGTATCTTCTTCATTGCTAACATTTTTTCTTGTACAGAAACCACTCCATGATGTCGTGAGCGTGAGCAAAGAACTTACGGGAATCACAATCGACATGGCTTTTCAATGGTGATCGCCCCGTTGTACTTACTCCATTTTCCATCTTCGTTGAATGCGGTTTTTTGCTTCACTATCGACATTTGTTTCTTCAATGGTTTTTATGATATTTGTGGGTTGCCATTTTTTGTTCTCTTCCAGGTGTTCAGATGCATACTCTGATACAATACTAGGATACGCTAATAGCATACGTACTATCGATGGTGGTACACATATCGACGGTTTCAAGGTTGCACTGACGAGAACTCTTAATAACCTCGCGAAGAAGTCGAAGTTAATGAAGGTCCCTGCCCAATTTGATTTCCTGTTGAGATTCTGGTTTTAGTACATCAATTACTAGTATTAGTATTTCCTGTTTTACAGTATCGTTCTCGTACTTGCAGGACAAGGATATTAACTTAAGTGGTGAACACGTACGAGAGGGGTTGACCTGCATCATCTCGGTCAAAGTACCGAGCCCTGAGTTTGAAGGACAAACAAAGGTACGTTCACTCGAAATTATAAGCTTCTCTTAGGTTGGACATTTAATGAATTTATCTCTTCTCAACTATAGACAAGATTGGGCAATCCTGAGGTTCGAAAAGTCGTTGATCAATCTGTTCAAGAGCATGTTACTGAGTATTTTGAATTGCACCCGGATGTCCTGGATTCAATCCTTTCTAAATCTCTAAATGCCCTCCAGGTATTCATCTTTGCTATAATGCACGAGTTACTCGCAACTGAGCTTCCTATAGAACTCTTAATGGTTTTACGTCTGTCATCTTTTTAGGCAGCCTTGGCAGCAAAGAGAGCCAGAGAATTGGTCAGGCAAAAGAGTGTATTGAGATCATCATCTCTCCCCGGGAAGCTGGCTGATTGCTCGTCGACCAATCCTGAAGAAGCTGGTGACTGTTTCTTTGCTATATTTACTGGATTTGACCATATGTTCATCGTCCTGAGTTTTTATGCCGTTTATCTTCCAATTCCTGCAGAAATTTTCATCGTTGAAGGTGATTCAGCTGGTGGAAGTGCTAAGCAGGGTCGAGATAGGCGGTTCCAGGCTATCCTACCTCTTCGAGGGAAGATTCTAAACATCGAAAGAAGAGACGAGGCCTCAGTGTACAAGAACGAGGAGATTCAGAATCTGATACGAGCTCTCGGACTTGGAGTCAAGGTCTGAAACTATCAATAAGCTCTCATATCTAATGCTTTAATCTCGATGTTTTGGACTTGTTCTTAATCCATTGGGTTTTACAGGGAGAGGAGTTCAAGAAGGAAGCTCTTCGTTATCATAAGATCATCATCTTAACGGATGCTGATGTCGATGGTGCTCATATCAGAACACTTCTACTGACTTTCTTCTTCAGATATCAGGTAAAAAACCGAATTCGAAGTAGGACAACGAAGTCAGAATGTCGAGTTGCGTGTTATTCAAGTAATAATGGGTTGATTTCACTTGCTTGTGCAGAGGGCTCTATTCGATGAAGGTTGCATTTATGTTGGCGTTTCGCCGCTTTACAAGGTACATAAACATCGGTAGTATTGCATTGATTCGGCAAGTATATTGAATTTTTGGAACCTGCTTAGTGTAATCTTTCTGAAACTGTGGTCAGGTTGAAAGAGGGAAACAGGTTCACTATTGCTATGATGAAGCAGACCTGAAGAAGGTTCAGAGTTCGTTCCCTCAGAACGCGTCTTACAACATCCAGAGGTTCAAAGGTAAGAACTTGAAAGCATCAGTCATCGATTTGAACTCGTAAAATGACACCCGTTACTAGATACAATTGCCACATTGTCAATTGTGCGTTGCCTTGTTCTACCTATAGATGCAATATAACTGCTTCATTCCGGTCATAATGATGGCTTGTGACACAAGTAACAACTCGAATGTTCCATTGCATTTTTGACAGGTTTGGGAGAGATGATGCCCGTGCAACTGTGGGAAACGACAATGGATCCAGATCGAAGGCTGCTGAAGCAACTAGTGGTCGAAGATGCTGCTGAGGCAAACGTCGTGTTCTCTTCTCTCATGGGAGCTCGGGTAAGTCGATGATTCCATAGCAAGATTCAACCTTTTTGAGCCAGATTGATGTGTTCTTCAGCTTATCTGGGTTTTTCTTTTCGGGTTTTTTTGCAGGTCGATACTCGCAAGGAACTGATCCGGAATGCTGCAGCGATGATAAACATTGAACAACTCGACATTTAGATCATTTGTAAATGCCCTCTAGCCTCCTCTCCTTGTAGTTAGTTAGCTACCCTTGGCAATTTGGGTTGGTCCCGGTTCCAAACCGTGATTAGTTGACCCGGTTCAGTTTTCGAGTCGGTTGGTTGGTAATGTGTTGTTTAGGTGGCATGGGTTTTGTAATTTAACAATAACAAATATTGCTAGAATTTTTATTTATATATATCTATTATTGGGTTGAATATTTAGTGCCTCAAAATCGACTGATTTTGATTTCATTCCATGTCCAAATACGAGAGAAATAAATGGTTAGCATGTTCAAACCAATTATTAAGCTCATGATTTAAGTATCAAAATTCCAAAGTCGGGTAATATTATCTAAAACTGTTTGAAATAAGTTTGAATTTGGTCAAATTTGATCCGTTCGGCTGATTGAATTCAATTCGGTTTATTGAAAGTCGACAAAATAGATCACTGACAAATCTAACCTAGAAGTTTTCAAAGTTGACAAAATAACTCACTGACAAATCTAGCCTAGAATAATTTATAGTTGCCAAAATAGCTCACTTGACAAATCTAGTCCAGAAGTTTTGAAAATTGACAAAATATCCCACTGACAAATCTAACTCAGAAATTTTGAAGGTTGACAAAATAGCCCAGAATTTTTGAAAGTTGGCAAAAACCACCTGCTGACAAATCTAGCCCAATATTTTGAAAGTTGACAAAATATCCCACCAACAAATATAGCCCATTTGTTACTTAATGTTAACTTTAGTGACCATTTAGCTAAACACGGAGAATGAAGGTATGAATTTGGAACACGGAAAACCATAAACCCTCTGCACTCTGCGCCATCGTTTCGGCCTTCGGCTCCTCAGTCGTCGGCCGGCCTTCTGGGGGTTTAAGCTTCAAGCTTCTTCCAGTATTAGTGTTCATGGAATGCGAAATCATTTCTCCATGCCTAAATTTCTTCCTGTAATCCAGAGCTCATCTTCCTTAGCTCCCTTTTTCTCTGCAAAATTCCGTTCTTCTGCTACTTGTATAGTTACAGGACTACAACAACACACAAGATCATGCTATTCAGCTAAGAAGCCGCCACGAGAATTTCCGATCACGGTGTCGGATGCAACGTCAAGGAGATACGGCGGGAAGTTCGATTTTTCAAAAGAGAGGCTAAAGCAGTACTCTGCAATGCTTCGAGCTTGTACTTCAAAAACAGCCCTAAATGAAGGCAGAGCTGTTCATGGGAATCTCGTAAGGAGTGGGGTTGTACCTGATTCTCACTTGTGGGTTTCATTAACGAGCTTCTATGCAAAATGTGGTCGTCTGGATTTTGCACGTGAAGTGCTCGACGAAATGCCTGAACGAGATGTTGTGTCGTGGACGGCTCTGATTTCTGGGTTTGTTAGTAAGGGGTGTGGAGATGATGCTGTTGGTTTGTATTGTGTGATGAGGAATGAAGATGTGAGACCTAATGAGTATCTGTTGGCTACTATGATGAAGGCTTGTGCTCTGTGCTTGGATGTGGAGCTTGGGAAGCAAGTTCACGCAGAGGTGGTGAAGGTTGGGTTGTTAAGCGACTTGTTTGTTGCCTCTGGTCTTGTGGATCTTTATGCTAAATGTGGGGATATAGAAGTGGCGGATACGGTGTTTGTTTCGATCTCTGAGAAGAACGAGGTTTTATGGAATGTTATGATCAATGCTTATGCTGAAATTGGTGATGTGAAAGCTGTTTTCAAGTTGTTTTCCCAGATGATTGAGTGGGATAACAAGATAAACAAGTATTCTTTGTCAATCGTGTTGAAGGGTTGCGCGAATTCCGGGAATCTGGAACAAGGTAAGGTCTTGCATTGTATAGTAATCAAAACAGGGTATGAACTTGATGAATTTGCGAACTCTTGTTTGGTTGATATGTATTCAAAGTGTGGAATGGCAAGTGATGGATTGAAAGTCTTTAATGGGATCAAAGATCCTGATGTTGTGGTTTGGAGTGCAATAACTTCTAGTCTAGATCGACATGGGTTTAGCCACGATGCAGCTGAGCTATATAAGAAGATGTTACTTGCAGGAGTTGAACCGAATCAGTATATCTTTAGCAGCCTTGTTAGCACTGCTACCAGTATTAGGAATCTGCATTTTGGTGAAGGAATTCATGGTTCTATATGCAAGTCGGGGTTCGAGAACGATGTGTTGGTTAGCAATGCATTGATCATGATGTATATGAAACACGGACTTTTGGAATACGGCATTCAGGTGTTCAGTTCGATGTCAGAACATGATGTAGAATCATGGAGCTACCTTTTATCTGGATTTTGTAACTCCAAGACATGTGAGGAAGGGCGGTCGATTTTCCATCAGATGCTTGTGAAAGGTTTCAAACCTGGCATATATACTTTCATAGACATCTTAAGATCATGTTCTAGCCTCTCTGATGTATGCTTCGGTAGACAAGTGCATGCTCACATCATAAAGAGCTGCAACGATGGTGATGATTTCGTTGGAACAGCTCTAATCGATATGTATGCCAAAGGAAAATGTCTAGAAGATGCTGTAATAGCTTTCAACAGATTGGTTGATCGGGATGTTTTCACCTGGACGGTCATGATTGATGGTTATACAAAAGCAAATCAACCAGAAAAGGCTTTGAAATGCTTCGTCGAGATGCAAAGTGAAGGCGTGAGCCCGAACGAGTTCACCATTGCTAGCTGTTTAAAAGGTTGTTCCCATGCCGCAACCTTGGAAAGCGGGCAGCAGGTACATTCTACAGTTATCAAAGCTGGTTATTCGATCGACGTTATTGTGGCTACTGCACTTACTGATATGTATGGAAAGTGTGGATCCTTGGAAGATGCCGAGTCAGTTTTTAACGGTATGATTGTGCGAGATACAGTCTCTTGGAATACGATGATTGCAGCCTATTCATGCCATTGTCAAGGAGAAAATGCTCTTAAAGCTTATAGAATGATGATAGATGAAGGATTTCTACCCGATGAGGTGACGTTCTTGAGCATTCTCTCTGTGTGCAGCAACATCGGTCTAGTTGAAGAAGGGAAGAAACAATTCGAGTCCATGAGCAAAGTCTACGGAATTACTCCTTCACTCGAGCATTTCGCTTCTATGGTCAATATTCTTGCACGGGCCAGCCAATTTAACGAGGTTGAAGTATTCATCAAGGAACATAAGTTGAGCACACATGCCTTGATATGGGAGACTGTTCTTGCAGCCTGTAAAATGCATCAAAATGTCGAGCTCGGTGAAATCGCTGCTGGGAAGCTCTTTGAACTTCAACCAAAGGTGGACTCTCCTTATGTATTTCTATCGAACATTTACGCTGCTAAAGGTATGTGGGATCATGTCCAGAAAACACGAGGATTGATGTCTGCCGAGGGTGTTAAGAAGGAACCCGGTTGTAGCTGGTTAGGTATCGACGGTCAAGTCCATGTCTTTGTTTCTCGAGATGTTTCGCATCCCAAGACTGAGGAAATCTATGCTAAGTTGGAGGATTTGAAACAAAGGCTGTGTTCAGTTGGTTATGTACCGAAAGTAGAAAATGTTCTTCATAATCTCGACGACATAGAGAAGATCGAGCATCTATGGCATCACAGTGAGAGATTGGCTCTGTCTTTGGCCCTTATAAGCACGACTTCGCAGAAGCCTATTCGTATATTCAAGAATCTACGGATGTGTGAGGACTGTCATGATGTTATGAAGAATGTATCGGATATTACTGATCGAGAAATCATTATCCGGGACTTCAAACGCTTCCATCGTTTTAAGTTGGGGACTTGCTCTTGCCAAGACAATTGGTGACTCTAGATGCGTTATCTTTGGTCAAAGTACTGAGCCCCCGAGTTCGAAGGACAAACGAAGGTATAAGCATATGCTTCTCTAAGGTTCTGAAAATTGCAGATCAATCTGTTCAAGAGCATGAAACCGGGTATTTTGAATTGGACCCTGATGTCCTGGATTCAATCCTGAAGAACTCTAAATGCCCTCCAGGTATTCGTCTTTGCTATAATGCACGACTGTACTGGATTCGATCATATGTTCTTAGTCCTGAGTTTGATGCCTTTTATCTTCCATCCCTGCAGAAATTTTCATCGTTGAAGGTGATTCAGGTGGTGGAAGTGCTAAGCAGGGTCGAGATAGGCGGTTCCAGGCAATCCTACCTCTTCGAGGGAAGATTCTAAACATCGAAAGAAGAGACGAGACCTCAGTGTACAAGAACGATGAGATTCAGAATCTGATATGAGCTCTCGGACTTGGATTCAAGGTCTGAAACTATCAATAAGCTCTCATATCTAATGCTTAAATCTCGATGTTTTGACGTTCTCATTCATTCGAAATTTGTCAACATGGGTTTTACAGCGAGAGGAGTTCAAGATCATCGTCATCTTAACTGATGCTGATGTCGATTACATCAGGTAAAGCCCGAATTTGAAGTAGGACAAAGAAATCGAATGTCTAGTTGCGTGTTATTCAAGTAAAGAAGGTTCAGAATTCTGTTTTCGTTCTGGTCAAAAAACGATTGCCTGTTACGCAAGTAACAGCTCAAATGTTCTATGTTTGCTGCGTTTTTGACCAGGGTTGGGAGAGATGATGCCTGCGATGCCACTGCCGGAAACGACAATGGATCCGAAACGAAGTGGAAGAGCTGTTGCTCAACGGATCAAACTGACTTTCGAGATAACAGGATAGGAGGACGGTTGATATTGCTTGGGACCCGGGACCTAGTGGCTGGGTTACAGTTAATACTGATGGAGCGGTTAACTTGGGGACGGGAAGAGCAGCGGCTGGAGGGTTGATTCGGGACGAGTTTGGACACTGTTTAGCTGCGTTCACGATGAATATCGGATGCTGTACGATCTCATTAGGGCTAGTTGCGAGGTGCTATTACGGGACTCCGTGCTGAGTGGGACCGAGGGTTTAGGAAGGTTCAACTCCAAACGGACTCTACAACAATTTTAGAGCTGGTTAAGAACGATGTGACAAGTTTCCAGCAGCATGCCTTAGAGGTGCTGGATTTGCAGGAGAGGTGAATACTCGTCATGTTTTCAGAGAAGGAAATCGGGCAGCTGACTTTCTTGCGGGTATTGGGTTTGATTTTCCATTGGGAGTGCATAGCTTCCCAATTTCTGATTGTTAATTTGGGTGTCCTATGACGTTTGTTGGTCTTTCTGAACCACGATCGATTATTATAAATCATTAATCAAAGAGCAAACGACCACAAAATATGGTCGGAATACAACACTAGAAAGAAAAATCAAAGCAAGCCGAGACAACACAAAACAATCGATTCTGTTAAGTTCAAATTTAGAGATAGAAAAACTTAAAGCAGCAGCAGGTTCCCATAACTTCTCTAAGCAACCTTTTCCTTGCTTAGAATTGGAGAGTTGAACTGTTCATCATAAGAATCACTTGAGTAGAGGCTGGCCGCCTCCTCATCTTGGAGATCATAACTATCACTTTCACTTACATGTTCCCCCATGATACTAAGGTCAGCTGGTACAGAGCACTCTCCACGGGCAACACTAGACCAGTCCCAAGCAAATTTACCAGCATTGCGCAAAGCATACGCGTCTTCAACATTAGAAGGGATAACAGAGATAATGGTATATCCGCGTAGACCTAGAACATGCAAGGATCATGCACTGTATGTTCTGTTTCCCTTGGCACAATTTGGCTTTGTTTCTTTCCGAAATCCGAAAAATGATCAGAACTTGTTGCTGTTTCTGTGTAGCCCCTGGAAGACCAGAATCCAAATCGCGATTGACTGCCAATGCTCTGTATTGGTGAAAACATCCTTACCTTGAAGTCTTATTGACATTTGTTCTTATCTAATCATTGGTCATGCAGGTACTCCATTTTACGTGATCCTCCTCTTGCCACAGAGACGTCATCCAGCAACGTTTACTGGATGAAACTTTTGTAGCTAAGGTATCATTTCAGTTGAACGATAACTTCTGCTGCTGTAATTCATTCACGAACTACTCAACTTAATCACTTCCTAATTCTACATTTTGTCAGTTCCAGGTTGCGGATTTTGGGACGGTTCTATATGCTTTGAACCTGTAAATACTACTGATATCAGAGGAACCCCAGATCAGAGTGGAACATTGCAGATGCTACTAGCACCATCTTGTTTCCACACTCATCCAACAGTATCAAGATCAATATTAAACCTATATAAAACACACAAGGTTTATACTATTCATTAAGGAGTTTTTCATAGTCCCTTTCAATTCTTTTTAGTTCTTATTCGGTTCGGTTCTAATTTTTGTTACCCTCCATTTTGCCTTTTTGTTTATCTTGTTTTGGTGTGCAAATAATTAAATTAACCTATTAAATTATTAAACCTATATAAAGCACACAAGTTTACACTATTCATTAAGGGGTTTTTCATAGTCCCTTTCAATTCTTTTTAGTTCTTATTCGGTTCGGTTCTAATTTTTTGTTACCCTCCATTTTGCCTTTTTGTTTATCTTGTTTTGGGTGTGCAAATAATTAAATTAAACCTATTAAATTATTAAACCTATATAAAGCACACAAGGTTTACACTATTCATTAAGGGGTTTTTCATAGTCCCCTTTCAATTCTTTTTAGTTCTTATTCGGTTCGGTTCTAATTTTTTGTTACCCTCCATTTTACCTTTTTGTTTATCTTGTTTTGGGTGTGCAAATAATTAAATATATATAAACCACACAAGTGTTACTATTCATTAAAGTTTTTTTTACAATCTCATTCTAATTTTGTTTTATCTCAACTCTATTATTCATTAAGGAGTTTTTCAACATCTTATTCTAATTTTATTTTATACTAACTTATTAAATTAAACCTATATAAAGCACACAAGGTTTATACTATTCATTAAGAGATTTTTCATAGTCCCTTTCAATTCTTTTTAGTTCTTATCCGGTTCGGTTCTAATTTTTTGTTACCCTCCATTTTGCATTTTTGTTTATTTTGTTTTGGGTGTCCAGATAATTAAATAATTAAATATATATAAACCACACAAGTGCTACTATTCATTAGGGTTTTTTTACCATCTCATTTTAATTTATTTTATCCTAACTCTATTATTAATTAAGGAGTTTTTCACCATCTTATTCTAATTTTATTTTTTCCTAACTTAAGTTTTTAATCTCATTAACCTCTTATTTTATCTTTCCTCATTTCTATTACAAGTTTCTCTCTTCCTCTTATTATTAAATTTAAAACTATATAGAGCACATAAGGTTTACACTATTCATTAAGGGATTTTTCTTAGTCCTCCTTCAAATTTTTTTAGTTCCAATTCGGTTGGGTTCTAATTTTTTGTTATCCTCAATTTTACATTTTTATTGGTCTTGTTTCGGGTGTGCAAATAATTAATTTTATATAAACCACACAAGTGCTACTATTCATTAAGGGTTTTTTACCATCTCATTCTTATTTTTTTTATCCAACTCTACTATTCATTAAAGAGTTTTTATCCATCTCATTCTAATTTTGTTTTATCCTAACTTATGTTTCAATCTCATTAATCTTTTATTTTATCTTTCCCCATTTCTATTACAAGTTTCTCTCTACCTCTTATTATTAAATTAAATCTATATAATCCACATCGTGCGTTAGTAAAATATAATTTATGTATCGCAAAATATTTTGAATAAGAAAATTATTTTGTTGAACAACGGGTGAATACACTGACATTATAAATATATTTAACGCGTAGCGGCATCGCGCGACTACACAATCTAGTGTTTGTTTGAAACGCATCCCAAATCATGTCCAGAGATCACTGACAAAAAAATCACACACCCTTTACAAATAGATCTCTATACTACCTAGTCATTGCAAATTGGTTATTTGAAAGGTTGGGTCATTACTTTTTAGCAGCACTATTTATCGGGTAGAGAGTTTTATTTTCACCTTCGTCATTTAGTGCCAAAACATCACCCATTTTCTTCACAACATCTGCCAGCTTCTTCACTTCATAATCTTCCAAACGAAGTGACCGCTCATACACCCTTCGGTATTCTGATGCAATGCGGCTGACAGTGACAGGTAATTGTCCACCTGAAAGTTGAAGTAAGTGCACTAACTGTCATTGCAAACCAACTATGCCCTCAGGGTGCACAGAAAGTGGAGAGTTGAGGCCCTCTTCCTCATTTTGGTCAGCACTCTGATCATAACTCTCATCTGCATCTTCCACCATGTCAGCTGGTAAGCACTCTCCACGTGCAAGGCTACCCCAATCCCAAACAAAATTAGCAGCGTTGCACAAAGCATTGTTGACTTGAACATTAGACGGGATGGCCAATATAATGGTATATCCGCGCTTCCCTAGAACATGCAACGCTCGAGCAAAATCCACGTCTCCAGAAATTAGCACAATGGTAGACGGAGGCCGGTGGTCCATAGCAAAAACGAACATATCCACCAAAATAGCCAAATCAGACGCATTTTTGCGACCATTTGGAACTTGAACGAGCTGAACATCCGTTCTATCGGCCCTCCTAAACTCCTTTCTGAAAGTCGCTGAAATATCCATGTGCATAGATTGTCACAATAGGTCCCTTAATATCAAGGTGAACCTCAAGAGCCACACAAGGTTTACACTATTCATTAAGTGGTTTTTCTTAGTCCCCTTTCAATTCTTTTTAGTTCTTATCCGGTTCGGTTCTAATTTTTTGTTACCCTCCATTTTGCATTTTTGTTTATTTTGTTTTGGGTGTCCAGATAATTAAATAATTAAATATATATAAACCACACAAGTGCTACTATTCATTAAGGGTTTTTTACCATCTCATTCTAATTTTGTTTTATCCCAACTCTACTATTCATTAAAGAGTTTTTATCATCTCATTCTAATTTTGTTTTATCCTAACTTATGTTTTCAATCTCATTAATCTTTTATTTTATCTTTCCCCATTTCTATTACAAGTTTCTCTCTACCTCTTATTATTAAATTAAATCTATATAATCCACATCGTGCGTTAGTAAAATATAATTTATGTATCGCAAAATATTTTGAATAAGAAAATCATTTTGTTGATCAACGGGTGAATACACTGACGTTATAAATATATTTAACGCGTAGCAGCAGCATCGCGCGACTACACAATCTAGTGTTTGTTTGAAACGCCATCCCAAATGATGTCCAGAGATCACTGACAAAAAAATCACACACCCTTTACGAATAGATCTCTATACTACCTAGTCATTGCAAATTGGTCATTTGAAAGGTTGGGTCATTACTTTTTAGCAGCACTATTTACCGGTAGAGAGTTTTATTTTCACCTTCGCCATTTAGTGCTAAAACATCACCCATTTTCTTCACAACATCTGCCAGCTTCTTCACTCCATAGTCTTCCAAACGAAGTGACCGCTCATACACCCTTCGGCATTCTGATGCAATGCGGCTGACAGTGACAGGTAATTGTCCACCTGAAAGTTGAAGTAAGTGCACTAACTGTCATTGCAAATCAACTATGCCCTCAGGTGCACAGAAAGTGGAGAGTTGAGGCCCTCCTCCTCATTTTGGTCAGCACTCTGATCATAACTCTCATCTGCATCTTCCACCGTGTCAGCTGGTAAGTACTCTCCACGTGCAAGGCTACCCCAATCCCAAACAAAATTAGCAGCGTTGCGTAAAGCATTGTTGACTTGAACATTAGACGGGATGGCCAATATAATGGTATATCCGCGCTTCCCTAGAACATGCAACGCTCGAGCAAAATCCACGTCTCCAGAAATTAGCACAATGGTAGACGGAGGCTGGTGGTCCATAGCAAAAACGAACATATCCACCAAAATAGCCAAATCAGACGCATTTTTGCGACCATTTGGAACTTGAACGAGCTGAACATCCGTTCTATGGAGGCCCTCCTGAACTCCTTTCTGAAAGTCGCTGAAATCTCCATGTGCATAGATTGTCACAATAGGTCCCTTGATATCAGGGTGAACCTCAAGAACCTTCCTTATATTTCGACTAACATCTACAACCAAAACACCACGAGGAACATCGCAATTCTGTATGTCCCAGAATATCGCAACCGGGCCATGGCTTGAATTAGCTTCACCCATGAAATATGAACTCACACCTGCAATTCACAGTAGGAAAACAGCAAAACTTAGGAACAATAAGCACTACAAACCCTAAATTCGAAGCAATTAATCAACCCAAACAAAACAAAGGAAGTTCTTAACAAAGCAATTAGATAAGATTGAAACCTTTTTGCTCAAGAATGCTTTTGTCTTCGTGTCTTGGTGCTCAAGACGCCTTGTCTTCGTGTCTTGGTGCTCAAGAACGCCTTTGTATTCGTGCCTTCATGCTCAAGAACACTTTCGCCGCTAAAGAAAGCGCCGCCTGCCTTTGATTGAATGCTAGATTCCGACCCATGACATCATATTATATTAGTTTAGGCACTAGTTATTTCAGCCCCACTGGAAATAGAATATGGGCTTTGGGTCTAATTGGGCTGGACTTTTGGCCATTACCGTAAAGGTGTTTATAATAATCAACTTGCTGTCTGTCTGCTTTGCAAGTTGCTTTTGTCCCTCAATCCCTCATTTGGTTATTTTCCATAGGGTTTACAAAAGACTACTCGGAATATCGAGTGACTTTAAGTCTGTTAGAGAATCGTATAATTTTTTCTACTTCTCTGAGTTTCTTGAATAATGTGCTTTCCAGGATTACGTGAATGGTTCGCCCAATCAGATGAAAGAGGTGCTCCACCAAGAATCCCCGTCATGGTCAACATGGCCTCAGCTTCCATTTCGTCCAAGAAGAGTCTAAAGTTGCAAGATTCTTTAGCTCATCATCGTTCTGCTTCTCTTGATCAAATGACCGCAGCAGGCAGAAACTCAGCCATGATGGATGAGTACTCTGACGAGGACGAAGAATTCCAAATTGCTGAAGAAGAGCAGGAGGTTGGTGGATAACCTAGCCACATCTGAATTTCGGGAAAAAAAAATCATATAGCCAATTATCTAATCGTGACTTTCGGTTTTTTTTACTTCTTTGGTTAGGCTTACGCAATTAGTCAGGAGATTGATGGGAAGAAAGCAGGTGGATGCTTGCTGGAGAAGTCTTTCTCTCTGATAACTTGTTACTTCTATCACTTCTTCTTCTAATCAGATTTTTTTTTTCCCGATATGAAGCTCTAGAAGAACCTGTAGATGAAATCGACCATTCCTGGTTTTCTGGTAATCTACGCTACGATGAACGAGAAAACGGCCGTGATTGCTGGAAAATCTCTGAGGGGAACAACTTCAGAGTCCGCAGCAGAAACTTCTGCTTTGACAAAACTAAGGTGACTTGCCTTTACCTAGTAACTATTTCTATGTATCATTATTATTGCTCTTCGACTTACATGGGACGTTTTGTGCAGATCCCTGCTGGAAAACATTTGATGGATCTAGTTGCTGTTGATTGGTTCAAAGACACGAAAAGAATGGATCACGTCGCTAGGCGTCAAGGATGTGCAGCACAAGTAAGAACTCTTTGCCTCATCCTTCCTTACATTCACAGTTCCACGTCTTGAAGTTTCGTAATGTTTTTACCTTTTCACTGTTCTTGACTTACCTTTGCGAACTGTGCTTTTTGGTTTAGGTTGCTTCAGAGAAAGGACTTTTCTCTGTGGTGTTCAATCTGCAAGTAAGTCGAACTTTTTCGATATTGCAGAGACATTGCTTAAACTTTGGTGTTCGTTCTTGATGTAGTTTTGTATCACTCTGCAGGTCCCTGGTTCAACACATTACAGTATGGTATTTTACTTTGTGACAAAAGCATTAGTCCCGGGATCTCTCTTGGAGCGGTTTGTTGACGGTGATGACGAGTTTCGCAACAGTAGATGCAAACTTATTCTGTCAGTTCCCAAGGTAGTTTCTCCTCTATGTAATAGGCAGCCTCCATTTTACTTGAACTGAATGAAGAGTGAGGCGATGACTGATTTCTGGAGACTGTATCACCGCAGGGATCATGGATCGTACGTCAAAGTGTCGGAAGTACCCCGTGTTTATTAGGAAAGGCGGTCGACTGCAACTATATCCGTGGTCCGAAATACCTTGAGGTAAGCAAATCCTCGAATTACGTATGATACCGGACACTATTCAATTTGTTTCGTCTTATGATGGTTGATGCATATTTGTAGGTGGATGTCGATATCGGTTCTTCAACCTTTGCCAACGGAGTTCTAGGACTTGTGATTGGCGTCATAACTACCTTAGTCGTTGACATGGCTTTCCTTGTACAGGTACGCCTATCCACGTTCGATATTAATCCTTCGTGTTGAATCAAAACCCTGACAATTGTCTTTCACTTGCCCGAATCTTGCCTCTCTGTAATGTATATGATTGACAAAATTCGTGTTACACCTCGGTCTACAACAAATCAGAAGCCAACTCATTCACCGGTTTCCGTTCACAAATGCTGATCACTCTGTCATGTTTCCGCAGGCAAACACGACCGACGAGCTCCCCGAACGTTTGATAGGGCAGTTCGAGTATCCCATATACAGCTATCATCTGCAATTGTTCCCAACTTGGATCCATCGTAGCGTCACAGCAAACCGATTCTTCCCCAGAATCACATTCTTGCAGATCCTTTCGGTAATACACATTTTCGATCGTCTCCGTCATTCAAATATGTGTTGTTCGGTTTCTCTCTTCTGGGTTTTCGGTAGTTTTCTTGCATAGAAAGTTTCTCTGATAGAACAAAGAAAAAGGAAACTGCCATTGTTCTTCATTGTCCTATAGTCTTACCAGCTTGTTCATAGTGCCACAAGGGATGATATATGATTTGCCTTCACTTATAACTCTTTTCAGTAATAGTTTCGATTGTCGAGATAGGTGCTTTCTTGTCGTATTTCGAATGTTGGTTCGTGAGGTTCGAGTCTAGATCGTTAAGGTAACAGTTTCGTTTGACATTTTCAGTAGGATTGGCAATATGGTTAATGGTTAAAATTGATTAACTGAGTTCGTGAACGTGTTACTCAATTGGTCTAAGAAAAATAAGCCGGTTTACACAAGGTTTCAAGTTCGTAATTACGAAGTATAGTAATGTATTAGATTGACCCATATAAGGGTTGGTTTTGACATCAAACTTGAAGTAAATAGTACACGAAACTGGAAAGCACATAGTAAAAATGTGCGAGATTCTGGACGAGATTTCGAGTTCGAGATTAGTTCTCGTAAACACTTGACTCACTAATAGGATGAAGTGTTAAGAAAGTAAGCACTTTCCTTGTAAAGGAAGTTTGCTTACTATTAGTTACTTCAAGATAGAACCCTTGAAAGCATCTAGGGCATCATGAGAGCTCATAGGAAACCCATCTCCAAACTTGGCACAAATACCCAATGCATTCCTCTTCACTTCCTCATCTCTCATTATGGCATCTATCCCTTCTCGTATCTCATCCTCGTCGACCATCTTCGACATGTCCTGACTGACCATTGTCCCCGCACGCCAGTGCTTCACCACCAGCTTGGCGTTGTGGTACTGGTCGCCTCTGATTGGCCACGCCAGTATGGGCACCCCGCGCATGATAGCCTCCACTGTGGAGTTCCACCCGCAGTGGGAGAGGAATGCGGCGATGGAACGGTGGGTTAGGATGAGGAGCTGTGGGGCCCATCCATGGATGATTAGGCCTCGGTCCTTGACCCTTTTGTCGAGGCCGTGAGGGTAGAAGTCGTCGTCGTGGTGGTGGTTGGGTCGGTTTGTGGGTTTGAGTTGGATTGCCCAGATGAACGGTTGGTTTGATGCTTCGAGTGCGTTGGATAGTCGTGAGTATTCTTCTGGGGTTGGGCCGACCTCGCTACCAAATGATATGTAAAGAACCGAACCAGTTGGTTTAGAGTCTAGCCACTTGATCACTTCCTCTTCCTTGATGCTCGACTCCCGCTCCACTCTTACTTGTTGGTCACGAAACAGCGAACCGGATGACTTCCAGTACTTAGCAGGCAACAACGGACCCACTGCTCGAACCGGTTTCTCAAAAACCCGGTTCAGGTACTCGACGAATGGACCTTCCAAATCGTCACACGTGTTGTAAAGGTACTGGGTAAACCCTTCCATATCTTGAAACCAATGCGGAGGTCCACCAGGCCTAGGTGGACCCATTCCTGATCTCGGAGGCCCAGAATCTCGGCCCATCATAGGCCCATTGGACTCTAGTTTTGGCGGCCCATGCCTTCGATGCGGCCCAAACGGTCTTCTCTTAAGATCCGACTCCGTAACCGCCATATCCTCCGGTAACCCGAGAAGCAGCCGGGTCTCACCGGCGCCGACGCCGGAATCCCCCAATTCAGCCTTCAACAAAGCATGATCCATGGCCGTCGAGCAAGCTCCGGAAGTGAAGAACCCAATCGCCGGAATCTCCATCTCATCCAAAACCAATCCCACCCACGAGATCAAATGATCAACAATCGCACAAACCGGTTTGACCCGACGGGTCGCCGCCGCCCGGAGACACTCCGACATCTGAACCCGCTCCAGCTGCCGCCGCTTCTCGAACCCATCATCTTCGTGATGATCCCCGTTCGGCGGCGGGAATGGGGGGAGGGGCTGGTACTCGACGATGTCGAGTCGCTTGCCGCCGGCGGCGGCAAGCGATGGCGGAACAGAGGAGGAGACGGCGGCGGAAATGAACAGAGTGATTCTGAGATTTCTGGAGAGGAACTGATTGCAGAGCTCGAAAGTTGGGAGGAGGTGTCCTTGGCCATGGAATGTGATTACCCAGATCTCTGAATTCGAATTTGCAGTCGCCATTTTTCTCTGGAATTCTCTGTAAGATCTCTCTAATGGAGGTGTGAGCTTTTATAGAGAGGATGAAACTTGGAGGGAAAGAAAACGGCATTTACTATGTAGGTAAAGTAGTTTGTTGAGTTTGGGTTCTTGAATTTTGACCGTTTGTTAGGGTTTTGGTTTATTGATTTGGAAGCTTTTGGGGTCGAAATTTCGGATCTAAGATGGTTTTAGATACGGTGCGAGATGAAAGATTAGAATATGAGACGAGATTAGAGTAAATGGACACTAGTGGAAGGTGATTTTCGTAATGAGAATTTCATATTCGCTCTCTTGTGTTTTGAAGATACGAAATTGCACGTAATATGTGGCGGTTAGTAGGGTGTGACGAGAGATCCTACACTACATCACCCATTTTCACCTTCGTCATTTAGTGCCAAAACATCACCCATTTTCGGGTAGAGAGTTTTATTTTCACCTTCGTCATTTAGTGCCAAAACATCACCCATTTTCTTCACAACATCTGCCAGCTTCTTCACTTCATAATCTTCCAAACGAAGTGACCGCTCATACACCCTTCGGTATTCTGATGCAATGCGGCTGACAGTGACAGGTAATTGTCCACCTGAAAGTTGAAGTAAGTGCACTAACTGTCATTGCAAACCAACTATGCCCTCAAGGTGCACAGAAAGTGGAGAGTTGAGGCCCTCTTCCTCATTTTGGTCAGCACTTTGATCATAACTCTCATCTGCATCTTCCACCATGTCAGCTGGTAAGCACTCTCCACGTGCAAGGCTACCCCAATCCCAAACAAAATTAGCAGCGTTGCACAAAGCATTGTTGACTTGAACATTAGACGGGATGGCCAATATAATGGTATATCCGCGCTTCCCTAGAACATGCAACGCTCGAGCAAAATCCACGTCTCCAGAAATTAGCACAATGGTAGACGGAGGCCGGTGGTCCATAGCAAAAACGAACATATCCACCAAAATAGCCAAATCAGACGCATTTTTGCGACCATTTGGAACTTGAACGAGCTGAACATCCGTTCTATCGGGCCCTCCTAAACTCCTTTCTGAAAGTCGCTGAAATATCCATGTGCATAGATTGTCACAATAGGTCCCTTAATATCAAGGTGAACCTCAAGAGCCACACAAGGTTTACACTATTCATTAAGTGGTTTTCTTAGTCCCCTTTCAATTCTTTTTAGTTCTTATCCGGTTCGGTTCTAATTTTTTGTTACCCTCCATTTTGCATTTTTGTTTATTTTGTTTTGGGTGTCCAGATAATTAAATAATTAAATATATATAAACCACACAAGTGCTACTATTCATTAAGGGGTTTTTTACCGTCTCATTCTAATTTTGTTTTATCCCAACTCTACTATTCATTAAAGAGTTTTTATCATCTCATTCTAATTTTGTTTTATCCTAACTTATGTTTTCAATCTCATTAATCTTTTATTTTATCTTTCCCCATTTCTATTACAAGTTTCTCTCTACCTCTTATTATTAAATTAAATCTATATAATCCACATCGTGCGTTAGTAAAATATAATTTATGTATCGCAAAATATTTTGAATAAGAAAATCATTTTGTTGATCAACGGGTGAATACACTGACGTTATAAATATATTTAACGCGTAGCAGCAGCATCGCGCGACTACACAATCTAGTGTTTGTTTGAAACGCCATCCCAAATGATGTCCAGAGATCACTGACAAAAAAATCACACACCCTTTACGAATAGATCTCTATACTACCTAGTCATTGCAAATTGGTCATTTGAAAGGTTGGGTCATTACTTTTTAGCAGCACTATTTACCGGGTAGAGAGTTTTATTTTCACCTTCGCCATTTAGTGCTAAAACATCACCCATTTTCTTCACAACATCTGCCAGCTTCTTCACTCCATAGTCTTCCAAACGAAGTGACCGCTCATACACCCTTCGGCATTCTGATGCAATGCGGCTGACAGTGACAGGTAATTGTCCACCTGAAAGTTGAAGTAAGTGCACTAACTGTCATTGCAAATCAACTATGCCCTCAGGGTGCACAGAAAGTGGAGAGTTGAGGCCCTCCTCCTCATTTTGGTCAGCACTCTGATCATAACTCTCATCTGCATCTTCCACCGTGTCAGCTGGTAAGTACTCTCCACGTGCAAGGCTACCCCAATCCCAAACAAAATTAGCAGCGTTGCGCAAAGCATTGTTGACTTGAACATTAGACGGGATGGCCAATATAATGGTATATCCGCGCTTCTCTAGAACATGCAACGCTCGAGCAAAATCCACGTCTCCAGAAATTAGCACAATGGTAGACGGAGGCTGGTGGTCCATAGCAAAAACGAACATATCCACCAAAATAGCCAAATCAGACGCATTTTTGCGACCATTTGGAACTTGAACGAGCTGAACATCCGTTCTATGGAGGCCCTCCTGAACTCCTTTCTGAAAGTCGCTGAAATCTCCATGTGCATAGATTGTCACAATAGGTCCCTTGATATCAGGGTGAACCTCAAGAACCTTCCTTATATTTCGACTAACATCTACAGCCAAAACACCACGAGGAACATCGCAATTCTGTATGTCCCAGAATATCGCAACCGGGCCATGGCTTGAATTAGCTTCACCCATGAAATATGAACTCACACCTGCAATTCACAGTAGGAAAACAGCAAAACTTAGGAACAATAAGCACTACAAACCCTAAATTCGAAGCAATTAATCAACCCAAACAAAACAAAGGAAGTTCTTAACAAAGCAATTAGATAAGATTGAAACCTTTTTGCTCAAGAATGCTTTTGTCTTCGTGTCTTGGTGCTCAAGAACGCCTTGTCTTCGTGTCTTGGTGCTCAAGAACGCCTTTGTATTCGTGCCTTCATGCTCAAGAACACTTTCGCCGCTAAAGAAAGCGCCGCCTGCCTTTGATTGAATGCTAGATTCCGACCCATGACATCATATTATATTAGTTTAGGCACTAGTTATTTCAGCCCCACTGGAAATAGAATATGGGCTTTGGGTCTAATTGGGCTGGACTTTTGGCCATTACCGTAAAGAAGCCCATAACAAGAACTGGTTAAGAACGATGTGACAAGTTTCCATTAGCATGCCTTAGAGGTGCTGGATTTGCAGGAGAGGTGAATACTCGTCATGTTTTCAGAGAAGGAAATCGGGCAGCTGACTTTCTTGCAGGTATTGGGTTTGATTTTCCATTGGGAGTGCATAGCTTCCCAATTTCTGATTGTTAATTTGGGTGTCTATGACGTTGTTGGTCTTTCTGAACCACGATCGATTATTATAAATCATTAATCAAAGCGCAAACGACCACAAAATATGGTCGGAATACAACACTAGAAAGAAAAATCAAAGCAAGCCGAGAGAACACAAAACAATCGATTCTGTTAAGTTCAAATGTAGAGATAGAAAAAACTTAAAGCAGCAGCAGGTTCCCATAACTTCTCTAGCCATCAAGTTCATCATAAGAAACTAACGAGAAAAATCCGTTGAGTAGAGGCTGGCCTCCTCCTCGTCTTGGAGATCATAACTCTCACTTACATGTTCCCCCATGATACTAAGGTCAGCTGGTACAGAGCACTCTCCACGGGCAACACTAGGCCAGTCCCAAACAAATTTACCAGCATTGCGCAAAGCAGACGATACTTCAACATTAGAAGGGATAACCGAGATGATGTTATATCGACGATTACCTAGAACATGCAAGGATCGAGCAAAACCAACATCTCCAGAGATGAGCACAATGGAAGACGGAGGCGGGTTGTCCATAGCAAAAAGGAAAATGTCAACCAGAATATCAGCAGCATCTTTCCTACCATTTGGAACATCAACAAGCTGAACACCAGTATTGTGTAAGCCCTCCTGAAGTCGTATGGGAAAGCCAGTGAAATCTCCGTATGCAGAAAACGTCACAATAGGTCCCTTGATATCAGCGTGAACCTCAAGAGCCTTTTTTATATTTCTAGTTACATCTTCTACGCAAACATCACGAGGAACAGAGCAATTCTCTAAGTCCCAAAATATCGCAACCGGGCCATCCGACGTTGCCCGGTTGCGATAGCTCGAATTAGCTTCACCCATGAAAGATGAACTCACACCCTGCACTGCAGTTCACAGTAGGAACAATAAGCACTACAAACCCTAAATTACGAGTTGTCCAGAAATTGAACAGTAACAAAGCATAAATTGGCTTAATCTGTTAATCATTGAACATAGACACAAGGAATCAGGACCAAAAGATAAGACTGAAACCTTTAACTTAGTCGTTTCGGAGAAAGGGATAGCGCGCCGCTGCCGCGCGCCGCTGCCTTTGATTGAATGCAGATCCTCAAACCGACCCATGACTTTATATGAGTTATTTCAGCCCAATGGAAATAGGATATTGGGCTTTGGGTCTAATTGGGCTGGACTTTTGACCATTACAAGAGATAGTTTTTTTTTAAAAAAATATTAAGTACGAAAGAAAGACATTTATTGAAACGAAACGTTTTTCAAATTGAAAAGAGTAATTCTCGTCCATGCGAAAGGTTTAGATTTCTGTGGAGATGCATTTGGGCGGAGTTAGAATTTAATTTAAAAAAATATTGAGCTGACAATTAGAGACGAAAGAAAAGGAATTTACCATTCCGGAAAACGACAGTATTTTCAAACTCTAATAGGACGAAGAAATCGAATTCTCGTCCATGCGAAAGGTTTAGATTTCTGTTGGAGATGCATTTGGGCGGAGTTAGAATTTAATTTAAAAAAATATTGAGCTGGACAATTAGAGACGAAAGAAAAGGAATTTACCATTCCGGAAAACGACAAGTATTTTCAAACTCTAATAGGACGAAGAAATTGAATGTCTAGTTGCGTGTTATTCAAGTAAATGATGATTGAAGCAGACCTCAAGAAGGTTCAGAATTCTGTTTCGTATCTGGTCAAAACGATTGCCTGTTACGCAAGTAACAGCTCAGATGTTCTATGTTTGCTGTATTTTCGACCAGGGTTGAGATAGATGCTGCAACTGCCGGAAACGACAATGGATCTGGAACGAATTGGGAGGAGCCGTTGCTCAACGGATCAAAGTGACTCTCGAGATAACAGGCTGATCTTCCTCAAGAGCTCACGTCGTTCGTAAGATAGGGACCAAATTGTTACTTAATGTCAACTTTAGTTACCAATTAGTTAGACATGAAGAATCTGATGGTGTGAATTTAGAATACACCAATCATTGTTTTTTTAATTTTGAAAATAATTGAAATTAGCTATTTAATATGATTCAAAGGCTAAATTGGTTGTTGAAGTTGGTAAACCATATACAGGATTAGGTTGTAGAGTACCATACTATATATATCAAAACAACCAAATTAAACAAAAAAAAATCAATATTAACAAATTTCAATAGTTATGAATAAAATTTACGATGCATTTCGAAACCAAAAAGACACGTCATCAAGCAACAACAAAATAGTACAAAGCTAGGGCTAGCTTGAACTTTGTGTCACGAACCGATAATCCAATCCTTTCGGGGATATCTGACGAAACTGAAACGATACAGAGAAGATTAACATGACTCATACGAAAAGATGACACACATGAACCGAGAATCGAGAAAAGAGTTGACTTACAATTCTTATCTCAGTAGTTAGGAGAGTTGGTTTTGGGTTTTATTGAAAAATAGGAATCAAATCCTTTTTGCTTTGTCATTATGATGGGGACAAAATATTCATCTAATTTGGGTTGTAATTAAAAAATTCAACCCTAATGGAAGAATCATGGCCATAATTTAATGACTATATATGACTAATTTGTTCATGAAACAAAGTCGAAATCATAGCGAATTAATTACGAATCGACCATAAGCTCACTAGTGAATATACCCATCCAAATGACCCAATATGCATACCTAAAAAAAGACATAATTTATATATTATCGAAAGTTTTAACTCGAACAGGACTTCATTGTAGCAGGTAGGGACAATCTCGCCTGAGATATGCCACCAATATGGTAGTCTTCTTGTCTGTTTGAGTTTCTTTATCCTCTCGATATAACTCATAGTTTTTTCGAGCGTTGAGAGATTTCTTTATCATATTTATTGAACTTAAATTTTCAATTTTAATGAGGATAAAAAGATATAAAGTGAATACTTATCAATAATAGCTAAACAACTACCCACGACCTTTTAGGACCCACTAAAATCAAGAAAACTTATGAGACCGCACAAAAATAGGCAAGACATAGTAAAATTATGAAGAACAGAGAATATCAAAATCACGCGGTAAAATTAAAAAATAGATTATAAGTAGAAAAAAATCATTTGTTTCTATCCAAACCCAATTCATTTTTCATATGTGACATAGACAAAAAAAAAAGTGTGTTACTTCACATTTGGACAAGTATATGCTTGTCAAAACTTCATTTTATTTAATTATTTCAATTAATTTTGGTGCATTTAATTTCCCTCATTTTCTTCCAAAATTATTATAACATGATACATTAGAGACAATTAGATAATGGACTTGTGAAAGCTACTTACACTTCTTTTGGAAAATAGCATTTTCGCCCCTCTACTTTACCATAACAGATAGCCCATTATACGCTAGATTTGTCCCAAAATGCGCTAGATTTGTCCTAAAAATGCGCTAAATTTGTCCCAAAAATGTGCAAGATTTTTCAAAAAATGCATTACATTTGTCCCAAAAAAATGTGCTAGATTTGTCCAGAAATGTGCTAGATTTAAACAAAAAATGCGCTAGATTTGTCCCAAACAATGCTCTAGATTTGTCCCAACAAATGAGCTAGATTTGTCTAAAAATGCGCTAGATTTGTCCTAAAAATGAGCTAGATTTGTCCCAAAATGCGCTAGATTTGTCCCAAAAAATGCGCTAGATTTGTCATTAAAAATGCTTTAGATTTGTCCAAAATGCGCTAGATTTGTCCAAACTGCGTTTGATTTGCCCAAAAATACGATAGATTTGTCCCAAAATATGTAATTTGTCCAAAATGCGTAGGTTTTCCAAAAAACGCGCTAGATTTGTCTCAAAAATGCGCTAGATTTGTCCCAAAATATGCCTAGATTTGTCCCAAAAAATGCCTAGATTTGTCCCAAAATGCGTAGATTTTAAAAATGCCTAAAAATCGCTAGATTTGTCCCAAATATGCGCTAGATTTTTTCCCAAAAATGCCTATATTTGTCCCAACAAATGCGCTAGATTTGCCCCAAAATGTCTAGATTTGTCAAAAATGCGCTAGATTGTCCCAAAATAGCTAGATTTGTCCCAAAATGGCTAGATTTGTCCAACAAAATGCGCTAGATTTTGTCCAAAAATGCGCTAGATTTGTCCAAAATGGCTAGATTTGTCCCAAAATGGCTAGATTTGTCAAAATGCTAGATTTGTCAAAAATGCTAATTGATGCTAGATTTGTCCCAAAAATGCGCTAGATTTGTCATGCCTAATTTGCAAAAATGCTAGATTTGTCCCAAAAATGTCTAGATTTGTCCCAAAATGCGCTAGATTTGTCCAAAAATGCGCTAGATTTGTCCAAAATGAGCTAGATTTGTCCCAAAAATGCTAGATTTCCCAAAAGCGATAATTTTTCCAAAAATGCTTAGATTTGTCCCAAAATGCCTAGTTTGTCCCAAAATGCGTAGATTTGTCCCAAAAATGCGCTAGATTTGTCCAAAATGCTTAGATTTGTCCCAAAAATGCCTAGATTGCCCAAAATCGCTAGATTTTCCCAAAATGCCTAGATTTGTCCCAAAAATGCGTAGATTTGTCCTAAAAATGCGCTAGATTTGTCCCAAAAATGCGCTAGATTTGTCCCAAAATACGCTAGATTTGTCCCAAAATAGCGTTAGATTTGTTCCAAAATGCGCTAGATTTGTCCCAAAAATGCGCTAGATTTGTCCAAAATGCGCTAGATTTGTCCCAAATGCATAATTTGTCCAAAATGCGCTAGATTTGTCCCAAAATGTAGATTTGTCCAAAACGTAGATTGTCCAAAAATGCTAGATTTGTCCCAAAATGCTAGATTGTCCCAAAAATGCGCTAGATTTTCCCAAAAATGCGCTAGATTTGTCCCAAAATGCGCTAGATTTGTCCCAAAATGGCATAGATTTGTCCAAAAATGCGCTAGATTTGTCCAAAAAAATGGCTAGATTTGTCCCTAAAATGTGCTAGATTTGTCCCAAAATGCGCTAGATTTGTCCCAAAATATGCGCTATTTGTAAGATTTTGTCCCAACAAATGCGTTTAGATTTGTCCCAACAAATGCGCTAGATTTGTCCAAAATGCGTTAGACTTGTCCCAACAATGCACTAGATTTGTCCCAAAATGCGCTAGATTTGTCCAAAATCGCTAGATTTGTCCCAAAATGCGCTATATTTTCTTCCAAAAATGCGCTAGATTTGTCCCAAAATGCAGTAAATTGTCCCAAAAATGTGCTAGATTTGTCCAACAAGAATGCGCTAGATTTGTCCCAAAAATGCGCTAGATTTGTCCCAAAATGCGTAGATTTGTCCAAAAGCGTAGATTGTCCAAAAAATGGCTAGATTTGTCCCAAAAATGTGCTAAATTTGTCCCAAAATGCGTTAGATTTGTCCCAAATCACAATTGTCCTAATGTATTGTCCCAAAATGCGTAGATTGTCCCAAAAAATTGCTAGATTTGTTTCCAAAATGCGCTAGATTTGTCCCAAAAATGGCTAGATTTGTCCCAACAAATTGCTAGATTTGTCACAAAATGCGCTAGATTTGTCCCAAAATGTGCAGATTGTCTAAAATGCATAGATTTGTCCAAAAAATGTCGCTAGATTTGTCCCAAAAATGGCTAATTGCCCAAAATGCTAGATTTGTTCCAAAAATTTGTTGTCCCAAAATGCTAAGATTTGTCCCAAAAATCTAGATTGTCCTAAAAATTGCTAATTTGGCCCAAAATGCGCTAGATTTGTCCCAAAAATACGCTAGATTTGTCCAAAAATGTGCTAGATTTGTCCAAAAAATGGTAGATTTTCCCAAAATGCGCTAGATTTGTCCCAACAAAAAATTGCTAATGCCTAGATTTGTCCTTAAAATATCGCTAGATTTGTCCCAACAAATGCGCTAGATTTGTCTCAAAATACGCTAGATTTGTCCCAAAATGTTTAGATTGTCCAAAAAAATGTGCTCCCAAAATGGCTAGATTTGTCCCAAAAAAATGTGCTAGATTGTCCTAAAATGCGCTAAATTTGTCCCAAAAATGCGCTAGATTGTCCAAAAATATACGCTAAATTTGTCCCAAAATAAGCTAGATTTTCCCAACAATGCACTAATAGTAATGTCCTAGATTTGTCGCTAGATTTGTCCAACAAATGCACTAAAGTTGTCCAAATGCGCTAGATTTGTCCTAAAAGTATGCTAGATTTGTCCCAACAAATGCGCTAGATTGTCTCAAAATACGCTAGATTTGTCCCAAAATGTTTTAGATTTGTCCACAAAAATGTGCTCCCAAAATGCGCTAGATTTGTCCCCAAAAATGTGCTAGATTTGTCCTAAAATATGCGCTAGATTTGTCCCAACAAATGCGCTAGATTGTCTCAAAATACGCTAGATTTGTCCCAAAATATTTTAGATTTGTCCAAAAAAATGTGCTCCCAAAATGCGCTAGATTTGTCCCAAAAATGTGCTAGATTTGTCCTAAAATATGCGCTAGATTTGTCCCAACAAATGCCCTATATTTGTCCCAAAAATGCACTAGATTTGTCCCAAAATAAGCTAGATTTTTCCCAACAAATGCACTAGATTAGTCCCAAAATGCGCTAGATTTGTCCCAAAATGAGCTATATTTTTTCCAAAATATGCGCTAGATTTATCCCAACTAATACGCTAGATTTGTCCCAAAAATGAGCTAGATTTGTCCCAACAAATGCGCTCGATTTGTCCCAAAAATCTATCAAATTTTGAGAAATCTAGTCTAGAATTTTGACAAATCTAGTCCAAAAATTTGACAACTCTATTTCAAAAATTTGACAATCTAGTCAATTTTTTACAAATCTTGTCTAGAATTTTGACAAATCTAGTCCAGATTTTGAAAAATCTGTTGTAGAATTTTGACAAATCTATTCCAAGATGTTGACAAATCTAGTCCAGGATTTTGACAAATTTAGTCCATTTTTTGACAAATTAGTCCAAAATTTGACAAATCTAGTCTAGTTTTTTACAAATCTAGTTCAAAATTTAGACAAATCTAGTCCAGATTTTGACATATCTATCCAAAATTTTGAAAAATCTAGTCCAAAATTCAAACAAATCTAGTCTAGAATTTTGACAAATCTATGGAACTCCATAATTTGAAAAAATCTAGTCTAAAATTTTGACAAATCAAGTCCAATTTTTTTCCAAATCTAGTCTAGATTTTGACAAATTTAGTCCAGAAATTTGACAAATCAAGTACTATTTTGACAAATCTAGTCCACTTTTTGACAAATCTATTCCAGATTTTGAAAAATCCAGTCCTGAATTTTGACAAATCTAGTCCAAAATTTTGACAAATGTAGTCCAAAATTTTGACAAATCTGTCCAAATTTTGACAAATCTAGTCCAAATTTTTACAAATCTAGTCTAGAATTTTGACAAATCTATACAAAAAATTTGATAAATATAGTCCAAAATTTTGACAGATCTATTCCAGATTTTCACAAATGTAGTCCAGAATTTTGACAAATCTAGTCCAGAGTTTGACAAATCTAGTCCTGAATTTTGACAAATCTAGTCCAAATTTTTTACAAATCTTAGTCTAGAATTTTGATAAATCTACTCTAGACTTAGACAAATCTAGTCCAGAATTATGAAAAATCTAGTTTAGTTTTTTACAAGTCTAGTTCAATTTTTTGACAAATCTAATCTAATTTTTGACAAATCTAGTTGAAAATTTTGACAAATCTACACCATAATTTGATAAATCTACTCCAATTCGTGGCCTAACGTGTTCGGGCATATATTTTAGACAGTTTCTTACCATCCATGAGATTATTAGCCATTTTTTTATTTTTTTTTATTTTTCATAGGCTAACCATCACTAAAATCGCCAAAAACTTAAAATTGCGGTATTATGGCATAAATGCCTAGATTTTCTCCAAATTTCGAGGCCGAACTTGTCTGGACATATATTGAAGGAAGCTTCCTACCATCTAGGATATTACTAGCCATTTTGAGTTTTGTTTTCAAATTTTCATAGCCTAACAATCACCGAAATGGCCAAAAAGTTAAAATTGTCGTATTATGGTTTAAATGTCTAGATTCTCTCCAAATTTCGAGGCCAAACGTGTTTGGGCATATGTTTCAGGCATTTTCCTACTACCTAGGAGATTATTAGTCATTTTGAGTTTTTTCCAATTTTTCATAGGCTAACCATCACTGAAATTGCCAAAAACTGAGAATTACGGTATTATGGCTTAAATGCCTAGATTTTCTCCAAATTTCGTGGCCGAACGTGTTCAAGCATATATTCTAGGCACTGTCATACCATCCATGAGATTATTAGCCATTTTGAGTTATTTATTTATTTTTTCATATGCTAACCATCACTAAAATCGCCAAAAACTTAAAATTGCGGTATTATGGCATATATGCCTAGATTTTCTCCAAATTTCGGGCCGAACGTGTCTGGACATATATTCGAGGAAGCTTCCTACCATCTAGGAGATTACTAGACATTTTGAGTTTTTTTCAAATTTTTCATAGGCTAACCATAACCGAAATGGTCAAAAAGTTAAAATTGTTGTATTGTGGTTTAAACGTCTAGAATTTCTTCAAATTTCAAGGCTGAACGTGTCTGGACATACATTGCAGGAATCTTCCTACCATCCATGAGATTATTAGCCATTTTGAGTTATTTTTTTATTTTTCATAGGCTAACCATCACTAAAATCGTCAAAATTTTAAAATTGTAATATTATGGCATAAATGTCTAGATTTTCACCAAATTTCAAGGTTGAACGTGTCTAGACATACATTTCAGGCATCTTCCTACCATCTAGGAGACTACTAGCCATTTTGAGTTTATCCCAATTTTTCATAGGTTAACCATCACCGAAATGGCCAAAAAGTTAAAATTGTCGTATTATGGCTTAAATGTCTAGATTCTGTCCAAATTACGAGGTCGAACATGTTTGGGCATATATTACAGGCAGTTTCCTACCATCCATGAGATTATTATCCATTTTGAGTTTTTTTTCCAATTTTTCATAGGCTAACCATCACTGACATGACCAAAAACTAAAAATTGCGGTATTATGGCTTAAATGCCTAGATTTTCTCCTAATTTTGTGGTCGAACGTGTTCGGGAATATAATTTAGGCAGTGTCCTACCATCCATGAGACTATTAGCCATTTCGAGTTTTTTTTTTCAAATTTTCAGAGGCTAACCATCACTGAAATCGCCAAAAACTTAAAATTGCGGTATTATGACTTAAATACATGGCTATTGGAGCTAACATGGTAAACTGAATGCGTGTCAATTAACGTCATGAAGAGAAAACTTAAAACGGAATGACCCAAATAGAAAAGTGGTCGAAATAAGAGAGATAAAAAGAACAATTTATAGTATAGGGAGCTATTTGTTAAGTTGACAAAGTAGAGGGCTCTAAGTGCTATTTTCCCTCGAATATACTACACATTGAAAGGGTTAGTTTGGTACATAGATTACAGAAATCCACACTTCATTATCATATTATCTTGCATGTCACCTAATTATTAAGAAATTGAGAAAAAAAAACAATATTTATTCTATTACAAATGAATATAAGTATGTAACCACTCATTTATTTATTTTATTAGTGTGAAGTTATTTTACTTACGATTTTTCATTGTTCGGTATAGTATTTTTCTTTCATATCGAGTTACTATTTCTCCAAATTTTCGACGATATCTTATTCGATTCTAGATATTTTTCAAGTATTATTTATCTAAAAGGAAATGGATATATATCAAAATTTCTTGCCTTTTGTTTATTTATTTGGATATTATTATGTGTGTATGAGAAAGAAATTAATTTTAATATTTTTTTATAGCTTAAATATGAAACCATTTAAATATTTAAGTATGAACCAATCAATAAAAATTAAATAACATCATAAGATTGCTACACATAATTAGGGAAAAAAATTGTGAGGTGTCACCAATCACAATCACCTAACAAATAAAATACAAAGAAAAATGATAGCATTATTTGTTTGTTTGGACTTGTTCAATACACAAATTATAGATATAAATTAAATACTAATTTATCGCAAAAAATTAAATATGGTTCATGGATTCACTGAGCGAGCTAGTGGATTATGAATACGAGTCTGACGGTTCAGAGGAGATTCACGGGTCACTTCTGTAGAGGAAGATAGATCCAACCATTCAACTCACGAGTCAGGTGACAGCTCTCCTCAAGATCGATCATGGCCAACCGATGAGTTCCTAGGTCGCTCCAGTGTCAGAGAAGTAGTGGGCTAGACGCTCGGATTAAAAGTCCAAGGGGCCACGCCAAACCTTAGGCGGCTATAACCAAAACAGACCAAGGTGATTGTTCCATAACTCACTACACTACCTTATTTTCTATTATAAGAGGTGTCTCGAATCCAGGCTAGACAACCAAAACAGACCAAGACATCGAGACGACTCAAGATCTTTTATTACAATGATAATTAATATCCTTTACCTAATATTCATTTGGGATCATCGGTTGTCACAAAATCACTAATCAACCAATTACCCAACCCATAAACCACGACTCGTCCATATCAAACCATCGGTCGAACCACAAAATCAAACTCAACCAAGTCAAATATCCAGAAAGTCGAAATTTACCCATCAAAATCCATAGAGAAATACAAGTCAAATAACAACAATGAGAAAAAGGTTGGGTAATATGATAACATAGTCAAGTCATTGTAACTTGTAAGACCCTTCTCCTCTTTCTCTCTCCTCAGACGATCGGGTTGGACAGGTAAAAAATTGTGTTAATCGAGTGAGTTTGATCAAATTTGAGACTTATCGAGACAAAAATTCATTGAATTATGGGTCAAAGACTAGGGAGTCGTTTGTTTCGGGTGATATTGTTACGTGAATATCTCGATATTGGGTGATATGTCATTTAGAACTCACTCACTCTGTTGTAGAAAAAAAATGACGAGGAAAAAATATGTAATTAACATACTCTCCTTCGCTCAATATCACATACCAAACAAGTATTTCTTTTCTTTCATACTTCAATATCAATAACCTCTAATCTCGTCTTTTCTCTATCTATAGAGCTACCAAACGGCCAGGTTGGACAAGTCACAAACCATGTTAATCCAATTACAATTCATAGGTTTCATCAGGTTGGAGATTTATTGGGTCAAATATTCAATAAATTACAGTTCAAACAAACTACCGTCCACGTATTTTCCATATTTTCTGAAATAGTAAAACCGAGTAAATCTGAAAATATTGAAATTTGATAAAATCAAATTGAGTCGAAATCGAGTCAGATTTTCACAACTCGCGTTTTCAAATCTCTCTCTTTAGAAAATCGATTCCGCCAAACAACCCCTAAATTCCCCTCTACAGTATTTTTTTTCCAAAGACAGCTCCTTACGAAGAGACGAAAACAACAAACACAAACAAAAATGAACAGAGTAAATCGATTCAGCCAAACAACCCCTAACTTCCCCTCTCTGCAATTTTTTCAGTTACAGAGTAAATATATATAAATAGAGACAGAAACGGCAGCCATTAAAACCAATCCTTCCTCAACAGAGAAGAAAACGGTACGACGCTGAAAATTGATTCCAGACATTACAGAGAAATTAGAAAGAACCATTTACGACCTCTCTCTCTCTCTCCTCCTCAATTATGGCTGCCCTTCCTTCTTCTTCTTCATCCGCCATTTTTGCTCTGTTTCTCATCTTCTCTGTTTCTTCCTCTGCTTCTTCGTCGTCGTTTAATCTCTCGACGCTCACGTTCGACGAGGCGTACGCTCCGCTTTTCGGCCATTCGAATCTCCTCCGCTCCCCTGATGGCCGCTCCGTTCGCATCCTCCTCGACCGCTCCACCGGTAATCAGTGTTTTCAAAATCGTATCGTTATACAAAGCTATTTTAGTATGATTTTATCTCGATTTTGTTACTGTTTTCGTTCAAATTTTGCGATATTCGATGATTTTTACGATATATTTGATTGTTAATCTCGACGATTCAATCGAAATTTTGAGAAAAAAAAATTCTCCTTCATCATCCTTAATTGTTCTTACCTATTTCCATTTCAATTTGTGTTTGACTTTTTCAATTTTTTTCTCCCAAATGTTGGAACTTAATTTGGACCTGACCGGTTTGGGTCGAACTGACTCGACCTTTTTTGAGTGTGGATACGCCCGACTCGTGATGGGTATAGGGTGAATTTTTGGTCTTTCTTATGGCTCGCCCTATCCTATTATCCAATATAGTCAAAATTGGGATTCCACGTGAAATCGAAAACATGGGTGAAATCGGAATCGTAGTTTTTAATCGTAAAATCGTAAGATTTTATGAACTACTATCGAAACATTTAAGTCAATAACATATTAAGAATAAATATGTAATTAAAATATTTTCATGTTTCATATCTATGTTATTTGAGTTGGTGAGACGAAAAAGAAGACCATTACCCAACTTTGAAAAGTGTATATAAGAAAAAAGAGATAATGTCGGCTCTTAAGTAGTCATTCGAGGAAGTAATAATTATATTTTAGACATTTTTAGTAATAAATTTTAACTTAATTAATTAAAATGTCAAAACAAAACCAATTTAATTTAATTGTCTTTGTTCCGACTTATATATAGTTGTACAAACTGGTAATTTCTCTCAGAAAGTGAAATCGTAAAATACAAGAAAATCGTTGATTTTATAAGATTCTAAGATTTTGATCGAGATTTTACTAGATTTTGCGTGGAATAAAGATCGCTAGAGACCAGTGAAATCGTAAAACCGTAAGATTTTAAGATTAAAATCGGGATTTTGACTACATTGCTATTATCTACACATTTGATAATATTATTTATCTCGACTCGAGTCAAATAATATACAAATTTTTTTCGATAGAAAATTTGTAGGAAAATTATACAATTTTGTATATTATTTATCTTGACTCGAGTCAAATAATATACAAAATTCGTCTAGTCTAACTAGCTACAATTAACCAAAATACTAGCTACACCGCTAGTGACGATATTTTCGATCAATCTTTTCAGGGTCGGGCTTCATATCCTCGAAAATGTATAACTACGGCTTCTTCAGCGCCAACATCAAGCTCCCCGGCGAGTACACTGCCGGCATCTGCGTTGCCTTCTACGTAAGTAACATTACAAATCCAGAATGATTCAAGACATTGGGTCGAATTGTACGGTTTAAAAAAATATATATATATATTTAATTATTTATTATTTTGTACTTGTACGGTAACGCAGATATCAAACGGCGACGTATTCGAGAAGAGCCATGATGAGCTGGACTTCGAGTTCTTGGGAAACGTGAAAGGGAAACCGTGGAGGTTTCAAACGAACTTGTACGGCAACGGGAGCACAAATCGCGGACGTGAGGAGCGATATAGCCTCTGGTTCGACCCTTCAAAGGAGTTTCACCGTTATAGCATCTTGTGGACGGCACGTCAGATCATGTGAGTTTTCGGTTTAACCACTCTTTCGAGTTTTTGGTTACGATCATTAACCGAATTTGGTTAAGTTTGACCGTAACATGGTCAAATTTGGCGATTTTGTTTATGTGTTTGTTGATTTATGTGGTTTGATTTTGGGAGAATAGCATTGTGATCCTATTTACTTTGCCAACTAAACTTATAGCCTCTTATACGATGAATTGTTTTTTTTATCTCCTTCTATTTTGACTATTTTATCGTTTGGATCCTTTCGTTTCAACTTTTGTCTCCGTAACGTTAAATCTGGACACATCAATGGAGAGAGATATCAGAGGTAGGAGACGAAGAGTTGGTTAGAGAGGTAAATTGGAGGTATCATTAAGAGTATGGTAAATTTTGAAATATTTTAAAATCACCTGTTTTATTCGTCGATCTCATCCTATCTAATTATATATACTTATATTCTCAATTAGAAAACATCTTTGTAAGCTAATACATGCCATTGGAGCTAACATGGTGTACTATATGCACAATTACGAAGACAAAAATTGGAACAGAATGACCCAAACGGAAACGTAGCCGAAGTAGGAGGGTAAAAGAACCATTTATAGTATAGGGGTCAAAGTGTTATTTTCTCTTGATTTTTCAATCTTTATTATCCCTTTACTAATGGAACGGAAGGACAGAAACGGAAAAGTGGTCGAAGTAGGAGGGGAAAAAAGAGCATTTTATAATATAGAGGCCTATCTGTTAAGTTGGAAAAGAAAAGGGGCCAAAGTGTTATTTTTCCTCTGATTTTTCAATCTCTATTATCTCTTTTACTAATCAAACCGCCAACTTATGCTGACGTGGAAAATGCAAATAGCTGACGTGGAAAATTATTTGTGTCGTTTTTAGATTCTACATCGACGATGTCCCGATTCGAGAAGTGATCCGAAACCCAGAAATGGGCGGAGAATATCCGGCGAAGCCAATGTCCCTCTACGCCACGATCTGGGACGCATCCAGCTGGGCGACCTCCGGCGGCCGGTTCAAGGTCGACTACAGCTACGCCCCATTCGTCGCCGAGTTCAAGGATCTAGCCCTAGACGGCTGCCCAATCGACGCCGTCGAAGAGCTCTCCACGGCGGAGTACTGCGCCGACAGCCACGCCCGCCTCGACGCCGCCGATTACGTCACGATTTCGGCGAAGCAGCGCCAGGCGATGCGGAGGTTCCGGCAGCGGTACATTTACTACTCGTACTGCCACGACAATGTCCGGTATCCGATTCCGTTGCCGGAGTGTGTGATTGATCCGCGGGAGAAGGCTAGGTTTAAGGATACGGGGAGATTGAAATTTGGGGGCAGTCATCGGAGCCCTAAGCGGCGGTCGAAGAGACGGAATCGGGTTCGGGTCGTGATGGTTGATGACCCGGATATGTGAAAGATTTTTTATTTTATTTTATATTGAATATGTTAATTAATTATGTACTTTGTAAATTGAAAAGGTTTTAATTAATTAATTTGTTTCTATTTCTTGTGATATTTGTTTTTTATTTGTGTTATAGGTTTCTTTGTTTTTGCAATAAGAGAAATTGATTGGTTTTTCATTTTGGTGAAAATATCAAAATACTTTATTTGCTTTTACCCCGAGAGTAAGGAGTCGTTTGCTTGATGGAATTGGGTGCGAGAATTGGGTTTCAATTCCCGGCTCGCTGGAAATTGGTCCAAATAATTGCACTACGATTCTCAGTGAGTTGAGAATTGAAATTCAATTCACAGACCCAATTTCATCAACCATTGAGTAATGTAGGTATTTTTTTATGTTTGCAAATTGGATAGTAGGGTAAGCACACTATCGATATTACCTAGACATTTATCACGAGAAGAAAACATGACAAAAAATTAGTCGGGTAATAAGATTATAAGATTAAGAGGGAGTCTCAGGTGGAAATACCAGAAAAATGAAGAGAATAATAACATTCTTGAGATCGTTTTAAAGTTTAGGTAGGCAATGAACATTTTGTGTATCATGAATCGGATCAGGTAATCAAATCGAGTCGAATATATACTCAAGAGTATATCCGAAACGAGTAATAAATACTCGTAAGTATACCCAAATGGATAATGAATACCCGCGCGCAAGTCATACCACACAACTCTTATAATAGTTAGTCTCAAATACCTATAAAAATAATCGAGACTGCAGGTACCCACTATCCACCTCTCATTCTTATCAACAAGAATGTTAGGTACCAATTGAAAGTGGATTAACCACTTCCACTAAATAATTATCATAATTAGCAACATATTAAATACATATAATTATTTATCTAATTCCACTAATAAAAAAAGATCAACTAAAACCTATACATTGGATCATATGATCACATGATGTACCTTTTTTAATTTTGGATGATTGTAACTTCATACCAAAGCAAAGTAACCTATTTCTCTCTCTTTTATGGTATGTCCAATCACAATCTTTTCATGTCCAACATCACTCTTACTAGATGTTTGTTTCTTGTTTCGAGGTTACGAGTATCAGAGGTCCTTAATTCGAATGTTATATTCAGTAGCAGATTGTCTTAGAACGAAAAAGTGCCCGGTGCGGGGATAGGTGCATCCTAGAGCTGTATCAGACTAGAACATTGTTGTTGTCCTTATGGTATGTAGACATGATAACTCGACTTATCAGTTATAATTTTAACGATTTTAGTGGTTGAATCATATATCTTTAGACTCACCAGTTCAACGCGTTGGTACGGTTTTGAGACCATGCTTTTCTTTCTACACACTCTATATAAATGCAAACCCACTTTGAAAAAGGCTTATCATCTCAACAAACATGAGTAGTACTAAGCAAACATCTTCTTCTTCACTTCTCTTTCTTCTTCTACTTCTAACATCTTCCATGGTGGTTGCAATCCATGAAGGAGGCTCTAGCCCCGATCGCCCGAGCCCCTTCGATACGAGGAGAGATACCGGAGGAAGGAAATGGAAGAGAGTGAACCATGGAAGCTTTCGAGGCGGCCGGGCTCGAGTTCCTCACATTGTTGATGATCCAAGTGTTGATAATCCAGCTTCCATTCTATTGCCTTCCTAAGCTGTTTTGTTGCTTGATTTTATCTTCTTTTTTATGGGTTTTGTAATCTCATTGTGTGTACTGGATGGGTCATTTTTCATATTTTGGGTGTAATATTGTAATTTGGTTCTTTAATTAATGTTTAATGTGATATTATTGGTAATTTAGAATTGGTTAGAGTGGTCCATTTAGTGGCTCGTTTGACGGTGAATCTCACGGTCTGGGTGGATGAGAAGAAAAAATTGATGGTATTTCGTAATATCGTATTAATAACTCGATGGCCCCACCAGAAATGATAATTTGAACCCGAGAATTTTGGGTTTGATCTAATCTAGCCTTTTTTTGGGTTGATACTAGTTAATATCGCTACAAAGATCGACCCCAATCACACCTACCACGAGACAAGTAATGTGGTATTGAAGTAACCGCGCAACCCAAACCGACCTAAAACTCGTCACTGACCATACCTACCACGAGACGAGTATGGTATTGAAGTACCTACCCAAACCTAGACCCACCCAAACCCGACCAGGACCAAAGTACCTGCACGACCCAAAGCCACTCGAAACTCGTCCCCAACCATACGTACCACGGGACGAGAGTTTATGGTCCCTGCCCAACCCAAACCCGACCCGAACCCATTCCGAAACAAACCACATACCAATTAACCAAGAAAAACAACCATAAACCAATATGATAAAAACCGGTTTAAATCAGTTACAAAGCTTTCCCAACCATTTGTTCAGAACCCACAGATCAACCTGAGAAGAACTTTAGACCAGATTTACAGAAAAGATCCAATCTTTGTTACTATATATACGATAAATACACATAGATAGAAGAACCCTAGCAATCTCAGATTGCAGATGATGCATTACATTCCTCCAGTAACTGCAGCAGATTGTGTTCCGGAGCGCTCACCGAAGGTAGGATCGATCTACGGCGCATTGGAGGCTGTCGGCCAGATTCGGGCTCAGGGGCTGCTTCACCACTGCCGTCTTCTCTCATCACGGGCAGGTCGTTCCTCCTGCGTACCGTCGCTGTTACCCTCTCCTTCCATATTCTTCCGTCCTGCATTGATCGATTCAGTTTTTGACAAGTTTTACCGTTAGAATCTCGAAAAATGTTGTGTTTTCATGGAAGAAACAACTAACTATGAAGCACAATGCTGTTCAATCTGAGCTAGACTAGACATAGAACGGGACAGAATCCGGTATCTCGTGTATTTTAACAACAATCGTAGGTAAACGATCTGTACAATCTCGAATGCAGATTGTTTACCGAGTATTCTATGAACTATCATACAGGAAAGCAGCTGTAATTAAACCCTAAACCGTAAATGCTGTTCAATCTGAGCTAGACTAGCCATCAAACGAGACAAAGTGTCGAATCTCGTGTATTTAACAGCATTCGTCAACTAAATTAGCCGGTAAACGGTCTGTATAATCGCTAACAAAGATCGTTTACCGAGTATTCAATGAACCATCCTACAGGAAAGCATATATAATTAAACCCTAGCCTGAAGAAGAACATCACTACCAGTCTACCATTACCAAGAACGAGATCATATAACATGTCGAGAATCTGTTCACGCTATTCAAGCTCTATGCAATCAAAGTGCTTACATTAAGAATCGAAGGCTCGGGTGTCGGGCACTGAATAGGTTGATCATTGTCAAGAGGCTCAATCGGGTGCTCAACCGGCTTAAACTCTGCAGTCACCTGAATGCCATGGGGAGCAGCAACTGAAGCCACAGTCTCCGACCCGGCAATGTCTGTACTTGGGGGTATAGCCTCCCTATCATCCTGCTCCAAAATACAATGAAAACCAGAAACATAATTCAAAAATCGAACCTAATTCGAACTCAAATCATTGCATCAAAATACCATATACAGAAAGATACCACTGAACACCAGTTGCATCAAGTACCATACAACATCTTACGGCTGATCATTAAAGGTGGTTTCTTCTTTACGTTTCATTCCGAAATCGAGAATCATTTCAGCCATTTATAGCTTCTAAACATGCTATTAGAACTCGTTGATTCCACGATCAATTCATCATCTAACATGTACGAACACTTCGAATCTCGATTCATTGCAGATGATCCGAACACAAAGGATCAGTAAACGCTTCTTCCTTTCATTCATTCCGAATTCGATCATTTCTATCTTCTACATGTTATAATAACCCTCTGACTTAGTTTTTTCTCCATTGAAACCAGCTCGCCACTGAAGAACAAGACAAAAATAGCAGTTTGATTCCATGGCCAATTCACTATCAAACTTGTTCAACCCTTAGACGACAAACAAGCAAGACACGGTACAAGAAAGTCTGAGCTAAAACACTTCAAACGCCTTCAGTAATAAACAAGCTAACTCTTCTAAGAACCCTAATAACAATTTGGGAATCCTAATCAGAACCCAGCTAAACAGGAGTCTAATCAAATCACTACCCACAAAAACAGCTCAAAATCATGAAGAAGAGTAGAGTTTATCTTACGAGGGCGCTCTGCGTTCGTCTATGAGAAGCTCTGCTTCCAACGGACAGCCTGGAGAAAATCCCCACCATTTTCGATCCTTTGAAGAAGACGATCAGAAGAAAAACCCGGAATAGATGATCAAAGTGAACGATCAGAAGAAAACCAAACCCAGAACAGTCCCCCTGGTTCGTCTGCTACAATCTCTGTAACAGTTGACTCTCTACAGCTCGATTGGGGAAGAAGAACAGATTATAAGAGAGAATCGCTCTGTGTTTCTCTTTCTATCTGTCAATGTCGAGGTGTCTCGATCAGGGAAAAACAAAAGGGTGGGTGAGGTTGCTTGACGCTAGAGGTTCGTTTGCTGTTTGGCTAATATCTGGTTTCTGGATTCTCAATTATTCATCTCTTTCTACTCGAAATGATGATCCAATAACCAGACCGAAATTGGCTCGAAAAAAATCACTTGTCCGAGACTCAACTCGATTCGATTCTGCTTAATTCTCGATAAGTTGATTCGATTAGGAGCTCAATTACGTAAGCTCTCGAGTCAGCTCGAGTTCTAGCTCAATAGCACGTTAAAACTAGCAAATCGAGTTAAAATGAATAGAAAGGATAAAAACCGGTCAATCATGATCAAACCAAACCGAAATTTGCTCAGAAACTAACAACCATGATCGATTTGATTTCATGAGCCACTCATGTTTCTTTTGATAACCATTAGGAATTCGGTTTGACTAGAACTCGAGCTGGAATTTCGAGTACGAACTCTACTCGGCATAGCTCATATGCAACCCGTGTTTAGACTAGACTCGGAGATCAAACCGGTGAGTCATCGAACGAGGCTAAAAAATAAATCGCATAATAGCCACACGATTTAATTAGTACGATCGAACCGATACAGAATTCGAATTCACAATTTTACAAAAGCGAACCGCCATAAATGATCGAACCGGTACAAGAATTCAAATTTGATCATCTTTCGAACAGCGAAAGATCGAACCGGTGTCATCTTTCGTGGCGATTTCGATTTTGGATCTAACAGTTTAAGCAACCATGGATCCTAGATAAGAAAACACTCTCTTCTTGAACTTCTTAGCCAGCTCCAGAGTTTCTGATTCCCCAGTTGTTCTACCATGGCGATTCGAGGTCTGTTCGTTCGAGGACAGCCTACTCGCAACCTCAATCGTTAAGCTGGCCATGTCTCTGCTACCCGTCAGCACTCGCAAGACTATGGCTGAGGATCCAGGATTGGACACGAGTCGGTTCAGCAGTATCAGGGCCTCCCGGGTCAGCATCGTCCTGCATAAAAACAATGAAGTTTGAACAGAGTTTGCATCGATCTACGAAACAATGGTGTTAAAGTACGTACCTTGCTCGAACTTTTTCGACAGATTCAGCAGAGTCTGATCCTTCCAAACTCCTCTCTGATGCCAGTTCTTGCAAGATCAGCATCAGGAAGTTCGCCCCTCCAGATACTCGGTGACCAACGAGGATTTCGTAGCCAGACTTTTCGGAAGCAGCTAGAAATGCCAATGTAGCAATAGCTCTTTTGCAAAGCTCTATCTCCTGAAGATCTCCACTAGTTATATTAAGCCTAATCGAAGTTTTGATGTTGAAAAATACCGAGCTTGAGCATACCTGTACACTGTTGCCACTGCAAGGAATGCATTCTGCCAAACCGCTGAGGACGAAGCTGTACACATAGGAAATCGAAACGGGTTTCTCGCCCTTTGCAGCAATGGTACGTTCCTCGTGGCAGCCAGAGCAGAAAGAGTTCAATATCTTCAGACCTGCAAAAACAGAAGAACGAACAAATTGATGTAGCTAGACAATGCGCGGCTCTGAAGATATCGTAAAGAAATCGAGTAAAAACCGGGTTCAAGTTTACAGTTTAGGAGTAAGAACAGCAGATGAACAGCTCCCTTTTGCACAGAGAATCCAGCTTGCCTCTTGAGAAATTGAGTGATGCTTTGTAACACTGTTCTTGAGCCATACCTGTACCGAGTTATAATAAGCTTATAATTTCTCATTTCGCCACGAGAAAACACTTATAAAGGAACTCACTTTTCCCGTTCAACGGATGCATTACTTCTCGAAACGATCATGTTCATGATGGATATAGCCTCGAACCGTACACGTTCATTACTATTGTCCACGGCGATTTGAAGCATCAGCTCAAATAGCGAATGCCAGTTTACACAAGAGACTGGGGATGATACAGTACTGCTATCCGGAAGTCCAGCATAGGACTCCTGAATGGCATTGAACAGATCCGTCTCCTTGCTGCTACCGTCGCAGTTAAGTCTCTCGAGTTTGACATTGTTCCTGAGATCGAATGGAAGTTCGTAACGTTAAGAAAGGAACTTAAGAAGTCCTATTATAGAGACTAGACCTTAAAAACCGATATCATTTCAAGTATCGGAGAAGTCCTAGTAAACTAACTCCAGTGCCAAATCTGCTATAAGGACATTCAGCTTATGATGCTTCAGTGTTTTCAACTTCAAGGAATCATGTACGATTCACCGACACTATCGTTTCCATCTGATTCGGACTAACCAAAACATTAACTGAACAACCCGTAATCTGTATATACTGTCTCCAGTCTCCAGTAATTAATGCCTAAGAAAGCAGGGAATAAGTAAAGCATAGTCTTTTACCTTCTTCCTGGCTTGCTTCCAAGACTCAGAAGATGCTTCAGAAGAACATGCAATATACACAAACAACTATGCAAAATTTCTACCTGAATCAAATAATCACCTTGTTAGCATCAAGTATAAAAAGGAAAGCCGAAGAACATGGAATCGAGATACGTCTACAACTAGTTCTCATCAAAGACACGTGAAACATCGAAGCACTTTAAGATGTAGCACGAAGGTACAGAGTATGGAAGACATTGTTGCAACTTACATTTTCAACACCACACAGATCAAGCAAAGGTCCGAACAAAGCCTCCACCTTTAGCAGCCTGTTACTTGCCTAAAATATGGTAGCAAATGAAGAAAAGAGAGACAAAAATACCGATTAAGCAAACGATGTTTTACATGGTTCGCTAAATAAGTATGAAACCGGTACATGGTTAAGGAAAGAAGCACGGCTATAAGCCTCACCTTTATCATGACATTGTACAATTCAGATACTTTTGTAGCATCAGAAGGACAAAACCCGTGTACGTGGTTCGAAACAGAAGCGGAAGTTGCAGTTAAGCTCATGGTCCCAAACAGAACACGAAACTCTTCTGTACATGCCATCAGCAACTTAGAGATCAAATTTCTTCCCGACTGTTCATCGCTTGTACATCCCCAAATGGAGAGCAACTTCTCATGAAGACGCACAGAAGAAGATGATGCGCCATGGTTTGCATCTCCTCTGTTAGGATCATCATCTTTATCAGTTTGAATCCCTACAGCCCTTGAAGATGAAGCCACTAACACAATAACAAGAAATGTCAAGGATCAACATTGAGAAACAGATGCAGCTGATAACCAAGAAAAGATAAACAAACAAACCCGTCAAACCTACATCTTTCTCTCCGAAGATCCTCCAGTGGTTCGTTGTTTTCAGACTTGAAATAGTCGTGCTGAGCATCCATGTCATGGCCTTTACCATGCCTGCATCCAACTCTCAGAATTCAAAATCTCTACAAGTCGATCACAATAAACATAACTACGATTCATCCATGCCAAGAACAATAACTAATAACACTCACAAGTTCCTAGCCTTTGAAGAGTTAACATCACCACGAGAACGTGAACGTTCAACCTGCTCATGATTCTTAATCCTCTCCTTCTTTAGCTCAGAACATTCATGCTCCTGAAACAAAGCATATCCAACGAGCTCTAGAACTAAGAAAACAGTTGCAGATACATAGAAACTGTTCAAGCTGAAAGAGAGGAATTACCATTTGCGCCAGTTGCTTAGATCGTCGTTCCAACTCCAACTACCAAACAACACTCAACAATCAGCAACCAATTGCAAACGCAGTAAGCAGAAGAATGATGAACTGGTAAATGGCGGGAAGAAGAAAAAAATTAAAAATCCCCAAACCTTGAGGCGCCGAATTTCATCATCTTTCTGGGGCGAAGAAGAGGACCCATTGAGATCCGATTTCTCAAGGACGAGAGGTCTCTGAGTGAGCTCACGAGGAGGCGAGTAACTAATAGCAGAAGAAACGCCGTCGCCGGCACGAAATGGCGGCGGCGGAGGCGGCGGCTGGAGGTGGTAGGGCTTGGGTTTGGAAGAAGAGGAAGCGGAGGATCCGGTGAGAGCGACTACCTCTTCGACCTGTAAAAGCTCGTCCACGAAGGCGTCGTCCCAGTCGTCGAAACCTTCGTCTACTTTTTCGCCGCTCATCGGTCTCCGGCCACAAAGATCGGAGCTTCCCACGGCGGAAGTTAAGTGAAAACGACTCTGGATAAACGGCGGTTGGGCTTTGGGCCCATAAGAGATGAAAATTGGGCTTTTCAGAGTAGTTGGGTAAATGTAAATGGGCTATCCGAGTGGTTGTGAAACCGGTTTTAACCCCGGTTAAGATACTAGGTTATCTAAAACCATTCCGAGCTATACAACTCATGTATAAGATACATATCGGGTTTAACCTGATATGCAACGGTGAAATTTCACAACATTGATGAGTCATGACGAAATTTTCAGTTGTAAGATAAAAGAGGAAAGAAATGATAAACTCGTACATTTAACAAGTTTAATCTGGAATAAAATTTTGCGGGCAAAATCATCAACCGATTCGACTCTTTGCCGGGGCCGGATTAAGAGCGACCCATAGCAACGAAATGCATATCGAGATGAGCCCGGACCACACAAACACAATAGTGGGAGTCTTCCCTCTTTTCCCCATAAGCCCCTTTGCAAATGGGTAGAGATGAACAAGCACCCACAAGCTAAACAAGGCACTACCTGTGAAATTCTCCCATCTCGAAGTGTCACTAGAGATGGTCCTAGAGAACCCTATCGCGATCCCGACAATGTTCACTATGATGATGGTGCAAGGAGGGATCATGAGCGATGTCCACTTGATGAGGTACATTTCAGCGAATTCGTCACTTCTGTCATTGTCGATGTCCCTCTTCAGCTTGGCAGAGGGTTTTGACGTTTGGTTCAGTGAGATTTCGACCCCAACGATGGATTTCAGCAAGCCCTGAACCAAAGCTGCTAGATGGGCGCTCGTGCCTCCTATGACCCAGAACTGCTCGTCCCTCCACCACTCTTCTAGCGCCACCCCTGACCACTTGATCTCAAGGACCGCCAATATGGCGAGTGTCACAGTCACAATGAGGAGGTAGACCAAGAAGTCCACACCCGGAGACGGGACAATGAGCTTGTCCGTGAAGAGGGACAATGCTGGCAAGAAGCAGTACACCAAAAGGAAGATCGACGAGAAAGGGCGGATCCCCACATTGAGGTACGCGACCCGTTGCAGAAATTTGAGCTTCCTACCTGCCAATAACGCGTTATTGCGCGAGAAGAGGATCTCAACCGACCCTGTCGCCAGCCTCAACACCTCATGGAGCCGGTTCGTGAGATTAATCGTGGCAATTCCACGAAACGCGTCCGGTCTAGTCACGCAGTAGACCGACCTCCAACCCCTCTCATGCATCCTATAGCCCGTGACCACGTCCTCCGTGGTCGAACCGTACATCCACCCCACTTTCCCTCCCCACTCCGTCTTGTCCTCATACCAACTCGAGATCACGTTCATGGCTTCTCCAATCGTCGACGAACTCAACACCTCTTGTTGACCAGTCAACGCACCTAAGTTAGTCAAAATCAAGATTAATCATCATAATCAACACACCATTCTAACCCCAATTTTAATTCAAATTTACGATACTAACCTCGAGCTCGCCCATTATTTACAGAAGGACGATCAGCCAACGGTAACCCTTGGTAAGCAGCGACCCGAATCGAATCAACGAACAAACTCGAATTCCCAAACTTCTTCGGTATAAGAGCAACATTCATCGAAACGACGTCGTATTCCATACTATCCATTTCAGTAGAAGACCGGCTCACCTGACCCGACCCGGACTCAAAAACAGGGGAAACCGCCATCGCCGCCGACGAGTTCTTCCGTTTCTCCGGCGGATCGAACCCATAAACAGCAGTCCGGCGAAACAAACACCCAGTCCCAACATACACCGGCCCCTGAATCCCGTCCAAAGCTCTCATATTCACATCGAAGAAAACAGAGTTCCGATTAGCGTATCGATCCGACGGGTCAACTCCTTCGTACCTATGCGGGTACTGGACGAAGCAAATGTCTTCGCCGCCGCCGTCGATCATGAAGCAGATTCCTTCTCTGAGAGATTGGGAGTTGTGGACGTAGTGGTCGGAATCGAGGTTGAGGACGAAAGGGCCGTTGGACATGACTGCAGAGACTCTGACTATGGCGTTCATTTCGCCGGCTTTCTTGTTGTGGTCGTAGCCGGCGCGCTTTTCCCGAGAAACGTAGATTAGGGTTGGTAATCGGAGGTCTGATTCGTTTGGATTTGGGGAGTCTTCGTCGGGTTCTGATCGGTGGATTGGATCGTCGGTTGTCGGCGGCTGTAACATTACCTGAAAAGGGGATGATTGAAAGATTAGTAAATTACCAAATAAGTCTTTTTTACTAGTGTTTTAACAAATCGGTCCGGGTGGTTTGACCGTGAACTATGATTTTCAAACCCATTCAATACTAGTTCCGGATCGGTCTAATTAATTCTCATAACCATGGTCAAATAATGATTGATTAGTAATTATATTAGAGTTGTGTCGTACCATTTTGACGAGTAATTTATAGTCTAAGATGTAGTATATTATTTCGAAAACACTGTTCACTACTACATACCGTTAGATTAACTGTTCAAAATTAGCTTTATTATGAAATCATTTTTATGCGTAGGAAAATGAGAAATTTATAGCGTTGAGTTAGATGTAAGTTTATGAAAATATAGAGGATAAAGTGCATTTATCCCAAATTAGTTATGATGAAAAGTGAAAACACGATAAATCATATTATTTTTTATTTATATACCGATCTGTTCATTTATGGTATCGAAATTTATTAAGTTTAGGAGTAACAATTTTTCATAATATCGATTTGTTAACGCTTTCTTTTACTCTGCCTGCCTCCTTAAATCCTACGGGAGCTATCTTAGGTATAAAAAAAAACATAATACGTAGTTGATTATTCTATCTTAGGTATCTAGTTGTTGATATTAGGTACCGATTTAAATTTATAGGCATCAATTTTACTGTAATCTAATTGAAATACGAGATTATAAACTTCAGTTTAGCTCAACATAAAAGGTAAAGTGCATTTATCCAAAAAAAATAGTGACCAAAGTGCAATAAATAAAAGTTAGATGGAATATTAAACGGTTAATACTTAATACGCAATTTACTCTTTGATCGGTTCATTTCGTTTTACCTGGATGATACTCGAATGGTCAGCTCGGTTATGCCCGGTCGAACCAGGAGTCCACGTCCCAGCCCAGTGGGTCCCATCAGCCATCCACGTGGCTCTCGGGATCTTCACCCGCTCAAATGCCTCGTCATCATCTCCACTTTCCTTAATCTTCTTCATCGCCTTAATCTCCTCGTGTGTATTGTACGCGTCCGACCGCCGGCGAATTGAGTCCGGCAGCCCGTTGATGCAGACCTTGAACTCGTCGTACTCGCGCTTGACTCGCCGCCGGTCTCTGACGAAGTCTGGCCGGACTTTGTCCTTGTACGGATCTCTCTTCAGCCCGAAGTACGCATCCGGGTTTCTCGGCTCTATGCCGTGCTTCTTACAGAAGGGAACCTGTGAAGGACCATAGTGGAAATTTAGTTATAGTGTAGTGACTAATTTGTAATTATTGATAGGGTTGGCAAATGGTTTGGTTCGGGTGTTGATAGGTTCGGTTCAGATTTCCTGCCCGTTATTTCCTGGTGGGGTAAAATAGTAAACTTCATACCGTACTCATAACTGTTTTTTATTATAACTATAACTAACTACACAAACTATAATATTTTTCAAATATTTAAATTTATAAAATTATTAATAAAAAAACCATATTATGTCATTTAAATATTTTATTATTCTAATGGTAAAAAGATGAAATAATTACCTATTATAATTTATAAAATAAAACAACCTTTAAAATAAAACAACCTTTGTATGAATAATTGATTAACCGCATTGCATTTTTCGTGAAATCAATAATCATAGTCTAACTGTATTTTTTTGTAATTAACCACTAACCAAACGGTAGGTTAGTCTGGTTAAACCGTGTAGTGCGTGGTTACACCGCAAATCATAATTTTGAATAAACATGTACCACAAATCGAACCACTAATTGTAAATACGATTAGCCATTAACTGCTAACCACCCATTTCAGTGCAGTTAGTTGTCGACCACTAACTAATTTCTAGCCCTACCTGCATATAACAGTTTTTTAATTTACTCATACCCTATAAATAACTGATTAACTCGAGTTTTATCATATTTGACCGGTTAGGATTCAGACACATAACCAACTCAAGTTTTATCTTACTGAACTGAATACTACAGTGTCTTTATAATATAGTATAGTGACTATTTTGTAATTACCCAAACTCTGGCGAAGCTGGCGGCCTCCGCCATAGCCTCGAAAGTGAGGAGGGACCCGCCGTCGTCGGAGACATAGCAGGAGAGCTTTTCCACAGGGTAATCGGCGGCGAGGACTGATAAAACAGTGTTGGCCGTCACTAGCGGCGGCGGATCGGACGAAGTGGAGACGATGACGTCGATTCCCGGCAGATCGGATTTTCCGGCGGGGTAAGGGGATTCGAATTTTTCCTTCAGGAGGTCCAGATCGACGGTGCGCTTCACTGGACGGAGCTTGGGGAGCTGGTCTAGTATCCATGTGAAGGAGAACCAGAGCTCGCAGATTACTGACATCCCCCATAGCCAGATTGCTTCGTCGTTGGGGTTGGTTATCCTCCATTGTAGGAACATTACGATTGCAATTATCCGAATTACGATGAACAACCTGGAGAAAATGGAATTCATTTTTTAGTCATGATTGTTTGAATATTTGCCATATTGGTTGACTTTATTTTTTTGCTATCTCGCCTGTTAGATTAGCGATTTCATTGCATAGTTAACAAATTTTACCCTACTTAGAGAATTAACTTGCAAGTTACCCTCTTTGGGAATTAAATTTCCCACAAATCTCACTACAAGAAAAAAATCTCTTTGACCCATAAAAAATAGGTTATTATTTAAATTATTTCATCATTGAAAATCTAGATTTGAATCAAATTAACGAATGGAATACAAAATTTCAGGAATAAAAACCCTTATAGTAATTTTAAAAAATTCAATTCGAGTTTACTTACCGATAACTTCCAATGATAGCACCAGGGATACCAACCGTCCGAGTCAACGCCTTCCTCTCCTTCTCCCCACCCAAATCCACCACACCACCATCCTCCACCGAGTCAAACTCACTCTCAACCCGCCCATTCCCATCCACAACAGTCAACGTCCTATCCAACCGACCCAAACTCTCCTTCTCATACGCCACCTTACACCCGAAACACTCTCCACCTTCCTCCACCGCATCCTTAAAACACTCCCCACACACCCTATACCCACACCTACACGAGTCATCCTCCATCGCCCTAGCATCACACCCGCGGACCTGGCACAACCCAGACCCATCAGACCGATTTCCAACCGATCCAACCGGTCCAGGTCGTGCCATCACAGACAGAGAAGTACTAGAGGTGTCAATATTGATCATCGGACGACGGTGTGTGTCCGGGGTGGGAGGGATGTGGACGGTGTAGGTTGTGGCGGACTCGATGCTGCTGTTCCCAATCTCACTACTGTCGTAGTCTCGGTAGTTGTGGTGGACCGCGAGGGTGGATGGACGGCGTGCGTGGTATGGGTCCGAGTTGGGGTTTGCCATTGTTTGGACTGGATCGTGGCCTCTATTTGGTTAATTAAATTTTAATTAGCATTTTGGGATGAAGAATTAGATATATATAGAGGAGGAGATTCATTGAAGGTGATCAATTTTGTTCTGTTTTTTGGAAGGTTGGGATAAAATTAATATTTAATAATGAGTTGTATATAGACGTACGTAAGCCGTTAGATGAATCTAGATGTATTAATAAACTTGTATAGTGAGGGTAATTTAATGCTTAATATTGTCTTCAACGAATTAATGGTCGATTAGTGGTTCGATTTGGATGACTGAATAAGTTGGATGGGTTGAGTGACTATTCGTTCCTGTTGATCTTTGATCGCCCTTCAAGTCTTTTAAGCGTTTTCTTATAATGTGTGATGAACAAAGAATAGTAAGAGGCTAGTATAGAGGGGTAAGTTGTAATCGTGTATGATTTGAGTAATGGGAGACAGAGAAGTATCAAGGGTTATCTCGTAGGCGTATGGACCCTGGATGCATGTATAGCTTGAGAGCGTATGACATAGGACGTGTAAGTTGGTATACTGGTGATGTATTGTCCCAAATGTTGGGGTCAATATGATATTTATAGCTTATTGGGATGTGGGTTGAGTCGCTACGTGTTGTAGGCTAATTGGTGACCCTGAGTTTGACGAGATCTCTTTCGTGAATAATCCTAAAGACGCCCGACCTGATGGGCTGTTAGGCTACGTCTTTGGGCTTTTGGTCTTGCTGGTTGGACAAACCATCGAGTCAGAGCCTATCAAGACCTGATTTGTTTGTGTCATTCCAGTTTTATCGATTCTAAATAAGTATTATCTACTATGTAATAAACATGATCTATTTTGATTTGATGCATCGGAGGAACACCGTAACACAGCCATAAGTTCTAGTCCAAGGAGTGAGAAAATTAGCCACCATGTTGCACGTCCTATAATTTTTTTTTCGATTCAAATAAGAATGTTTATCACCGATATTAATAAAGGTGTTAGCAAAAAAATCACAAAAAATTAAATTAAACATCTAAATATAAAACCAAAAAAAAAAATTTCTGGGCCGGGCTTGGGCCCAAATCTCTGATGAAGTCGGCCCAAAAATCCGCCATTGTTCCTCCTTTGACCCATTGCTTCTCTCTCTGTCATTTCTAGTTTTCTTAGAGCTCACGATAGGAACTACTATATCACCGAATAAAAGGAAGAAAAAAAAAAGAGAGAAAAGCTTCAGCAAAGATCGAAATAGGGGTTTTGCTCGTAATCAGGTTTCCGTCTCCACTGCTCTACTGTGTTCATCCCCCACGAAATTCTCCGCCATGAGTGCTCTCCAGTACCTCGAGTCTCAGCGCAACGCGCAGCCGGAGCTCGCCGAGTGGTACAACTCCCTCGCGGATCTGTACCAGAAGAAGCTCTGGCACCAGCTCACTTCCAAGCTCGAGCAGTTCGTCGCTCTCGCCGTCTTCCAGGTCTTGTTTTTGAAATTTCAAATTTCGTCGTTGCTTCATTTCGCGGTTTTTCAATCTGGTGTCTGGAAGCTTCTTTGCCGCCAGTTAGGGTTTTCAATTTCGCGGTTAGCTAGGTCTTTTCTGCTTCATTTGTCGGGTTTCAATCCGGTGTCTGGAAGCTTTATTTGTGATAGTTAGGGATTCCAGATCTGTAAGGAGAATTTGCTGTCCTAGTTTGCTACGAATCGGTGCTTCACGAGGAAGCTATTGTACGTTTCCCGTAGTTGTTTGTTCTTGTGTCGTAGGTAGGAGTTGTTGAAATTTGAATGACCTAGGAGCTAGCTATGGCTGTCAAGGTTCTTTAGTGTTGAGAATTGGAGCTGATTTGGATGACTGAATGTAACTTCTGTTTATATGTAAGTCTACTGTGATTCGACATATGTTGATTTGGTGCGCTTTGATTCAAATGCAGGCTGGTGATGCTCTCATTCAGCTGTACCACAATTTCATCACGGACTTCGAGACGAAGATCAATCTGCTTAAGCTAGCTCACTTTGCTGTTGTGGTTTCTCGGCAGTACCAGGAGAAAGAAGCTGCTATCAGCTATCTCAATGGGGTGATCGAGAAGCTAAGGGAGACCAGGGAGCAGCGTATAGAGGAGCCGATACTTTATATTAAGATGCAAATAGCCATGTTTAAGCTCGAGCAAGGCGACCAGAAGGAGAGTAAGAAGCTTCTAGATGATGGGAAGAGTACGCTGGACAGCATGACTGACATTGATCCCTCCGTGTACGCTAGTTATTACTGGGTTGCGTGTCAGTACCATAAGTACCGTCAAGAGTTTGCTGATTTCTACAGAAGTGCACTTCTGTATTTGGCATATACATCAGTGGAGTCGCTATCTGACTCGTTTAAGCTGGTAATTCTCTTGTGTCTGCTGGAATAGATCACAATACTTAGAAGGTCATGCTTCTTAATTTCATTACCTAAGGTAATGTTATGCTTTATGCTTATCAAAATTACTTGCCGAACTGATGTGGCTAATTAAAGTTGATCCACTGAAGCTTTCTGTTGGTATTCTGAATCCATGAAGAAGAGACCAATATTTCATGTTCTGTCTTAGAAATTGAGCTCATATCTACACATGTAGATCGTTGGATTGCTTATCTTGTTAATTCATCATTGTGAATTCTTGTTAGTGGGACTTGGATATGGTGCATCTTAGTAGACTGAAAGATGCATAGGTGAAGAAGTAATTATAGTTAGAACTCATATTTATCGGACTTTGATAAAGTGTTTATTTCAAGCTCCAATGGTTTGTGTTAAGGAACTAGATGTGAACTATAATATGGGTTTGTGATTTGCGTTAGTACTTGGCTGTCATATTATGTTAGGGGTTTGGTTGTCATAGGTGCTTATGTATATTTTGTTTTTCTTGACATCTTGTAGGACTTGGCATTTGATCTGTCTCTTTCAGCGCTTCTGGGAGATAACATCTACAACTTTGGGGAGTTGCTTGCCCATCCTATTGTGAGAATTCTAATCCTTATGTTTATCTTTAATGATGAATGGCTTCCACGTGCGACTTAAGATGCTTGAACAAGTCTAAATCTTCAGTTTTAATCCTTTCCCCTTATGAAAACATCGAAAGAAGATTCTCCAAGTTGTACAGTAGGAAAATTGCTAGTATCGAAAGAAGAGTCTAGCTGTGAAATTGTGCTGTATAAAGCAGAATTCTGGACCAAGCATAACATAAAGACTCGTCCTTTCAGTAAGAGTAAAATCATGTAGAAGCATCAATGGTAGTTTTGTGTCTCTGTGACAATGACTTTCCTAACACTGGTGCAGATTAAGAGCCTTTCGGGTACACAAGTCGAGTGGCTCTACTATATCCTCCAAGCATTCAACTCCGGCGATCTAACTCGCTATCAAGAACTATGGCACGTGCACGAGTCTGCCCTGAAGTCTCAGCCAGCATTAGTCGAGAACGATAAGAAGCTTCTGGAAAAGATCAACATTCTGTGCCTCATGGAGATCATCTTTAGGTATGTTCAGCTTACCCCATTGTTGGGACCAGCTAATTTGCTACTTCTTCTGTTCCATTGTCTAAAACGAGGTATACTATCTTGCAGCCGTCCTTCTGAAGACCGAACCATTCCATTGAAAGCCATTGCTGAGCGCACAAACCTTTCAATCGAAGAGGTTGAACATCTCTTAATGAAGAGCCTCTCGGTATTTCTTTCTTCTCTCCGAAATCCATATCGAATGTCTAGTTTCCTCAGAATAGTGCTGTAATAAACCTGTCGTCCAGTTATGGTAGTTCCATTGGTTTCGAACTGAAAATGTGAATGAAACGATACCTTAGTCCTAATGCTGTTCTTCGCGGCATCGCAGGTCCATCTCATTGAGGGCATAATCGACCAAGTCGAAGGCACGGTCCACGTGTCATGGGTGCAGCCTCGAGTCCTGGGGATCCCACAGATCAAGTCATTGCGAGATCGTCTGGATGGCTGGTTAGGTAAAGTACACACGGCATTGCTCTCCATCGAAGCCGAAACGCCTGATCTTGTAGCGTCATAAAATCCTATCTCGTTTCTGCCCTTCATACGAACGAATTTCCCTAGTGCCGAAAAAACACGGAGAGAGAGAGAGACTTTAGCTATAGGCTGCTTTCCTTTTTGTGTCAAATCTTGTTGCATCTCAAAGTAGCCATTTGATCAATACTCTCTGTAACCTTTTCCCCCCTTTAGTTCATGTTTCGTCGGTGATGTCGACGATCATCGGAGATTCGTAGAGGTTAAATCGGACGGGGCATTGTGGTCATTTCCATTTTCTGTGTTTTGAACTTAACTTGAAGATTGTTTACTGCTTTAGAACTTTGTTCTTAGCTTTCCTGTTTGCCAATTGATGGATTGATCTCTTCCGTACAAAACGGTTTGACCATTGATCTGATGTGGTTGAACCGAGCTGATTTTTTATCGTTCATCTGACCGAATTTGGTTACCTGTAAAACTGGTGGCTTCTGAAATGCCCGGGTTTTGGTTGTATTTATCGCTGGTTGTATTGCTTTACCCGCTTCGTACTTAATGAGATGAGTAGTTATAACTGTAAAAAAATCGAGCAGTGTCAGCGGTGATGAGGAGAAATGACTGAAAAAGCTATTATCAACAACTATGGTGTAGTACTGAAGCGTAACTCATTTTACAGTGACAATATACTTCATAACGAATTAAAATCGAGCAGTGTCAGCGGTGATGAGGAGAAATGATTGAAAAAGCTATTATCAACAACATAGTGTAGTATTGAAACGTAACTTATTTTACAGTGACAATATTACTTCGTAACGAATTAAAATCAAGCAGTGTCAGCGGTGATGAGGAGAAATTACCGAAAAAGCTATTATCAACAACTGTCGAGTAGTACTGAAGCGTAACTCATTTTACAGTGACAAGATCACTTCACTTCGTAACGAATTAAAATTTTAAGATATGTTTGTAACTCGACTCGGAGTTTTAAGACATATTTAACCTTATTTTCTCGTTACTATTACTCTCTAAGGCATGTGATTTGTGAAGGTAAAAAAACCGGTTTGATTAATTAAAAACGGTTTGATTCATTAAAAAATCGGTTTTCTCTTCACTAACTAGTAACTACCAACTTACCAACCATTCTATCGCTGCACAGAATCTCATACTAAAGCTGCACCGCCGGAGAATCAGCTCAACGGAGACTCCGCCGCCGTCGACTCTGCTGCAGGCGAACAACTTACCACAAATCCAGCACGAAAGCTGAGAGAGCACTATGGCAGTGTAAAGTCCGCCCCTCTTTCATTTCTTTCAAATTTCTGAAGAGATCATTTCGATCAATTTTTTTATACGATTTGATTGATGAATCCATGGAGGAATTTCGCAGAGTTGCTTCAGCTCCTGGAAAAGTTCTGTTGACGGGAGGATACTTGATTCTCGAGAGACCGAATTCCGGGATCGTGCTGAGCACCAGTGCCAGATTCTACGCCATTGTTAAACCTATTGATGACCAGCTAAAGCCCGATAGCTGGCCATGGGTATAGCTGATAAAAACCCTAATCTGATTGAAATTGAATTAGCAGCTACTACTACTGCATTTCAACTATGGATGTTTAACGGTTTTTTCGAATTGTAATTAGGGAAATTCATTCCATTTCCTGATCTGGGATTCGTCATTCTGATCTTGTTTTTTTTTTTTTTTTTCTGGTTTTTTTCCAGAGCTGGTCAGATGTGAAGCTGAATTCTCCACAGCTGAATAGATCAAGCAGCTACAAGTTGAATCTCAAGCATCTAATTCTTCAGCCTGTTTCCTCCAGGCAAGTGTTCTTCTGAGTTCGTGTTCTGATTCAGATGAAGCTTTTGATTTCTTACAGATGGAGAATTGAAATATCTTTCGCAGTGACTCGAGGAATCCCTTTGTTGAACATGCTATTGAGTATGTTGTTGCAGCTGCGAATGCCACCTTGGATGGAACTAAGAAGGATGCCTTGAACAAACTTCTCTTGCAAGGTACCAAATGCTTGAGAAATTATGTTCACGTTCTTCAGTTACTTGTATAAAGGTGTTTGAATTCGATCTTCCGTTCATTCGTATAGGTCTTGATATCACGATATTGGGTGCCAATGACTTCTACTCGTATCGAAATCAGATCGAAGCTCGAGGTCTACCATTGACACCAGAATCATTAGCTGCACTGCCAACTTTCATGTCCATCACATTCAATGCTGATGATGCCAATGGACAGAACTGCAAGCCTGAAGTTGCCAAGACAGGGCTCGGATCGTCTGCAGCCATGACCACAGCAGTGGTGGCTGCACTGCTCGAGTACTTTGGACTGGTGGATCTTACGTCCTCCTCCAATGGTGATCTTGACCTGGTTCATATCATAGCTCAAAGTGCTCATTGCATTGCTCAAGGGAAAGTTGGAAGTGGGTTTGATGTCAGCTCTGCTGTCTATGGAAGCCATCGATATGTCCGGTTCTCGCCTTCCGTGCTCTCTTCTGCTCAGGTTTGTCTGTGAAATTTTCCATTTTTGAAGCTTGCAGAGACATGAGTGTTCATGAGGATGATGAAAATGGCGGCTTGTAGGATGCTGCTAGAGGAGTGCCGTTGCAGGAAGTCATAGTTGATATCATGAAGGGTAATTGGGACCATGAGAGGACCAAGTTCTGTTTGCCGCCATTGATGACCCTGGTAATGTATCAATATATCTATACATCGTCTGTAATTCGACTCAATTTCTAATACAAGTTTTTCCCAAACCATTTCATCTTCAACTACTGATGTTATCTTGATTCTGATTCTGTGTTAAGCTATTAGGAGAGCCAGGAAGTGGAGGATCATCAACTCCATCAATGGTGGGCGCAGTGAAAAAATGGCAGAAAGCTGATCCGCAGAAGTCCGAAGAAACATGGAAACGGTTATCAGCATCAAATTTGGCTCTCGAAACACAGCTTAAAGCCTTAAGCAAGCTTGCAGAAGAGTATTGGAGTTCATATAAATCCGTGATCGACAGATGCAGCTTAACGAAGACCGAGAAGGTATTTACTGTTACACAGTTTGAGAATGTTCTTACAAACCCGAAATATGATCATATTCCATGTTACAGTGGGCAGAGCAAGCTGCAGACTTGAACCAAGAAGCTGTCGTTAGAGCCTTACTGACATCGAGAGACACCATGCTCGAGATTAGGAAGCTTATGCGGCAGATGGGAGAAGCTGCTGGTGTTCCGGTAAGCTCACGAGTCCATTGATTTCGACGTATAATGAGTGTTGTTAAGACTGGAACCTCTCGTTGATCCGGTTCAAGACTCGGTTTGATTTTGCTCCTGTGATCTTCTGCAGATAGAGCCTGAATCCCAGACCAAGCTACTGGACTCCACAATGAACATGGAAGGAGTTCTCCTAGCCGGAGTTCCCGGTGCTGGAGGTTTCGACGCTGTATTCGCTGTCACTTTGGGGAGCTCCGGCAACAATGTTGCAGCAGCTTGGAGCTCGTTCAACGTTCTAGCATTGCTAGTAAGAGAAGACCCTTCTGGCGTTCGTATAGAGAATGGCGATCCGAGAAGCCACGAGATCTCGTCTAGGGTTTCCGCAATGAGCATCAATTAGATTAGTGTCTACGCCCTTTACGGAATTGTAACGAACCGAGTCTGTTGTTATAATGTTATGAATCATGTTTGTGAAACCATATCAGATAGTCATGACCTATCGATTTCGAATTCATCCAATTTGAAATTGGTTACGGAGTTAACGATCGTGTCTACAGAACAATATCAGACATCAATAAGTTCATGAACCAACCGATTCGTGGTAAAAATCGGCTCAAGCCTCTCTCCTAAGTATGTACAAATCAAACAATCATCTGAAATCATATGAAAAATTATACCAGAATACAACAACATCAGAGAGATCTTGTTTCAGAAACCCTAATTTCATCTTCCTGGGTTCACTCTTGCCTCACAAATGGAGAAGAGCTCATATCAGTACTGTAACATGAATCCTCGGGGCCGTTAAAGTAGTTGTCTTCCTTCTCGTCGTCCCACTTCAGCACCTCCCGAATGTACTTGAACCCCTCGTCGACCGTAATCCGGTCCCTCGCCCTGGCCTGCCAGACGAACAGCTTTCGGCCGGTCAACGAAGCGTAGAGGTCCTTAAACTTCATCGCGATATAGAAGTACGCTTGGTGAGCCATTGACTGCTGGTTGTGGTGCGGCCTCACGGGGCTGAAGTCTGCAAGCCACTCGCAGGCGCTCAGGCTCACGCGGCTCGCCTTCTCCTCGAAGAGGTCGTACTTGTTGAGTACTAGTACGAAAGGCGTGTCCTTGAAGCAAGGGTGTCGTACCATTGACTCGAATAGCTCCTTTGTGTGCATCATCTTGTTCCGCATCAATGTTCCGCTCCCGGTGGTGGTGGTGGTGCTGCCGCCCTCTGGTGCTAGGTACACTTGGTCGTAGTCGTTGAGCGAGACACAGAATACCACTGCTCGAACGTCTTCGAACATTTCTACCCATTTGCACCCTTCGTTCATGCCCTTCGCGTTCACCCGAATGAGCTGGTACCTGAACGTGCTCTGAACGATAAGAGATCGTCGACGAGATGGAAAATGATACACGAAAGTGAGATTCGAGAGGGAGGGGTTTTACTTGGTCATTGGAGGCGAAGAAGCTTCGAGATTATCGGTGTACACTTCCGACATTGGGCTACGATCGTCGAGCGAGAACTCTATGCAAGCTAAGCCATTCCCCTGCGTTACACCTTCCGCGTAGAGGATGTCTCGCTCACTCGGTTCATATTCGTTACTCGAGACCTCTACCGCCTGACAATTTGCATAATCAAGGCACCATCATCATCATCACTATCTCGTAACGAACGATATCTCAAAATTCAGATCCAGGGAATGAAAGTACGAAACATACCCGGCTTAAGAAGTACTCCGCGACATCCGACAAGAAATGCAGCTCGTCTCTCCTCTTATAAGTCTCCTGGATCGCAGGATCCTTCCACAGCTCTTCAACTAACGGTGCATACTCACGCGTTGCAGCAGGGAAGAACGCATCCAGATCACCCGTCGCGATAATGTCGAGTAGCCAGTCGGAGAAGTTCTTCAACCTCGGGTTGATGGAGTAGATACACTGGTTCGTTTCGCTTGCTTCGCCTTCTTCTGGAAGGAATCGAAATGTTTACATCATCAGAAAACAAATGACGGTTTCTTTACAGGGTTATCGAGAACTACTATTAAGAACTCACCAGCTTCAGAGTCACGATCTTCGGTCACGATTTTCGAGAGCGCTTCCTCCTCGAACCGCTCACGGCCATCGAGCAAGATGCTGAGGTATCTGTACATGTTGCTCTGTATCATCAGCTTAATCTCCTGCAGCTCTTCTTCTGTGAACCTGTTCCCGTACAAGAATTTCGCCTGCAAAACTCGAAATCGAGATACCGTTTAACACAAAAAGAACGATTACACCACGAGCCGGAATGCACTCTAGTTCGACATTAGAACTGACTATACATTCCACCGTATCGAATTAATCACCCCCAAGCCCTAACATTTCTTCGTAAAACCATCGTTGACGACACCCTTCTACGCTAACATTTACACAGATTACAGTGATCTTGAGCTTACCTGCTTGAAAATGGTGCTGGTTCCTGAGCTGGGAAGCCCGAGGAGGAGAAGCTTCTGAATTCTTTTCGACTCGAGATAGTTTGGAACGGTAGTGTAAGTACTCGGTTCGTCTCTCTGACCCGCGGGTTGGCCATGGGGGACGGGCAAAGAGAAGAGCATGCACATGAATCGTGTCGACGCCTGTCTTAGCAAGAGTCGATTTCAGAACATTTCGATCAACGATGCTAAATTTTCGATCTAAAATCTGTAACAGTACCTTTTCCCAGATGTTACCCCTTATGTTGTTCTGACCTTCCTCCTCGTAACGACCATCGTCGTAAACCCAGAAATGTGTATCGCGTGGACATTGCACCTTGGCCAGCTGGAAAAAATACGAAGACAGTCACAAGAACAGCCTCGAAAACCGCAAAAAGAAACGACATTGTAACGAAAGATAGCAGATTCGGCAGATCAAACCGCACGGTTTACAGACTATCAGATCCAAAGGAATTGCAGAAGCATAGTTCTCATGGATTAGATACTAATCATAAACCTAGTCTCATATCAAATCCTAAGCCACAAGACTCGGATTCGCAAACCTTCAACACCATATACAGATTACCGAAACTTCGAAATTAGCAGATAACGGGTTAGCTACGGATTGCTTCCCCCGATCAATCGAATTAGCACCCTCGACAAGAAATGAATGCACGAGAAAGACATACTCTTAGAACCCTCAGCTCCCATTTCGTAATCTCTCGTCCGTTCATGTAAACCTCAGTGTTCCCGTTACTCGCATCGGGGCTTAGCTTCCCCGAGAAATTCAAGTTCGAGCTAATGACTCTATCCGGCTTCTCCCCCTCCTGTAAAAAAATACGAGATAAGCTAAGCAAATTATGAAATGCTGAATCGAAAACTAGGACGACGAATTGAACACTTGAGACTAACCTTCCCCCACAAACCGGACTCTTTATCGTACCAATATCGACCAGGCTTCAACTTTTTCGGTGGCAATGGACATCCGAGCAACTCCGCCATCTCCTCGGGCTTCAAAGGGTAGCCATTGATGATTAGCTGCTCGGGACGTAGCTGATTTGCAGCACATTCTTTCTCCGATTTCATAATGTGCTTAACTTCCTGAGCACTCAACAACCTCGACAAAACCCTCGAATTCCTCCCTAGCTTAGACCTCTTCGATTCATCGATCGGCTCTCCTATACACGTAACACACTTCCTTCCCTCGGGCATCGATCCCATAGCCCGAAGAACGCAGTTGCTACAGTACTTCGCATCGCAAACCATGCACGACTCTTTCGCCTCCCATTTCCCCCTTCCGCACCTATAGCAAACCCTACTTTTCTTCTTCTTCTTATTCGAAACCCTAACCACGTACTCGGGATAAACCGGCTTCTTCTCCACGTCGGAACTCTTACTCACAGACGAATCGACCGTGGTGAACTTCACAACTCGACGGTTGTTGTTGACTGAACCGGGAGAAGCTGACCCGGAAGCTGAAGACGAATCAGGGTTCTGCAAGACTGATACCACAGATTCCGAGCTTGCAGACGGTCGAGGACTCTGCGCGGGAGGTGACGAGGAGTTGGCAAAGCCAGCTACGTAGGATGACACCGGTAAAGGTATAGGATCCATAACCGGAGTCCCCGAGTTCGAAGATGTCCCATTAGGCAATACTTCCGCAGTAGGGATCCCACGCGAAGAATCTACGTCGAGAGGCTCGATTTTCGGGACCTCGTAACCGACTGGTGGACCGACGTACTCCACAGCTATGGAGTAATCGAGCTTAGACTCGTCTTCGGGGAGAGAAGCTCCCGGAGGAAGCATCTTTCTCACGAGTTCCTTCCAGCTCTCTCGCTCCATTGCTCCGAAATACTGTAAACCTCGATAAACCGTTACAGTTCGCAGCTATGATCTCTATACTAAGAAGCTCATCATTTGTACCTACTGAGGAAAAACAACAAGCATATGAATATGATATGAACATCCCCTCATTTCACAGAGAAGTCCGAATTTTTCGAGATAATACTGACCTAAGCTTTGCACAAATGCCAGGAATCGAGGAATCGAGGCACGAACAGCTGCGATTCACCAATTCTTCTACAGCCTGTAGATTGGAGAAACAACGGCAATAGGGATTATCATTCGGATTCAACTAAAGAAACCCGAAACCCCAATCTAAAATCGGCCAAGAAAATTTAAGCATTTAATCATCAAGCAATGGTCGAAATGGAGCTCTCAAGCAGCAATCTTTCACTCAGAACACCATTGACAGACATAGAAGCAGAACTCATGAGCTAACACTGAGCTAAACTTCGAACCAACCCCAGAGATCGAGCTACAAATCGAGCAAACGAACATCGAAATCAACAATCCACCACTTCTTTCTTCTACAGCCTTAACAGGGATTATCATTCAGATTCAGCTAAAGAAACCCCCGAAATTGAAGCATTTAACCAGTAAGCAAAGCTAAAAAACTAAGCTTGAAGCACAATCTTAACACTCGCAATACCATGAACAGACACAGAGAAGCAGAACTCATGAGCTAACACTGAACTAAACTTCGAACCAGCACCAGAAATCGAGCTATCGAACAACGAAAAACTACAATTCGCTACTTCTTCTACTGCCTTAACAGGAATAATCATTCAGATTCAGCTAAACAAACCCCCAAAATTTAAGCATTTAACCAGTATGCAACATTCAAAACCAAGCTTCTAGCAACAATCTAACACTCACCAACACCAGAAATCGAGCTATCAATCAAGCAATCGAACGACGAAAACAGAACAATTCAAGCTAAAACACCGACCTAAGCTGAGCACCAAACCACCAGAAAATCCAAGCATTCAAAGCCACGAACAGCTACAATTTCACCGCTTCAGATTAGGAAAGAAGCAAACAAAACAAACAACAGGTGCTATTATCGTTCAGATTCAACTAATCAAACCGGTCAAAAAACGTAACCTTTTCTTCTACAAATCATAAATACCATCTTAAAAGCAGTCAAAAACAAGGGAAGAATAAGAAGAAGAAGAGAACAGATTCCAATTTGGCTTCCTCCCCTCCTCTGGTCCAACCATACGACTTTTCAGTTTTCACCAAAGGTGGAAGAAAGACCGAATCCAATCAAATTCAACCCATAAAGCAACAAAAAGTCAAACAGTCAGAGAAGTAAGCATGGATCAGAAAAAGGAACCCATGAAAGCTCGGAGCTGGAAGAGACGGTAAAGAATGGAAATTTGTGCAAACCAGAAATGGATAAGGTAGGTACCTGGGAAACGAAATCTATGGAGGAAGAAGAAGAAGAAGAAGAAGAAGTGAGTAAGGAAGAATTTAGGTCTGGAAAGCAGAGGAAATGACTGATGATGAAGAAAAGAAAAGGGTTGTTTTGTTCTGTGATGAATTTGAGCGATGGGATGATACGATGAAGAAGAAGAAGAAGAAGCACAGACAAAGAGGAAAGCGGAAGCAAACAAGAGGTAAGCTGAAATGGAGCTTTTTTTTCCACAGTGAAAGTAAAAAAATATAAAAACATTAGCAGTCACCTAAGTTTGGGTTGTAGCAACTTGGTCATCTAACTTCGTTTTGTTGGTATTGAGTCAGTAATTTTTGTAGGTATTAGTTTGGTTTTTGAGTTAGCTCAATTTATTTAGAGGGTTCAACCTAGCTGATTAAGTAGATTTAAAAACGTTATGTTTGATGATGTTGCATGTTTAGTTGTCAGTTTGGTCAGAATTGTCATGAAAAATGACCGGGATAATTTTTCGGTTACCTTGTTTAAACATTGATGATTATTCTGTTACAGAACAAAGTTAGTTGATCACAGTGTTATAACCCCAAACTTAGGTGACTACTACTAAATTTATTTTGAGGGTTTAAGATAAGGAGATTTAAAAACATTATGTTTCATAATGTTACATGTTTAGTTGTCATTTTGACGAGAAATGTCATAAAAAATGACTAGGATAATTGCTCGGTTACCTTGTGAGTGTTCTGTTATAAAACAAAGTTAGATGACCATAGTGTTGCAACCCCAAACTTAGGTGATTGCTAAGGTTGTTTTTGACAAAAAAATTACTCAGAAAATTAAGTAAAAAACTGAAGTTCTTTGTACTCTTGTTCTTGTACTTATCTATAGAGTAGGTTATCAATAATTTAATAAATTAATAATCACTATATGCTTTGTTGAAATTTTGCTATTATTTTTTTTTGGTGAAAAGGCGTCTGCGCCGATCAATTAAATCATAATCGTCCTGGGTTCCGAGATACCCATACAGTTATAGTGAATATAATAAGCAAGGTTACAATTATCAAACCCCATGGAATGCGATCCCCGGGGGGAAACTATGCCCACAATTAGCAAGATAGTCTGCCGTATGATTTGCTTCGCGAAAAACATGCTTGAATTTCACCTCCCAATCTCTGCGTAAGAGCTCCTGGACTTCCAATACCTCCAACGAATGTAATGACTTGTTTGTGTATAGAGTTGTTGAATTAAATCGACGAGTTTGGTAAGTTACGAGTTTGATTAATTGAACTATAAGTTACGATTAATTATGTTGCGAACAGTACTAAAATGCTTGTATGAACGATATACTTGGGGTGGTTGCAGGGTGGTTGTTTTTATCAAGATTACACGATTTATGCTCGTTAGATAGAGAATATTATCAGGTTTTCGTAATTCGTTACTGGGTTTACGTCCATTATGACATTACTCGTCAAACGGTAGATATAAGGCCTTGCATGCGCACCAACATATGAATTTCGTGCAAACGGAAAGTATTAGTGTGTCAATTATGGTTCTGAAAATTATATAAAAGAAAGAAAATAAATTTAACTGTCCTGTTTAATGGATAAGAAAGTGAATTCTGTAGCGATACGTAAGACATAAATATTCAATTTTGTTCCTAATTTAGAGAGAATCTAATTAGTTTCATAGTTTAAACCTATAACCTAAAGATTACATTTTTAATTGGTAATTAATATACAAAGGATTTGGTCAAACAACCAATTAATTATAATACTAAAAATTTGATAATATTTTTTAAATAATATAATCTTTGACCTTATTGACCAAGCATTAAATATCCCATTTGAGTGTTGACCAATGAGAAAAAATAAACAACTTTATTTATTTAATATATATAGTCAATGGAACTTGCACAAACAACAAGAAAAATAGGCCAGGATTGGGTGGGCCGAAGCCCATAGTTTGAATTATAAAGCCTAGGTTTTTTGGGCCGAAGCCCATGAATAGATATTAAGGCTTTCCGGTCCAAATGATTATAAAAAACCAGCCCGAAGGGGAAAAAAGGTAACTTCTAGAAGCAGAAGCTCAGTTCTGCTGGCCGCCGGAGAAGAAAGCTCTTAACGTCGGAGAATTGGAGAGCTGCAACCGTTGGAACGACGACAAATGGCGAAAGGAGATGAGCTGTGGGACGATTCTGCGCTCGTCAACGCTTTCAATGACGCCATGTCTAAGTACAAGGTCAAGGTCCATTCTCTGATTCTCATCCCTAACCTCTCTGTCTCTCTATCTCGAACTCATTTGATTGTTCATCTCGCGAATCTTTATCTCAGTTGGCGAACTGTTAATCTTGATGGATAGAAGAGATAATCGTCTGATGAAACGATCATGATTCGATGAATGCAATGTTACTGGAGAGTAGGCAGCTTAATTTCAGTATTGGATACGGATTCATTCGTATGATTAGCGAGCTTTCTAGGCATAGGAACTCTTCAATTAGCTTAATCCTACGAAAGAAAGGTTGAATTAGTTCGATGAAGTGTTAGAGCTCCAATCGAGGTAAGAAATGGATGAGTAGATTCGATGATTCACGATTCCTCGATTAGATTAATCACTTACTAATCGTAAGTGCTCAACAGCTTAATCATATGACATAATGATCGAGCTAGTTTCATTTAAGTATGAGCATTCGTCTGTGAGCTTGAATTTTCATGGAAGTGCTAGTATTTGTTTGTGAGCTTGAATTAGACACGATCTGGATGAGAATATTCGATAATAGTAGATTAGTAGTGTGAATTGTTTGGCTTGCATATTGTGCTAACCATGATTTGATATCTTCATATGTTCAATGAGTCTAATTCCTCTTTCAAAATTTTCCAGAAATATCATGGCAAGAATGGCCATGGAAGTTCAGCTGATAGCAGGGAAGTTCAAGTTGACAGTGGGGATAGAGAGGTGGAGGAAACCAGCAAAGATATATCACAACCTACAGCGGAGCTCCTGGACGGAGACAAAATCGGACCATTAGACGAAAATCATTTCGCGCAATCACACGGCCACGAGCAAACATTGGATTCAACCAACGCTTTGAATGCTCAAGCTTCCAGCGGTTATTACAGTGAACAAGATACTGAAGCTTATAACCAGTTACTGAGCCAGTATTACGAGCTGGAAGAGAAAAGGCAATCCATTCTACAGCAGCTTGGCTATTCCTACCAACAGCCTGCCGAAGGTTCAACTTCTCAAGACCAATCTGTCCCTGTTACCGAACCTTATCTCGCAACCTGCAATTGTTATTCTTGCCCGTATGCTAGTAATTGCCCGGTGGCCTCGTGCTCGCTGTTCCAGCTTGTTCTTGGGGTGCGGAATGTGGTAGCAAGTTAGGCACTGATTCTGCTACATTGACATGTTGCGGAAAGCCCGGTTCTTTCATGGAGAATGACATGGTCAAAACAGCAATTGAAGCTGCAAGTAGAGCAATATCGTCTGTGAAAGAGAAAGCTCTCGACAGTAACTCCGTAAAAGGTACGTTATTGCTCTAACATCAAGATTTCGCTTTCTGAATTGCATCTTCTAAGCATGGAAATTGCTTTGAAGCTCGAAATATCGATTTATCGGGTCAGATTTTGGCACACTTGTTCATGGCGTGTTCACCAGTTTGACATGGTTCTGTATCGGTTATTCTTCATCAATCGTTCATGTATAGTCTGTTCATCGTGCAGATGGAGACGATAAGGGACGGGCGCAAGAACCTGGATCTGAAACCGATCTCTCTGCAGTCTTGAACGCTTGGTTTTCTGCTGGTTTCCACACTGCTAAGTAATGTTCTTTAAAACTCTCCTCTCTTCTCTCTTGTCTAGTGATATCAAACCACCATTTGTAACAACGTCTGCATTTGAATTTAGGTATCTCACAGAGCAATCCATGGCTAAGAAGTAAACCGTAGCTAGCTCGAACTCGCTCGTGCAGTGATTCTCCGTGTTGCTAAAGAACGGTGTAAGATTCAAATTGCTGTTTGTAAGGATTCAGCTTCTTTGGTTATATGGTATCAGAGTCTTTGACATTAAAGAATCTCGTGTTTAAGTAATTCATATTTCTACATAACCCTACTAGTGTCTCCTTATATCGAAAATCGAAACAATATGGCGGCAATCTCGAATTTTTCTTGTCAATTATCTTTACCGATTCAATCTCCGTTCAGACTTGCCATTAATTAAGCTGAATCTCTCTTGTACACTTCTCAGTTATAGTTTTATACATAAACTTTACTTGCTATGTACTACTAGTACAAAAGACACTCATATCTTAACTTTAGCAGCAGCTTCTTTAATCTGTTCAATAGTGAGCACGCCGAAAACATCGTCATCCCCAACTGCATCGATAACCGTGAGCGCCACATCATCGACACTCACTGGCGAGGCGAGCAACAGATCCGAAGCGGGAAGAGCACTCAACGGTCTGGTGAAGTTGCTAACCGCTCCAAGAATCTTCTCCAGTGGCTGGCCTACGACGTCCAGCGGGATTTCGAGCCCATCCACTCTTCGTTTCCCGTAGATGAAACCAGGTCTCAGAATCACGCCTGCTCGAAAAAACACACGACAAACGATCATTGGCCGAGCAAAAGGATAATTCCATCAATGAATGATTGCGCAGATGTTGGAATGGGGTCTTTAACTGGAGCTTGGATACTTGGAGAGGACCTCCGATTCGGCCTTCCTTTTCCCGGTGAAGTATCCGACTTGGAGGAGGAACGATGGGAGGTTGTAGTCGTGGACCGATATGAAGATGAACTTGGGGACACCTGCAAATGATGCCAGCAAGTATAACCATCTTTCACTGCGAGATATTAATCGGTACGTTTTACGATGCTTTACCGTAGTCTTTGGCAGCGTTTACTGCTACAATGTTGGCTTCTCCATTGATCCTCTGCATCTGTTCCTCGTTGCCGAACCCTCCCAGAGTCGAAACGACAGTAGTGGCTCCTGGAAGCACTTCATCCCAGTTCGTGTAGAAAACATCTCCTGCAAAATTTCGGACGATCGTAACGATTTGAATGAAAAGTTTGCATAGTTGGATTCATCATGGTAAGATGGATTTATCGGGATGATTATACTCTAATCGAAATCCGGAGAAAAGATTCGTGACTTACCTGGTACCCAAGTAACTTGATCGACCCACGGAGCAGTCAAACTCGGACGGCCTGACCTGAGAATACACCCAACCTCTTGAGACCAAAGTGACTGAGAAGATGAACAATGTAAACAGCATAGTAGCTGCTGCGTAATTATAGAAGCAATCCTTAAAGAACAGCCATGAATGCAGAAGATGAACAAGGTAATACAACAGTTAGGAGCTTGATGCGCCATTAGAGTGGCAAATGCCGTGACGAATACTGAAGATGAACAAGATAATACAGCAGTATAGGAGCTTGCTGCATCATTAGAGAAGCAATCACTAAAGAATTGAAGCATCAAGCACCGAAAAACACCGAAGAACGCTGAGTATGAGCAAAGAAGTATAGGAGCTGCTGCATCATTAGAGATTCAATCCCACAAAAATGGAAGTATCAAGCAACGATAAACACGGACGAATGCTAAAGATGAACAGGCTAAACAACAGTACAGGAGCTTGCTGCATCATTAGATTCAATCCCTAAAGCACAGAGCATCAAACACTGATGAATGCAGAAGATGAACAAGGTAATACAGCAGTACACAGGATCTTGCAGTATCATCAGAGATTCAATCCCTAAAGAACGGAGCATTAAGTGACGAATGAATGCTACCGATATTACCTGCTTAGGCTGACAACTTCAATTCCCTTCTCAACAGCAGCCTTGCATATCGCAGAACCAACGAATCCACTGCCTCCCAACACTACAATCTACTCAACATTAAGGATTACAAGATCGGCCATGGTTAAAGCAAAAGAACATCAACTCCTGAAAGGAGCAAGATCAGAAAGCTTGTATACCTTCTCAGATTTCACATTCGCAACAACATCGATCGAATCCGAACCGTCTCTTACACTCGTCCCTGCGTAGCTACACTTCACTTGAACCCTACAACGAAGATGGAAGGCAAAATTTCAAATCAGTCAGATAAACAAGCTCATACTGGCCATCATCATCCTACACAGCAAAGAAGACCGGATTCAATTCAATTCTCATCATGAATCCTTCATTACGGAAACTGATTCGACCTCAATTCCGATGAATTTCCTTATCTACGGTTCCAAAATTATGATCAGACATTCAGATTCTCCACGATTTCCGCAAACCGACTCCAGGATTCCGAATTCAGCTCAAGATATTTCACATTCAGGACGCAATCGAACAACTACAGAGGAAAGTGAAAACGGAAAGTGGATACGGCGGAAAGTGCGAGCGTGAGGTACCGGTTACGACTACAGTTCCGTGCTAGCTGCCGATAAGGAGCAATCGGAAGTGAAGGAGGAGAGGAGAGCGGAAGCTTGCTGAGCTTCGGCCGGCGAGGAGAGGAGGAGGAAGAGGAGGAAATGGCTGCAGTGAAGGCTTGGAACGACGAGGACGCCATTTTTGGAGCTTCTGCGAAACCGAATGAGCTAAACGGGCGGGTGAGAGTTTTGATGTGTAACTAACTACAAATTAATAATTCGTCTTATTATTATTATTAATTTTTAAATAATTTAGTTTTTTTTTATGAATATAAAATTAAATAATTTCTTTTTTTGTGTTCTGTTTTCGTCCGTGGATTTGTGTGAAGTACAAATTTCTCCCGGAAAAAAATAGGAAAAAAGAATGGGTGCCTTCTCATGAAATATTAGTGTAAGGCGTTAAATTGTAATAATTTTTAGTATAGGGACTGCGGAGGAATATTACATTTCCCCTTGTAAAATTACATTTCAATCCCATTTCAGTGCAATGACGAGTATGCCCCTTTTGTCCATTTTTCCAGAGTCACAGGACGGCAGATAAACCCTCCACCATTCTTCAGCTGCTGCTTCATAGTCTTCTCTCTTCTTCTTCTTCTTCGTTGGCTGGATCTTAATCTCAATTCGATCTCAGTTCTCTTAACAAAATGGCGCGATCTACAGTGAAGGATACTCAAGCTCTCTTCCAGACCCTTCGATCTGCTTACTCCGCCACTCCTAACAACCTCAAGGTCTTTTTTCGATTCAGTGACGCGATCTTTGTACCGATCTGTTCATCTCATTGTCTAATGGGGGTTTCGTGTTGTTGATTGCAGATCATCGATCTGTACGTGGCTTTCGCTGTCTTCACCGCCTTAATTCAGGTGACCCCTGAAATCCAAAGTCTGTGCTTTTTTTCTATTTGAATGAGTTTGAAATTGGGGAAAGTTCCGATTGGGTTGATTTCTGATTGAATTGGGTCGATTTCGTTGAATTTGAGTCTTCGATTGTAGCTCCTTGAGTGTGTTCACTGGTTCCTGATGTACATTTTGATTCCCTTGAGCTCTGTCTTGTGTTGTAGACATTATAATTCGCAAATGTGCGTGAATTTTTACGATTTGAGGTGGTTGATAATGTGATTCACGGTATAATCAGTATGTTAGTCTAATATTGTTATGGAAACACTGGTAACACAGAGATAATTCGTAATGTGTATGAATTCGTATGGTTTGAGGTTCAGTGGAAATGCAATCAGATTAGTCTGGTGTATACATGGTATATAATCTGTGTGTTGGGCTGGTATGTTCTTTTATTACAGTTTCTGTGTCTTAATCTGTTCCTGAATCTTGATGGATTGGATGTTTAAACTCGTCTTCGATGAACAGGTTGTTTACATGGCCGTTGTGGGTTCATTCCCGTTCAATTCGTTCCTCTCTGGCGTTCTTTCCTGCATCGGGACTGCAGTGCTTGCCGGTACGCATTCTTGCCCTATATATAACCTGCACATTTCTCAATACATATATCGAAAACTCCAGCTAAACTCGATCCGTCCCTTTTCCGCAGTTTGTCTACGTATCCAAGTGAACAAGGACAACAAGGACTTCAAGGTAAAGATCCACTCTTTGAACTGTATAAAGCTATACCAAACCGAAAAGAACACCATTCATCTGTTTTTGCTAACATCGAATACTCTCCCTGTCGCAGGATTTGGCACCGGAGCGAGCTTTCGCCGATTTCGTTCTCTGCAACTTGGTGCTTCACTTGGTGATCATGAACTTCCTGGGTTGAAAGTTCGCTACTCTCTTCCGCGACTTGTTCTTCGCCTTTCATTTAAGTTGCAGAACTCTTAGTAGTCAAGATAGGAAATTTTTCAGTTAGTACTGCTAAACTATATGATGCTACAATGAACACAATTTTTCGTGTCCCGTAAACAAGGTTAACGAGATCAATGCCGATATTTAGTATGTTAATCTTGTTCGTATGTTGTTTCTACAACAATCGAATTGTGTGGCTTATCGATCGAATCAGTTCTGTAACATGTCAAGATCGAAGATTATCGAAGATCTGACCGCTTTTCTGTACAATTGAAACTCAGAACTGCAGAAAACAATATCAAACTGATCAAAGAATCTTGTCAATTTACACAAACAGAGATTCATTCTAATCTATAGCTTCATCCAACTATAGCAAGCAAGCTCTGCCTAACCACCGGAACCGAGCAAATGATCGAACCAAAGATCCCAGTAAGAGCATACGCTATCGCACAGAACGGGAGCGCCTCTGGTTCCTTAGCCGACAATGCAGCTGTTCCGAGTCCATGAGCACTGCAAAAAACGGAAAAGGTCATCACCGGAAAAATGGAATCGAAACGATTCCAACAAGTCAAATGATGATTCACCTAGAAGCGGTGGCAATCCCTCGAGCTATAGGATCGCGGAACTGCAACTTATCGAGTGTGGCTTGCACGAAGTTTGCTCCGATAAGGCCGGTTACCACAACCACTGCTGCTGTAAGCGACGAATTGGCACCTTCAAAGAGTGAAACTATGCTGAGGGCCAATGCCACGGTAATGCACCGGGGAAGGATAGAAATCGTCAGGCTTGGCTCGAGCTGCAGAAGACGTCCAGCAAAGGCTGTTGAGTATAAGGAGAAGAGTGTTGCGATGGTGACGGAAGTGAAGATCTCTGCCGCATGTTTCTTTACGAGCTGTTTGAAAAGACGTCAAACATGTTACATTTTCGAGACACTGTCAAAACTGGATCAAGTTCGGTCGAAAGGTTACCTTCCTCTGTTTGAACATTGAGAAGGCAAAAGAAAGGATAACAGATCCAAGAAACCCCATTAACACATCTCCAGCTCCGGGATTAGCTGCGGACTTCGTAAGATATGATCCTGTGTTTCGAGATAAGAAAAATTGCGGAACAAAGCTAGTTAAGAGAGTAACAACAACTAACAAACTATCCCGTAAGCTTCACATTGCGGGTATTTCCCTTCCCGTACCAATCTCGTAACTTGGTCAATGCTGGTATTCCCCACATTGACCAAATTGGGAGGATCAGACTCCCGAAACTCTGGATTTAACTGCCAAACCCGAATTCTGAAAGAGAAAATGCAGTAGAAATTCAGAAATTACTAACAAGCTCTAATTACCTAGAACAGCATCAAGTCCAGTTTTGGACACATAGCCATAAGCAAACGCTGCCAAATCTGCAGACAGTGTACAGCAGATGATAGGATGGAACACTTTCTTCAAACCAGAAGGCAACCTGTAAAAAACAAAGTGAGATATCGATATTCGACACCATCATCGTGTTCATGGCTGAACCGAGCTTACCCAGTACCGACAATGTAGCCCAAAACGGTGGCTGACAGAAGGAAAGGAAGGCACGTCCGAGCACTGGTCTCCAGAAGAGTTGGATAGAAGAAAGCACCGGCAAATGATGCTACGAAGATTCCAGTCCAAGCCCATAGCTCTAATGAAGAGAAAGCTGAGGGCTTTGCCATTGGCTCGGCATCAGTCATTTCTGTCTTCACCATTTTTCTCACTGCAATGGCGGTAAATCCCGCTACACAAAGAGAAGCCAGCCATCCAATAGCTGCAGAGAAAGGACAGGAAAAGGTGTACAATGAGGTTAAACCATAGATGAATTGGATCCAAATTCGTTACCGAATTCTCATGAATCCAAATACAAATTGGATTGAAGACAATTAAAGTTGATGTCGAAGGGGGTTTAGATTCAAATGAAACCCTACACACATCCCACCCTCCTACGAGTGGCGGATATCTAGTACTCAATACTTAAACATCACATTTCCAACATTAGACTCAAGTACAATCATAACAAGTCCTATAATCCAGGAGCGAATCCATGATCGTAAGTGACACTGCTACACCAAATGCTAGGTTATAACTTAATCAAACTACACCGATGCATAAACTAACTAGTTCAGCTGATTGGAGACAATTTGAAGTTGATGGCCAAGGCTCGAGTATAATCGTAACGGGTTCTTATACAAGCCATAAAACGAAGCTAGGAGATCGTAAGTGACCTAGCTATACCGAGTGCAGCCTTGCACATAATCGAAATACTAAAGCAAATGAACTAACTAGTTCTACTAGTTCTAGAGGGGGAAAGGATCCATTTACCTACAATGATGCAAATCTTGACACCAGAAGCAGCAGGAATGTCCTTAACAGAGAGCGGCAACACAACTAGAGAAGGCACATAGAACAAAGGTAACCATCTCTGTATGAACAGAAGCGCAGGCTCAAAGAAGCTCATAACACCAGAAGCTGCAGCTGGCACAACAACATCAAGAACCACTAAAACAGAGAATATGCAGAACATCCCAAACAAAGCACTTGGGAACTTGATGGACGCCGCCACAAACGCCACTTTCAGATACCTATCCACTGCCAAAACAATCCCTAGCGAAACCAGCAAATGCAGAACCCCAACCACCTGCAACAATTGCCAAATTCACCCCAATTGGCAAATTCAAGCGAAAGAAGCAAAGAACAGTGGAACAAATGCGTACGTTCTGAGTGAGAGTAGGCGATGCAGCGGGACTGCCATCGGAAGAAGACCCAATTGACTGGATCAAAGGCGTCCGAACAACTGATGGAGCTTCCTCCTGAGTACCCATCTGCAGGAACCTGGGATTAGGGTTGATGCGCACCAGCTGTTTGTGGAAATTCCTCTGAGAGGATTTAACTGCTGCCGCGATTCTGGTTTGTGGGTTCATTAAGGAGGCTCGTGGAGTGAATAGGGGTGGGCGATACGTGGCCGAAGATGTGACGGAGAGAGGATGGTAGTGATGTGTCGCCATTGAATTGGGAGAGAGCTCGGTGAAAGTGAAAGTGAAATACGAAGCTGCGGATGCAGGAGGAGGATGAAGATGAAGATTGACATTATTGTCAGTTTGGAATTTGTGTGGACGATAGTAGATAAACTGAGTAAGCGATTGTGGTGGAGATATATTGAAGAAGATCCATCTCTCTCGAGAAAGCTTCGATCTTTCTACAGTTGTTTCTTCTGTTTGTCTCTTCCGGACCACCGGAGATTTTACAGTCGAAAGGTCAAACCGGTTTGGTTATCGGGTTTCTGATTTACCGGTTTCTCTCCTGGTTTTGTGTGTCGTCCATTTCGGTCGGACCAAGGGAGATTTTATGGTTAGATTCGAACCGGTTGGATTCATGAGATGAAAATCATGGAGTATTAGAGTTTGGTCGGACCAAGGAAGATTTTACGGTGAAAGATCGAACCGGGTTAGATTCATGAGATGAAAATCTATAGAGTATTATGAGTTTTCTTTAGCAGCTGGTTTTTTATCGAATTAGTTAGTCTAACGAGATGAAGTTTGATGGTTTAATTGTTATAAGTTACAAGATTTTATCGGTCTTTCTCTTTTACGGTTTCCTTATGGTAATGGATCATACCGGTTAGATTCATGGGATGAAATCAACAAAGTAATAGAATTTCTCTTCTTATGAGCTGATTTTTTATCGAGTCAGTTGTGTAATTTCGATTTTAAGGTAAGATATTGTGACTAGTTTGTGTAGTATTTACGATGTGGGGTAATTTCATTATTGTTGATGGTAAAATATGTGATTAGGTAGAGATTAATCGTAAATTTTTACACTATACCAATTTAAGATTCACATACTAACTCAGTCATAGTAAAAATATCAGATTTTTATAATTATCGTAAAAATGATATCATCATACAAGAATTCTCGATATTAAAATTTTCTAATAATAACAAGTACAAAGCTATAAATGAGTTATCGGGTAGATAATACAAAATTATTTAAAACATGTTCACAAATTACACACGAATTCTTATTATTCATACTCAAAAAATTTGATAATTAAAAAAAAAAACAAAAAAAACCCTAATTCTGAATTTTTCATAATCAACAATTTGATCATATAGCCTATTAATCACTTGAATTTTGTAGCTAATTTAAATCAGCTAATTTTAATTTTTAAGCTAAGCTTATATCATCTTCTTGAAAACTTCGATCATTATTCTTCATTAGCGCCAAATTATTCCCGCCATTATTACCGTGCGGATTACTCTCCAAAGCAAGCCGACGTGGCGGCGACAATGACACGTCAGCATCCGGGTACCGACCCGACGACTCCTCGCCGCCACCGAAATGCCCGGCCGCCGTGGCCCCACCGGAATCACTTATATGTCCGTACACCAGCACCACCATCCCGGCGACCGACGTCAGAAACGTCACAGCCAAGCTCGTACTGATATCTCCCGGCAAAGCCGCCGCCACCGTGAATCCGGCGAACGCGCCGGCCGCCCTGCACCACTCAAACCACGCCGCGAATACGCCCTCCTTCCCCGGCGGCGAGCAGTCCGTCAGAAGGACCCGCTGAAACGCGTGGAGGAGCCCCGCCGACGTCCCCTGAACCGCCGCGAATGTGAGGACGACTCCCTTCTGCCAGATCCGGACCCGGAAGTAGAACCCGAACCCGGAAGTCATTAGCGCGAGGATGAACCCTAGCATATGCATCTTCGCCGAATCGGCGCGGATTAAGTACTGAAAAACGTGAATCGCCGGAAGAGAAATTAACGGGAAGAGGAAGTAGACTAGCCAGGAGTAGAGAATCGTCGCCGGCTGGAGACAGAGGAATCCGGCGAAGTAGAGGAACGAACTAGCGAAGATGCACATCGTAGTGAAAGCCGACAAAAACGCCAAAATTAGGGTTCCGATCGCGTGCGGAAACGCTAAGATCGACATAGCGTGAGCAGTATTCGACGGTTTATCCCCGCCGCTGCCGGCCTTGATGAAGAAGACGTGCGAGATCCCGGTCGCCCATTTCAATCCGCTGAAAATCGTGACAATCCAGAGACTGAGGACCTTCTCGGACTTCCGAAGCATATAAAACGTGAACGCTGTCATGACGGCGGATCCGAGGCCGCCTGCGGCGGCAGCGTAGAGCGAGAGCCAACCGGAGATCCATCGCCGGAGAGCGAATCTAGGTTTATTAAGATTGGGGCCGGCGAAGCCTCGGACCATCAGCGCGTGCTGCCGAGTGTGGGTGACGGCGGCGATTGTGCTGGCTGCGACGATAGCGATGATGAACGGAGGGAAGATCCAGGTGACGTTGAAGAATCCGGTGGGGAGGCAGAAGAAGAATCCGGTGGCGATGGCGGTTCCGGCGATGAGTGTTTGGAAGCTTCCGTAGTCCAAGCTGGCGGATATGAACCAGAGAATTGGGCCTGATAGGCCCTAGGCCCAATCCCCATGAGAATGAGGTCCATTCTAAAGCTGAGACTTTGTTGGGCCCAAAGTCTATTGACTTGTACACTAGTGCTTCATACCTGCAAATAATATATACACACAAATTATTAATTATTTAATTATCATTTTTTTTTCGAGGGATTTTTTTTATTTAATTTAATTATCATTATCAATTTATAAAAACAATTATTTCAATAAAAATATATCATTAAAATAAATACTATGACACTATTTTGCCCAATTTCTCTAAAATCTTAATTATTTTCGATTAAGAAAAAACTAATAGAAAAACACTCAATAATCGACTTTATATCATCATATAATCTATAATTTTAACTATGTGATCATTAATATATAATTTACCATAGTTTTTTTTATTTTACACAACCTAAATTTGTAAACATGCCTAAATCGAAACATTTTCGAAAAATCTCGTCACATCTAATACGAAAAATGGAATAATGGAGAGAGCTCAACTCTTCCATGTTCTTCATATTTTCGATTTTTAGCACAAATTTAAAAGAAATAAAAATCCCTAATGTTGGCATTAAGCACGATTCTCTAATTTTACTATGATCACTTCTAATCATTTTTGTTACATCTAACGTCTTCTCTGTACGATGTACACGATTTAATTAGTATTTACGATCACTATAGCTACATCTAATTCGTTCTTCAAATCAAATCAGACATTATCATTTTAATCTCGAATTTAAAAAATTCAAAATTCAAAATTTCAATTAGGAACCAAACTCACAGCTTAATCTCGTCGGGCTGGCAAGTCACATTCAGCCGGCTAGTAATCCAACCACCGTCAGGCTCCGCCGGCAGCCCATTGATCTGGCTGATCATCAACGGGAACACAATCGGAAGCAGAGAAGAATGTATAAAGTACGAACAGAGCTCGTACAAGTACCAAATCCAAACTTCCACCGTCGACGGCTTCTCCATCACGTCGGAGTAACCGGCGTACGCCTCCCTCGCCCTCTGAAGCTTCAACGCCGTGTCGTGAACGTCCGGCGGCGCGCCGCCGGCGTTCTCAGGTAGTCTCTGTTTCCGTCGGCGCTTGTGAACGAGATTGAGCCTCTGTTGCTCTCGATCTCGTGGCTGCTCCCTTCCGCCATGGGTCGGGTCGGGTTTTGGGATTAAGAAGTTGGGGTTAATTAGTTGGGTGATTATGATTAAGCTTAATTAAGTAATGAAGAAGAAGTGGGGATGATTGATTAATTAACATCGACGGATTTAATTGTAATTAATATTTAATTGGGTGATTAGTACAAAGTTTTGAACACACAGCTAGGGTTGGGAATTGGTGTTAACGGAGCAGTCGAGATTTTAATTATTATTATTTATTTTTAAATATTAATTAATTATGTTTTAGTGTATAGTTTATTAGTGTATATAATGTGACAAAAATAAGGAATATATTGTGGGAGAATTAATTGGGGCGGTTGTTATGGTATTTTTTTCACTTCTTTCTATATAGTCGATAAATTCGTGTCTGTGAAATTGTATCGTGTTTGATTATCTATGTTTAATCTGGTATTTGTTAGCGTCGTACTAAGGATTTGAGTCGGTTAAATTTTGTTCAGGGAGATTGATTTTGTGGGATCTTGTCATGGTTTTGTTGTGGTGTGGTCGTGATTTAGCATTCAATATGGTTGGTTTTATCGGGTTTTAGGTACAATGATGATGTTGCTTATGTATCGATGATTAAGGGAGGACAAGAGAACAAAAGTTGTAGGGGTTAAAGAGGCAAGGATCATCGATCATCAAACTATTTAACAAAGATATGGTACTATATATTATAGGGATCAACTCCTGTTAGTAGAAGACCTTATAATGTACTAGTAAAGTAGCTACACGTCCATACCTCGTAATAATCCAAATCTAAATCAGTAATCTGGGACGACTAAATCCAAATCTATATCTGAAACACTTTATAATCTACTAGTAAAGTAGCTACATCTCCAGAGCCTGCTAAGACATTTATAGAAATTACGGGACGACTAATGTATAAGTATCAAAGTGTAATTTTCACTATAAATATGGATCAAAGTATAAGTGTTCACAACTTTTAAATATGTTTAGTATATGCTAATTACAATGAATTAGTTTATGAATACAAAGATCACATAGTTGACTGAGTGTTTCCCAATCACCTGAAAACATAATAAAAGCACTACTACTAATTTCCCAAAACGGCAGCGTACAGAATCAAACGATACCCTGGAATGACAGAATAACTAAAGTTGAGTGATTAAATAATTAATAAACAAAAGTTGGACGTTGGCCGGCCTCTCTCGAGAGACGGATAGTACTATAACACACCTCTTCCGTCGCCGTCGTTAACGCCAGCTTTTTCTCCGGCAACGGCGGCTTACCGTACTCATCCGTACACGCCGTTGACATTAACAAGCACGTAGCTTAGCTTCTCAGTTGAAGACAACATCACCAAATAGATACAAATTATAGTTATTTTTCTTTCATTTTAAACACTGAAATCATTTACAACGAGACATAAACTGTCGTTATAATTGTGTTTTCAAAACTGTATCGGTACAGACGGTCAATCAGTTCGATCTTGAATTAGTTGTAAAAAATGGTACGGCACAACGTCTATATAATGATGGTACAATCACAGTTGAACTACATTTATAACGATTTTAGTGGTTGAACTTCGTACCGTTAGCCTTGCTGATACGGTTTTGAAAAGACTTGAGTACAAGTAGTGTTGGAGTTGTTCATGAACCGAGTTCCCAAGAAACACAACCTGCCAAAGAGAGCTGGAAATTCAGGTATTGAAGTAAAGCATTTGTGCCCTTTGCACCTTGGGAATGTGAATCAAAGGCTTTCGTAGAAAATGAAGTTACCTTTGTTGAACAAGCAACCGCGTGATTCAGTGCATTATGATTACTTAACCTCAGCCTCGAAATGACTAATCCCTTTGAAGGTTGGCTGATGCTCGATTCTAAAACTTGATCGAAACGAACCTGCATTCGCTGCTGCAGCTAGTACCGGCGATCCAAAAGCAAAGCATTTGGGTCCTCTGCAACTGAATCAAGACTTCACCAAAAATGGAGTTACCTCGTAGAACAAGCAACCGCATGATTCAGAGCACCATGAGTACCCAACCTCAGCTTCATCCCTCTTCTCAACATGTCATCTCGTAACTCCAACGCCTTCCCGACCTCCCCAACAATACAACATCCATATATCAAGAAGTTATACGCTAAAGCATCGGGCTTCACCCCTGTACTCAACATCCTCCCCCATAGCTCCAGAGCTTCCCTCAAACTCCCCCTTCTGCAAAACTCGTATATCATCGTCGAATACGTAACACAATCAGGCGAAATCGCCTTATCCTCCATCCCTTCCAAGAGCTCCATAGCCTCCTCCATGTTACCTAACCTACAAAGCCCCCTAATCAGTATATTACACGAAACGGTATTTGCTAAAAACCCGTCCATCATCACACCGTGAAGCTGCACTGCTTTCTTGATGCTCCCTTCCTTCGCTAAACTGTCGAGAATGCAGCTATATGTTACGTGATTCGGAGGAGAACCAGTACCCACCATCTCCTTACAGAGAAGCTCAGCCTTCTCCATCAATCCAACCTTGCACAGACCGTTTATAAGAGCAGTATACGTTATCGTATTCGGTGAACATCCTTCTTCAATCATTATATCCAAATCCCCAATGCCTCCTTTACGTTCCCAATCTTCGAGTGGCCATCGATCATGCTGGTGTACATTACAGTATCGGGTTTCAACCCCCGATTTCTCATCTCCTTTAAAAGCTCCATCAACAATCTCGTATCATGCTTCCTCATTGTTCCGTCTATCAGCACACCGTAACATACAAGATCCATGTCAATGCCTCGATCTAGCATCTCTCGAGCAGCGAAAACTGCATCCCCGAGCTTTCCTTCCTCACAATAGCCACGGAGTAAAGCACTATAGCATAGCTCGTTCAGCTTACAATGCTTGTTATGGAGACTATCGACAAAATCCTTAGCATCAGATACTCTACCAGAAGAACAAAGGCCGCTAATCAGAGGCCTGTAGGTATAAGTATCAGGAACAAGACCCTTATCTCGCATTTCGTCGAACAAAACGAAAGCCTCAGATATGTTTCCTTCCTTGCAGTGTCGTTCAATCAGGACGTTGTACGTTACCTCATTCGGAGTAACGTCCCAGTTCATCATATCATTGAACAGTCTGATAGCTTCCTGCATCATATTAGCTTGACAGAAGCCATGGATAAGTGCAGTAAACGTGTAGATATTCGGAGCAATCCCCTTACCGGTCATCTCATGATACAGCCGGAATGCTTCATGGACGTCTCCGTTGTTGCACAGACCAGTTATCAACGAGGTGTACGTTACTACAGTCGGTGTCAATCCTTTATCAATCATCTTGTGGAAGAAAGACCAGGCTGCATCGAAATTCCCTATCTTGCAGTAGCCATTGATCAATGAGTTATAAGGATATACAGTAAGCTTTATCCTTTCCTTAATCATTCTGTCAAGATGCTCAATTGCAGCATCAAGCTTCCCTCTTCTGCAACACGAATCGACCAGAATAGAATACGTTACATCGTTCGGGGATAAGCCCCTTCCGGTCATTGATTCAAAGAGATACTCAGCTTCGTCAAATTTCCCATCTTTACATAACGAATTCATCAATGCATTGTACACAAACAAACTAGGAACTGCTCCAATCCCTCCAACCTTAATCACCATATCGTAAGCAATCTCGATCTTCCCAGCCTTCCTCAAACCCTCAACAAGGCTCGAAACGGAAGCTTCACTAGGAACAAACCCTAGCTCAATCATCTCAGTCATCATCTTCATACCAAGCTCAAACTCCTGAACTCTGCACAATCCGAGCACCAATGTGCAGTAAGTTACCACGTCAGCTCGAATACGCTTATGAATCAAACTATCCTTGATCTCTACAGCTTCCCAAACTCTCTGGGACTTGCAGAGACCATGGATAAGCACATTGTAACACACTAAACTCGATTCAAACCTATTCTCTTCTTCCATCCACCGAATCATTTCCTTCGCTCTCGCGAATTCCTTCAATTCGCACAAGCTCCTAACAACAGCAATCACAATGTAGACATCAGGCATTATCCCTGAATCCACAATCTCATCGTACAAGCTCAAAACCGTGTCGAATCGCCTTACCTTCAAGAACCCATTGAGAAGCATCCCTAAGGTCTTAATCTCAGGCCAAAAGCCACAACCTCTCATCCACCTGAAAACCAATCCACCATCAAACACTCTCTTATTCCCTACATAACTCTGAATCAACAGATCAAACCCTAACCCTAATCCTACCCCTAATTCAGGCTTAACTCTACACATCCGGGAAGACTCAAGCAACGCATCAAAGACCTGCCTCGGCTCCAACCCACGCACCAGCAGCGTTTGCAGTAGCGAAGAAGCCGGCCAATGGTGGCCGGAATTCGCTAACGAGTGAATCAGAATGCAGAACGAGAGTACCGAATGATCGAAGCCTCTATGAAGACCTAGGAAGTTGAAGAACTTCAATGCTAACCTGGAATCGTCTAGCGTCCGGATTAAAACTTCTTCCACGTGGCGAGAGGTCAACGTGGCGGCGATCGATTGGTTGCTGAATGCCGCTCTCCAGCTCTGGTTCTTCCCTCGTACGATCGTCTCGACTACGGCGACGAATTCCGAATCGTCTCTGTCCGGGGTGGCTGTGGTGAAGAAATTGGAAGGTGAGATTATTGAAATGGGTTTTCGCCGGAGGCGACAGAGGATCATTTTTTGTTGTTGTCCCCCTCCTGAAGTCCGACGAACGGAGGATTTGTAGCTCCGGCTGGAGGAGTCGTCGGAAGTTTGGGAATCTGTTAAAGCTTGCCGTCGTTTTAGCTGATAGACGAAGAAATGAAAATAACGGATTGGATCAGTAGAAAGCCCATAAGCCCATATATTTGGGCTTTTAATCTTTTGTGGGCCTCTGATTAATTCTCGTGTATCAAACCGACTCTATAACCGGATAACCGATTTACCAGTTTCCGGTCGGACCGATTGCACTGCTCAAAACCCAATTACCAAAGGGTTTCTTCCTTCTCTGCTACAGTCCGCCATTGGAAGAACGAGCTGAAGTTGGCGATGCTGAGATTCTGCACAAAGCTCCGCTCTATAGCGGCGCAGTCGTCGTCGGCGGCAGCGGCGGCTCAATCTCCGATCCTCCGCTCATCTTCCCGTAGCGTTATTACGCTTTCTTCCCCGCTGATTCCTTCGAAATGCCGAGCTCTTCACTCCGCAGCTGCTTCTACTGGTTGGAGTCTTAGCGGGCAGCTGCTGAATGCGCCCAAATTGCCGTTTTCGTTGGCCTCCTCGCCATCCCCTTTCTCTGTAAGCTTCTGGGTTCTTGCTGTGTAAATTTCATTTGGTTAAATTTTAATTGCACGCAAGGTTATTGATAAAATGCCTCAAAGAAGTTTAGGTATAGAGAACTAATCGCTTCATTGGTATTTCCATGAATTTTCCTTTTGAACTGTTGGGAGAGTTGAGATTGTTCATATGGCTTCAGTTGAGTTGCACCTATGAATCTATGATTACTGATAAAATGCCGCAAAGAGGTTTCATTTTAGTCCACGTTTGAGGGAGAATTTTTAGATGAATCGTTACATTGGTATTTCTATTTGATTTACAGTCTGAACTGTTAGAGATTTTAGATTGTTCATGTGGACTTCAGTTGAGTTGCACATATTGTTACTGATGAATTGCTGCAAAGAGGTGTACTTTTGAATCCCCATTTGGATTAAATTGTCCATAGTTGAAGCAATTGTTCATTTTAATTCAGCTGGTCAGTGTCCGGTATGTTTCGTCGAGGGAGCGGAAGAAGAGGAGGAAGCCGATGACGCCAGTTACCTCCAAAGTGAAGAAATATAAAATGAAGGGTTACTCGTAGGTTTTTCACTTTTTCTGAACTTCTTTCCGGAGTTTCTATTTAGCTAGGAAGATGAATGATTGTTTGTTTGTTTCGTTTCCTGTGTCGTTTCAGTTCATACAAGGGCAGGTTTCGTACCTTGAGCGACGGGACTATTCGTTGTTGGCACGAGGGTAAGAGACACAATGCTCACTTAAAGGTATGGCCTTTGACAATCTTTTTTGATTTTCGGATCATACTTCTCTTCGTGCTTGCATTAGAATTGCGAATTTCGGAGTGCATTCAAAGGCTATCATCAAAGTAGTTCACTTGCTAGCTCATAGCCTTTCACCCTAGCCTAGGACCGATATATGCTGTGAAGTTTAGCTTCCGAGTAGCGAGACAAGTTATTATCTTTCAGCCATTAGAATCAATCGATAACTTGTTGCTGGAGTGGTACATCATAGGGTTTCTCTCACAGTGTTGTAGCCTTTCGATGCCTAAGCATTGAAGAGTTCAATCTAGATAGAACTTTCTCTGGTTGATTATAGTATTAGCTTCCATTAGAATTGCGAGTTTCGGTGTATATTAGACGTTTTGAAGGTTAACGATCAAGCACTATGAAACCATGATAGGGTTCATCGTAGTTTTGTCTACGGTTCGAGGTTTATCCAATTCCTAATGCATCCCTTACTTCTGTTCCGTCTACATTTGATCTCCCACTAATTCATCAATCTTTTGTTGCGTGATTACAGTCGAGCAAAGCAAAGCGCAGACTTCGGCAGCCATCTGTAGTCCACGCAGCGTATGCCACGACCATGAAGAAGCTCGGCTTCTGCAACTAGGACTCCCATCCTTTCTCAATCGAACCGTCATTTGGATTCAGGCCAAGGAACATTGGTGTTTTTCGCAGGAGGATCTCGAACTTCTCTAGATTATTGATTCGAAATTTTTCGAGACGGTGTATGTTGTTCTTCTTGATTCCTTGCCTTCCGCATTCATAGATGCTAACAAGCAATAACAAGTTCAGTTTCCCAACGACTGGTTCAAATTTGTCAGTGGACGCTTTTGTCAAATTTAAAAAGTTTTGGGCTAATTTTGTCAATTAATAAAAAGAACTGGGCTAGATTTGTTGGTATATTTGTCAGTGGACGATTTTGTCAACTTTCAAATAATTATGGGTTAGATTTGTCGTAATGATTTTGTCAAATAATTATGGGTTAGATTTGTCGTTGGCTAGATTATGAAGTATGAACTTTATTTTAGGCAGATCGATTTATTTATTATGGACGACGGATCAATTAATATTTTTTCAAAAGTTCATAGTCATATATTAAAATTTTAAATCCTGGTACGAGTAATGTTATGCTTTATTACTACTAATAAATAAACGAGTCAAATACTTAAAACGTCCTGGAACAATATTTAATTAAAAATCACTAAATTTAATTAAACGGTCAAATACTTAAAACGTCCAACAGTCAAACATATCGACTACATTTAATTAAAAATCACTAAATTTACCTCATTGCCCCCCAAATCCTAAACGCTATGTGCATGTTGTCTCCCCACAGTAAAACGATCTACAACCATCCGCTCTCCAGCTCGACAAAAACAACCTCAACCTTACGTAAACAAAATATAAAAACTCGAGCTAAAAATCAAATTCAATAAGAAAAAAAAAAGAGACAAAGTTGATCTCGTCATCAATGGCTTCAAAAACTTGTAAGTAATTAAAAAAATGAGTTGACGAAATGATCGCAATGTACACAAAGAAAGCAAATAGTTAACATGTCCAAGAAGTTGATCTCTTCATCAATGGCTTCATCAACTTGTCTTCTTCCAATGACACCATTCCCAAATGTGAAGGATCCTCAAGCATCATCTTGGCTACCAAGTAACCAGCAATTGACCATGTTTGATTCTTCCTAGCTTGCTTCCCCACGAATCGGCCTAGTTTGCCGTCGTAATATTCCGGCCAATGGTCCTTTCCCAGTCGGCTCTCTGCTACCTCCAACGCCCTCCTCGCTATCTGCGGTCGACCACTTTTTATGCACGCCGCCGTCAGCATCCACAAGAGCACTGTCATCAAAAGACAGTTGTTCGCAAACACTATAAGATCACATTCACAACTCTCTCCCAACAACTCGAGTTGTTGGGATGCAACAGTTATAAACTGACAGAAGTTAGCATCAAATCAAACTGTGAGCATCCACAATAGAACTGTCATCAATGACAGTTGTTAACAAACACTATAAGATCTCATTCAGAACTCTCTCCCAACAACTCGAGTTGTTGAGATGCAACAGTTCACATGACAGTATTTCACATCGAATCAAACCGCATCATCCACGATAGAACTGTCATCAAATACAATTGTTAGCAAACACTATAAGATCCATTCAGAACTCAAGACCGTTGTTAGCAAACACTATAAGATCCATTCATAACTTGAGTTTTTGGGATGCAACGGTTCATATGATCCATTCAGAACCCTCTCCCAACAACTCGAGTTATTAGAATATAACGGTTCTAGGTAATCAGAGCCTCCACATAATTCCCCTCAAACCGCCGCCAACTATTCTCTCCAAAACCCGACTTCTCCCTTCGACACCATGACCAAATGTCTTAGCATCAAATCTCGACACACCCCAATATAACAATTTATCTTGCATAATGCTTGGTAAACCTTTGCAAACTTCAATCCCCTTTCATAGGCTTCCGTTTCATTTGAGGAGACATGTTAGTAAACACTATAAGATCCATTCAGAACTCTCTCCCAACAACTCGAGTTATCAGGATGCAACCGTTACATGTTAGCAAACAATATAAGATCTATTCACAACTCTCTCCCAACAACTCGAGTTATCGGGATGCAACGTTCATATTACCGTATTTAACATATCGAATCGAATCAAACCAACCAACCTGGCCAAGACCCGCCGTTATGATAGCTCCACCGTGTATTCTTCGGATCACAACCAGTCACAATCCGCCATTCATGACCTTCAATCGCCGGATAACACACCTTCAACGGCATCTCCCCCACCAACTCATCCCACCGCTCTTCAATCAAATCCATAATCGCCGCCGCCTGCTCCGGCGTCGCCAACGACGACAAGATCGCAATGCAGTTCCCCAAACAGAACCACCGGAAATCCATCTTCGCCGGACTCACATTCCCGATGAAGTAACCCCCACGACTCGGCATGAAATCGAACACCCAGCTCGGCAGCGAGTCCGGCATCACGTTGAACTTGTTCACCGCCGTGTGCGAATACTCCTCCGTCTTGTACCTGTAGATGTTGTTCAGTTGCTTCTGATCTAGCCAGAAATAGCTCCTCATATGGTAGCTCAAAGCATGTAGCCGCTTCACGATCCGCTCTACAAGCTCCTTCCCTTCCGAATCTTGCTTCAGTAGCGTTAAAGCGCATCTCAGAGCCATGAAGAACAGCGCCTGTATCTCGATTGGATAGCCATAGACGCCCTGCAAAAAGAAAACAAACAACCTAAGAAATGCAGATAACCTGTTCGACGAAATGCCACAAAGAAAAAAAAGTCGCAACAGACCATTCGACGGTCGATCATGCAGCAACCGTCGGCGCAGAGCAGAGTAGGGAAAGTATCGAAGCCTTCGGAGAGACAGAGACTGAGAATGAGACGCATTCCTCTCTGGCAGCTAGGCAAATCGGCGAGAGAAGAGTCACCTGTGGATTTGGTGTAAGCACGGAGAAGAATGATCCACCAGAATCCAGAATCCACAGGCGCAACTCTTCCGATCGCAGTCTCACCAAAATCGGCGATCAATGTCTCGATGTTCTTCTCTGGTTTGTGTAGCACCTTGAAGCTCGCAGGCATCACTCCTTCTCCTAGCTTGAAATGATCCACAGTTTTCTCCCACGATTGCAGGTGTAGCGTCTTCAGCAGGAAGTTCTTCACAACTTCGTATTCTCCGTTCATCAGAAACGCCAATCCGCTCGGTACAAAGTCCCTCACAAACACCTGCAGAATAGGTCAGATTTGAATTTCGCGAATTTGAATTTGAAAATTTTGAAATATGAAATACGAAATCCAAATCAACCTGATCGTAGTTGAGCTTCTCGTCGGAATGATCCAAGGCGGCGATGGTGCCAACAGGCTGACCGCGGAAGTGAACTAACGATCGGCGCAAGAGGTCCCAAGCATCGGCGACGATTGGATTGGATTCGAAGTGAATGCTAGACCTAGGAGAGTTGAAACCGGACCATCTTCCAGGGGAATAGACATAGTCAACGTGGTCAACTCGAGAGGAAGCTTCGTAGTTTCTGTAGTGACGAGGAGACAGAGCCGCCGTTGGCGCCGCCGCCGCCGCCGCCGAGAGTTCATTATACGATCTCTCACCGAATGACCTGGGTCTTTCCACCTTGATCGGTTTCGTTGTATCTAATAGGTTTTGAATGTCGTCGGAATCGTCATCGGTGCATTGCTTGGCCATTTTTGGAAGCTGGATTTTGATTTTCTGCTGCAGAGAAGAACCTGATTAGGAATAAGGTTATGAAGTGATTAAGATCAAAACTGGGTAAGGAAGATGAAGAAGAAGAAAGGGAAGTGCTGTTGACCCTTGATGAAGAACACGAGAAAGAAAAGGAAAGGAGGGTTAATATCCATTTTGGTCATTAACGTATAGGGTGGTAACAAACTAGTCATTGATCTTTAGTTTGTAATAACTAGTTGTCATTAACTTATACGGTTTGTACATTGTAGTCATTCCGTCAACTCTTCGTCTAAAATCTTCGTTGAGTGTTGATATCATCGTGTAAACTCAGCCATTTTTCGATTGTTATGTTACGTGATTCATCCCTAACTCAACCAAACCTACAACAACTAACGCAAACTCACTGCCCAACCATCTATTTTTCACGGTTGTCTGTTCGTTTCCCCCCTCCTTCTATCTGAATTCTACGAACTCACCTCCTCCTCCATATCTGATCATCAAACTCCACTCCACCATCTCGGTTCGAAATCACCTCTTCCATCAATGGCAAAACTTCAATCGGGAACAAAAAAGGTGATTTCCCGATTGAAGTTTGGTCATTAATGGAAGAGGTGATTTCGGACGGAGATGGAGGAGGAGGTGAGTTCGTAGAGTTCAGACTGAAGGAGGAACGAAAATGAACAGACTGCAGAGGGAAATACATGGTTTGGTAGTGAGTTCGGGTTGATTAATTTAGGATAGGTTGAGTTACGTGACATGACAGCGGGTAACTTGGACAAAATGACCGAGTTGGCTTGATACCAACACTTAACAAAGATTTTCGATGAAGAGTTGACGAAATGACCACAATATACAAACCCTATAGGTTAATGACCAGTTTGTCACGACCCCGTACGTTAATGACCAAAATGGATATTAAGCCAAGGAAAGGAAGATTCATGAGTAGCAAGCATATTTCTTGTCTTTATATAATTGGGATCTCATCCCGATGAAATAAAACAAGGGAACAAGTACCAAGTTGCAAACTTTGAGATGTCCGCCCATGAAACGCTGTCGTTTCGCACGTCGAATTGGCTAACATCTTTTTAACGGAGATAACGGAGATAGCTCTTTTTAACAGAGATAACGGAGATAGTTCTCGTAGGAGATAACGGAGGCGGTCAGAATTACGAAAAGCAGTCTATATGTGGAGTAAATATCGTTTTTACACAAACCCTAAATGTTCAAACTGTGGAGTTCTTACTACAAGAGCCACATAAACAATTAAGGTACAAAAAGAGGGCTCTCTCGACTTCTACACTAACATCCCGTAAACCCGAATCCTCGTAAAACACGATCCTCGAGTTCATCGTTTCTTCGTCTCAGCCAGCAGCCATTGCACTCCCCTAGGTCATATGCTTATCGTCTGAAGCATACGCAGCTTGTGGTGCTGCGTTCGTGTGGTCTCCGAAAGGGGTCGAGTCTATCTCCATTGCAGATGGTCGAGGAGGAGAAGATGGCTGCACTACTACGTCAGGGTACGCAGCTTTGAATCGAGCTCGTAGCCCTTCGTCTACTAGTCGTACGCCATCCAACTGATTCCCCATTGACATCCACCTGTCACGGACCGAAGATTGAGGTTATCGTAGTTACGAATCACTTCGAAATAAGACGATCAAAGCAATGATTATTTGGTATTGGAATGCTAGGTCAAACACATGATACGTTCTAGAACTATAGGCCGAGTTACAGAGTGGTCCCATAACTATGAAACAGTTTGTAACGCGGCTTATAAATTCGAGACGTATTAAGTATTTGACTGTTAATATGCTAAGTTAAATCCGTACCCGGCTTGAGTATTGTGCATACGAGCAAAAAGCTCGAGCTTCCTCGTTCTCGGGCTTATCCTCTCCAGCAACGGATACATCTGCAGAAAAAATTCAATGGAACGTTGATACTAATCTCATACCAAGCAAAAGGGATGCAGATTCTGCATATATATATGTTTATACATTACCTCGTCAGGCTTACGACTTGTTTCTCGAACCTCAGCAACGATAACATCGGTATCGATGTTCCTATTAACATCCGGATTCCCCTTGATTCCGACGAGACAATGCTCCTTGCTATGATTCAGCCAATGCCCTGTCCTCCCGGTTCGAATTATACGCTGAAGTTGATTAGTCTTCACCCATATGATCTCCTCAACTCGTTTGTAACCCCACATATCTAAACTGCAACGAAGTAACGCAGGAAATCAGCTCTTCGAATTTCGATAATTCAAAGCTTAAGATGATTCGAGACGGAATCCATACTTACCATTCACGCCCAAGCTCCATCGCACGGCCAGTCACCCACAGGAAGATCAAGCCGTCGGTTTGGAGTACAGGGACGTTAAGGTTGCGCATTTCGTCATCAGCCATAGTTCCATAGGGCAGTTCCATATGGATATCCCATGGAGGATCAGCCATGATAACTCCGAACTGACCTAGAATCTCCATTTTAAACGATCTGATGTCGCAGTTGATCCACTGTGGCTCCCCGAGTTCAACTTCTGAACAGTATTCAGCACGTTGGGGCTTTATAGGCTTGGGAGGCGCAAGAGTCCCGGGAACCATCATCATTGGCGGAACATCAGGAGTCGGGTCGAGTTCGTAGTGAACGTACTTGCATGTCTAATGAACCAACAAGAAGAAGAATATAGAGTTACAATGGTTCTAGATGTCTCGAACCGACTATTAAAGCATACATTGTAGACCGAAAACTAACCTTCATGTGTCGGCAAGTGTCTAGAAACGAGCAATCGCCTTGGCTAATGTCTGTATGAGGAGCAATGATTCGTCGAAAATGGACCTGTGAAGAGTTTTAAGTGGCAAATGTTCAAGGTTATCATGGCATCATAAGATTGCTGAAGCTGAAATCGCACTTTACCCTATCGTTCGAACAGAATGCTAGTTCAATATATCAATCAAGGTATAAGAGATGTATAGTTTTCTATCTCGTTAGCAGCACGGCACAACAGAAGACACGAAAGATTATGTTCTGAACGGGCCTACCAAAACACTTCATAAGAAATTCCTGATTTCACTATATAAAACGTACAAGCTAGACATTTCAGCTAATAATAGCACTTACAGCATTGATAATACAGCTGCAAATGCATTAGAGACGGCATACAATTGTAAAAACCGGCTTCTCGGTGCATATATCGAGCATCAACATTCATCCAACTTACCTTCTCATACGCCATAAACGAACCAGACTGCCGACTACAGAATTGGCAGTTCAGTATGTCCAAGTTGACTTCACACAAACTACTAATGGAAGTATGGAATTAGGGCACTAATTTATGAATTAGAGCAAAACATCAGACATACAACAGCAAATGGATTACAGAAAGCATAGAATCACAAAACTCGGTTCTGCGTTGCACATACAAACAACTTCACTTTCACATTCTTTCAAACATACCTTCTCACACGCCATGAACGAACCAGATTGTCGTCTACAATCCTCTTTCGTCAAAGCCGAGCAGTACTCCTTCAGCTGAGATCCACCTTTGGTTTTAAACTACACACAAACACAAACACATCCCATCACTCAATTGACATGAAACAACAGAAAAGTTCAAACTTTCACCTCATTTCCCTCTATACCTTAGCAGCCATGGCAGTCTCCTTCGCCGTAGGCCGATGAATCAAGTCCAGAAGCTCCTCCCCGGTCTTCGACTTCTGCATCTCTCGAAACGACTTCTTGCTCAGCAACGCCTCCAAGTCCTTGAATTCGTCTTCCTCCGTCCTCTGCTGTTTCAAATTCGGCCCTAATGGCGGCCTCTGAGCCGCCATCATCATCCCTCTCCCACTACCAATCATCATCCCTCCTCCTCCTCCTCTCATCCACATATCCATCGGCATTCCTCCTCGTCCCCCGAAATTCGCAACACGACTCGATTCGCTCCCCGAGTTCATCAACTCCATCTCCTGCTGATGCTGAGCACTCTCAGGAAGCTCCTTAACAAGCCTATTCCTATCAATGTTCACAACCATAACCCTAGACTTACCACTCACCACAAACTCCTCGAGCTCCACCCCACGATTCTCCTCCGCCATCGACCTCAACGCCATCTCCACCGCCAGAATCGCTCCAGACTCCCCTCCGACCTCCCTCAGCGCCGCCTTCTCCGCCGCGGTCACGTTCTCGTCGTTCTCCAGCTTCCTCAGCACAGTCGACGAATCAATCGGATCGAAAGGAATCCTCTGCAGGAGACACTCCGCCACCATCACTCTCACAACTGACAACGGACTCTCCCCGTCCCCTAACATCTCATCGTCATCTACATCTCCACCCTCCGTCGCTTCTTCTTCCTCCTCCACGCTCCGAATCTTGGCTATGGAGGGCCTTCTCTGCTGTCCTCCTCCGTGCTTGATTTCGACGTCGCCGTTGGGGAGAGGTGGAGTCGGGGTGAAGGACTTGCCATTGAAGGAGGAGACGATTTTCAGGGAGAGGTCGAGAGAGGAGACGATATTGGGGACTAGGGTTTGCAGGGAGGATAACAAATTTAGCTGCGTGGAGCGTTGAGCTTGGATGCGGGATTCGAGCTCGGTTGTTAGGGATTTGATTGTGGACGATGATGAATTTGGTTCTGTGTTGGTTCTGTTGCCGTCGGAGTGAGGCTCCATTGTTGATTGTTTCCGATTCCGGTCGCCGGAGAAAGAAGGAAAAAATTTGGAGGGAGCAGCGGCGGCGGAGCTTTAGCTTAAAACCCCTGAGTGGTAATATTTACTAAAGGTGCCTCAAGATTGAGTTTATTATCTATTTAGTCACTGTACTATGTTCTGTCACGCGATGGAGTCCGGAGTTAAACGACTGCCCGTTTTAAGTTTTATTGGGCCGTCTTTCCATGGGCTTTATAAGAGCTTAGAGTGGCCCACTTTGTGACTTTTTGGGTTCGAAAAATCCTGAGTCTAGCCGTCTAGGCCCACGATAACCTCTCCTGGCTCTGTCACTGTCCCTACCACCGTCACGTGCAAACGATACATTATCGACTTGCTCTCTCTTATCACGTTCGAAACTCAGGACCCACAATAGCCTCCTCTGATTCTGTCACTGCCCCTACCACCGTCATACATAAACGCTACATTATCAACTTACTCTCTCTTGTAACGTTTGAAACTCATAACCCACAATAGCCTCCTCTGATTATGTCACTACCCCTACCACCGTAGCGTACGAACGATACATTATCGATTTACTCTCTCTTATCACGTTCAAAACTCATAACCCATAACAGCCTCCTCTGATTCTGTCACTGTCCCTACCACCAGTACGAACGATACATTATCGACTTACTCTCTCTCTTATCCCGTTCGACACTCAGGACCCAAAATAGCCTCTTCTGACACCATCACTGTCCCTACCACCGTCAGTACGAACAACACATTATCGACTTACTTTCTCTTATCTTCGTTCGAAACTCGGCTCGAATCGAATCGAGATAGAACCAAGAATATATTGTGGGTCCCACCGGTGGTATGGGCTTTAGATTCATGGGGACAGCTAATGTCATGTTTTTATAACAAACGCCAAAATCGAATTATTCCGTTCAACATCAAAACGACGTCGTGTTGTTTGTCTTTTATGTTTTCCACGCTTTATTTTTTCCTTTGTTTTTTTTCCCGGGTCACCTCCTCCCCACATCTCTTCACATGGCGTAGTTCGGGTCGTCGGTGCACCGCCCACGTGCCACGTTTCCGAATATTCCATCCGCCGTCCGCCGCCGCTCATCATCCGACGGTCCCTAGAGCATTGACTCGACTCAACTCACCACAACATTGTATGAATTTGAGTTATTACAGGATTGGCTTGGCATACCCACTCGAAATCCGACCAAATTAGGTGGGAATTACTCGTTGACCGAGTAAAATTAACGGGTATGAACAAACCCGGTACTTAGTTAGAGCGGGTGACTGGTGGAGACGGGTTTCAAGGTATCTGCCACATACTCAACCTAATGGGCATCCAATCAGGGCGGATCCCGGACGGATAAAGACACTAGACCATTTCATATGTACTCGGCTCAATCTAAAAAATTACTAGGCTAGTCTACTTCACATACAAAAATATACATAGTTTCGTAGCCCTAGACCCGAGAGTGGGGTTGGGCCACGACTTAGGTAACCCCACCCTCAGATCCGCCCCTATTAACCCAATATGAAACAATGTTGTATTAGTCATAATATATCATCTATGTTTAACGGACCAGATCCAATTATTTCTCGTTCAGTCATTCAGTTCTTCAATTCAACTTACTGATCGAGTAGTCTTGCGTCTCCTCTCGAAACCATAATTCTCTAGAAATCCTAGCTCCGTCTCGGAATTTTTGTTTTTTTTAATCCAAATGCAGAGAACCTATGTCGGGGTGGGGACGGCTTGAATTTTGTATCCATTTATTCTCGACGGGCGAGAATGGTAATACCAACTACTCATGAGTCATAACATTCGCAACCCGATTACCTCGAATCAACCGGTTCAACCCAAATAAATCAATATCCATGTTGCTTCCTTGAGATTCGCCGCCGTCTGTTGCTCCTCTACGTACGCTACCTTTTTCATTATTCTATTTATTCCATTTTGTCCTTATTATAATATTCTAAAAAAACAAATACCAAAAATTAAAAAGAGAATATTCTCTCTTTTTTCCCACGTATAATTTTTTTACCAAATTGATGGATATTCATGTTAATTGTATTATAATTATGAGTTACAAGTTAGTCCGGTTGCGAGTTTATTGAGTTACATGTCAAACAAATTATAAATCGGTTCGAAATTGTGGGTGTAGATAATTGTTACATCTTATAATAAGGTCCGTGAAGGGGATTGTAGTTTTGCACTATTCCTTCGTGCAAGTGAAAATGTTACATTGGGACTAACATGATTTGAAATAAAGATATCTCGATCGAGAAAAACTCTAATAACACGTGGAGAATCATAATTCGAGATATAGGTACATTTCGTAATTAATTTATATACAGTAATTAACTATGGGTTCGAAGACCGACATGCAGGGTCGGCGGACACCTAAGTTAGTGGGTTGTAACACCGTGGTCACCTAACTTTGTTTTGTAAACTATGTTTAAACAAGGTAACCGAACAATTATTTTTCTTTCATTTTTTATGACAATTCCGACCAAACTGACAACTAAGCATGCAACAACATCATCAAACATAATAGTTTCTAATTTCCCTGATCAACTCGGTTGAATCTTCAAATATAAATTGAGCTAACTCAAAAACCAAACCAATACTTACAAAAATGGCTGACCCAAACATAGATGAGTGCTCTATTACAAAACAAAGTTAGGTGACTACGATGTTATAACCCCAAACTTAGATAACTGCCAATGTTTTTTTACCCCGCCGATGAATCTCATCAAAGGAGATGAATACCATGCAATAAAAAATTCAACAAATAAAAAAAAAACAACAAAGGAATCTTTAAATTTTTATTTCTTAATTAATTCATAGATTAGATCAAGAATTAATTAATAATTACAATATATTATCATTTTCACCACTAAACGACAAAAAAAAACTCTGTCTCCTTCCCTCTCTGTTTCCGTCTATAATGCGGAGCGGACTGATCCAAACATTTCCCAGACAACAAAAATCTCTACAGCCTCTTACAAATTTCCCGACGATCCAATCATGGCGGCGTTCAGCGGCGGCGGCGGCGGAGCGATGTACCAGTACGAGAACGGAGTTGTGATGACGAGAGACCCGAAGCCGAGGCTGAGGTGGACGGCGGATCTCCATGACCGGTTCGTCGACGCCGTTACGAAGCTCGGCGGCGCCGAAAGTAAGAAGAGGGAATGATTCAAGATCGTTAATGGCGAACTGGGGTTTTGAATTTTGATTGTGAAATTTGTTGTGGTTGTTGCAGAGGCGACGCCGAAGTCGGTGCTGAGATTGATGGGGCTGAAAGGGTTGACATTGTACCATTTGAAGAGTCATTTGCAGGTTTGAGTACTAGTACTTGTTTGAATTATTGTTGGTTAATTTATTTTTCGGTTTGATTCGGTCGAATCGGTGAGGCTAATGGTTTTGAACGATATTCGGTCGAATCTGTGAGGCTAACGGTTTTCAACGATGATTGGTATGAGTTTATGGGTTGGTTGAGGGTTAGTTGAGTTGCGAGTTTATCGGTTTGTGAGTTTATATGTTATGGGTTGATGAGATTGTGAACTGCTCGAGATAGTGGATTTTGTGGGTTACGGGTTGTTGACTTTGATTTACGTTGATTTGGATTATTGATGAGTTGAGTTGAATTGAATGGGGTTTTAGGGTTGAATCTGTGAGGCTAACGGTTTTGAACGATGATTGGTATGAGTTTGTGGGTTGGATGGATTCGTATATGGGTTGGTTGAGTATGGATCGTGGGTTAGTTGAGTTGCGAGTTTATCGGTTTGTGAGTTTGTGGGTTATGGTTGATGAGTTTGTGAATTGCTCGAGATAGTGGATTTTGTGGGTTACGGGTTGTTGACTTTAATTTTCAACGATCGAGTTGAACTGGGTGAGGTTTAGGGTTAATTGGGTATTTGGGTTGTGGATTATGTGTCAATTGAGTTGCGAGTTTATTCGGTTCTGAATTTAGAGGTTACGGGATAATGAGATCATGAATCATTGAGAGAGTGGATTTTTGCAGGTTACAAGTTGTTGACTTTAATTTTCAACGATCGAGCTGAATTGGGTGGGGTTTTTGGGTTGATTGAGTTGCAGATTATGGGTTAATTGAGTTGTGAGTTTATTCGGTTTTGAGTTTGCGTGTTATGGGTTAGTGAGATCGTGAATCAATTGAGATAGTGGATTTTTGTGGGTTACAAGTTGTTGACTTTAATTTTCAACGATCGAGTTGAGTTGGGTGAGGTTAGGGTTAATTGGGTTGTAGATTATGGTTCAATTGGGTTATGATAATCGGATCATGAATTACTTGAGATTGTTGATTTGACGGGTTACGAGTTGTTGATGGGTTCATAGGTTACGAGTCAATGAGATCACCAATCGTTCGTTATTGTGAAATTTGCAGGTTACAAGTTGTTGACTTTAATTTCATTAGTTTGACTCATTCATAAGTTGAATTGGCTTGATTTTGGGGTTAATTGGGTTGTAGACTATGATTGAATTTAAAGTTACGAGTCAATCAGATCATGGATCACTCGAGGTTGTTAATGGGACGGATTACAAGTCGTTCACTTTTCATCAATTTGAACCACTGATCGAGTTGGGTCGAATCACAACAACTTGATAACATGACCGAGTAATGAAAACGTGTCCGATTTGGTTACAAAGCACGATTCTAAACCGGTCGAACCAACCGATTTTTTTTTTCTGCAGAAGTACAGGCTAGGACAGCAGGGGAACAAGCAGAGCAGCAGCAATCCAGAACAGAGCTACAGAGATCTTCATACCAATGGTTGAATTGAATCTCTGTTTCGAAATTCGATATAGTTAAAACCCAGAAAATGAATGAATCAGAGCTCAGTTTCATTTCCATGGCGAAATTAATTTTGCAGGGTGTTCTTCATACATTCATTTCAACAACCATTCCTCTAATGGCGGAGGAGCAACCAGTACCAGTTCATCGATTTCATCGAGAGATAACGAACCAGGGTACGTATGTTTAACGATCTTCGTTCATTTTTCGAAAATTGTACCGTATTGGGTTGTGTATGATCGGCTGATCGCATTGGTTCAAAGTTTTGAGGTAGGGATTTGAACTTGTGACCTCTTGCTTAGGTTTGTAACGGTGTGATTAACGATCGTTATAGAATGTATGGTTGACTCGGTCTTTAGTGTCGTATCGAGCTATTGAGTCGAAATGTGACGGGTATGGGTATTCGTTATACTACTTGTACTCTTTATTACCCGAAAATGCATATTGACAGTTGCCCCGAACCGGTTGGATAGTAGGTAATTGGTTGAATCGGTTCTACCTGAACCCACTCGGTTTGTAACTATTTTGGGTTGGATAATTGGGTTCATGAGTTGGATTGTGTGAACCGGTAGAAAGGGGTTGGGTAGCATGTCAACCGTTAAATACGTTTTACCCAAACCCACTCGGTCTATACTCATTTTGGGTTGGGTAATTGGGTTCATTAGTTGGATTGGGTAGTTGGGTTTATGAGTTTGGTTGGATAATTGAGGTTATGGGTTGGATTGGGTAATTGGGTTTATGGGTTTGGTTGGATAATTGAGTACTGGGTGATTGGGTTCATGAATTTGGTTGGTTATTCGGTCTAAATCAGGGCTAGCGTGACTAATGACTATATACATGTTCGGGTTGTGAGTATCCAATACCGAGTTCACAAACATCCGTTTCCACGTCCAGACTTTGGGATCGAATGTACCTACTACCCACACCCCACATTTTCACCCTACTCGAGAGAGAATATATACATCTTCCACCAGAAATCAAATAGGTTAAGCTAACGAATTAAACCGAAATGTTAATTTCAGCGAACTCCAGATCACAGACGCACTAAATCCCCAGATCGAAGTCCAGAAACGACTCGAAGAACAACTCGGGGTACAACAAAAGCTACAGATGAGAATAGAGGCACAGGGGAAGTACTTACATGCCATACTCGAGAAAGCTCAGAAGAGCCTTACAATGGCGATGGGAACCGACAACCTCGAATCGACCCGAGCGCAGCTGACCGACTTCAACGTGGCTCTATCGACCCTAATTCAGAACTTGAACACCCCGGATCAACAGAGTAATGAAGGAGGAATTGATGGTATGAAGCATCTGTACATCAACGGTGAAGATCGTGATCATGATCGTGATCAACGGCTAGATTTGAATGTTAATGGTGGCGGGAATGGTGGTGATGATGGATCTGATCAGTTGGAGCTTAGGATGCTTCCTTATGGGATATCTTGAAATCTTTTGGGGGTTGGGTTGTAAATTGTTGGGATTTTAGTGACTGATTAGCACTTTGGGGAAATTATGGGGGATAATGAGTATATTTTGGGGTCTGGATTTGGTTGGACCGTTGGTTCGTCGGGTTAGAGGTTGATTAGATTACAGATCAATCTAAATCATAAGGTTTACAAAAACCTTATGATAAATTTGTAGTCATCGATCATCTTCCTAGTGAACGACTCGAGTCAAAAGGTGACACTTGGTCTTATCACTTATGTAAACTTACCACCAAATTGGACTTTTTTTTTTTTTTTAAATGGTAAATTATTTCTTCAAAATCAATTCAAGATAGTTGAAAAAATTACATCATTTAATGGGAAAGTGACACGTGTCCAACAACAACAAGTGGTACAAATTGTTCAAAATGGTACAAAGAACTAGTACCAATTAACTTATCTTCAAAGGTAGATCTTCAAGTAATCATGGACACGAGTGTACTCAACTTCAGGGTACAATCTCGAAGCTTCTTCTTCCCCGTTTTCGGCGTTGATCTCGAAGTTCGTCAGGCATCCCTCGTAGAAGATGTGGTAGAAGTGCCCGATCCCTGCCTGCTCTGCCACAGTTGTCCCTGCGTGACAAATTGAGACAAAAATGGAGACTGTGAGTTGGATTTTCGTTGCGAAAAGTTGGGTATACTGGGACATTTAGATGTTAGAAGGATGACATATCGGTCTATGGGTTAGATTAAACATGATCAATCGATCGAGAATGGTTAGAGTGATGGGGATGTACTAATGAATCATGGTTGTGACATCACTGTTGGGTGATACTAGGTTTTCACGCCTGATTAAGTTTAGTTGGAGGCAGTGGAGGATTCATGGTATGATTTTTCCGAGCAGTGACGTTCTGGGAGTACTAGACTCCCTCTGGTAATGACCCAACTCATTATCATATCCGACACGGTCTCCAAGATACTGTTCATCCTTCCCAATCCCCGTAATCCAAACGGTAAAAAAAAATGTGTTTTTTAAACATTTTTAAATGTGACTCACTGTCTTCCAAATTTTTTCAACCCAGTCTAGTGCATCAAACTGCCCAAATTCAACGATCGATAGCCTGATCCAACCATATCAGATGTGAAAACGCCCAACAAACTCTACATACAACCAACATCTAACTCGAAAACCGACTCGAAAAATTTCCATGACCACAAAGGAGACAAGCTACAAACAAGGTGGCATATCAAGTTTGAAAATTGCTTAGGGTTTGTTTGGTGACATACCTTCCATTAGTGCAAGAAAGTCTTGTGGGGGAAGTTCAATCTTTTCAAGTTGGTTGCCTGAGAGCTTCTCCCAAACAGCCACCAACTCTCTTTGACTCATTATATTCTCCGGCGGCCTTAGGTACACCGTCTTGTTCACCGTCCGATCATCTTCGATCGCCTTGATCGTGTACTTGGCCACATCGTCCTCGTCCACGTACACAACTGTATCGAAGATCAAACCGAAAAAAAGTTTGAGATTAGTCATTAACCATAACCAGCATTGATTAAATTCAGGGTGAGTATGGGTACCCGACCCGTTTTGTGTTGCGGGTACCCACACCCACTTGAAACAAAATAATAACCCGATTATTTCGGGTGGGGTGAGTGTCTGTTACTCGCCCGAGTTGGGTAAGTAGGTACCCTCTCTATTCAATTTTTGGACCAAATCACAACAACACGATTTCATCGTCCACGAGCTGGGTAAATAAACCGGGTAGAGTGGGTAATCTTGGGTAAATAAAACAACCGTTCTTTTGAATCAAGGCTCAAAAGAACGGTATTTTTTTTGTTTTAGGGTTGAGTGGGTAACGAGTATCAACCATGAATTGGGTAAATAAATCAGATAGAGTGAGTACTCACGGATCTACTCGGAAAAAAACAATGAGTACCCATAAATAGTGTATTCATCCAAAATCCTTCTCACAACCACATAAATACAAATCAATTATTCAAGGGCCCGTTTGGTTGATGAAATTGGGTTCCATTCCTCGGCCCAAATAGTTTCCCTAAAATTTTCAGTCAGCCGGGAATCGGAACCCAATCCCATCAACCGAACAGCCTCCAAATACCCATTACTCATATGCCACGTGTCCACTCTAGTCAAACCCATCTAAAAAGTCAACAATTTAATTAGTCTTGTAATCAAAGCAAATTAGGTGAGATAGATCTCAATGGAATTATAGGTGGCTGACTAAGAATTAAATTAAATTCAAAATTAGGGTTAATGCCGACAACACCATTAAACCTAATCGAACTCTATCTTCACCTAATTAATCACTTCCTTAATCACCCAAATTAAGGTGATAATCCACTAATCAACGACAAGGTAACCTAAGTAATTAGACATGTACCTTTGACATTGCCATCTCCATAGATGATGACCTTATCGGAAGGAGGGGTTAGGGTTCCGAGCTGCGAAAGATTGCCGACGAAGTAACCCGCGAAGCAGTTTGCCGAGATGTACGTGTGAGGAATGTTCGCCTCCTCGATCGCCTTCCTCACCACCATCTTCTGATCGAATGTCTCCCTCCCTGGCTCCATCGCTTGTCCCATCCTCGCTGGGTCCATCCCAAACTCCGATGGAATGAACCTCTGCAAATGAATGAGTTTTCTTAAGACAGATTCGTCATTTTAAGCGTAATACAGACAAAATGCCAAGAGAAAGAAAAGCAGAGGAAAATAAAAAGTCAATATTCAAAACTGTTTTTATCAGTTTTTTAAATATTGACTTTTCCTTTTCTCGAATATCCCCAACGTACCTTAACATTTCCCGCCTCCTTAATGGCCTCAACGAGCTTCAACTGAAGAAGAATGTTATGCGACCGGAAGTGAACCCCAGACATGGTACATATCACGACATCAACCAACCTCACAGCACGAACAAGGCTATCATGATCAGAGAACGAGGCCTCAACCAAATGAGCGCCCCGTCTCTTAAACGACAGCAAAAGCTGGAGCTTCTCAATGTCCAACCCTGTCTCAGGTCGCTTGAGAACATAGGTGTCGTGACCAAGGTCGAGGCTCGCACTCACAATCCTCTTCCCGATGTACCCTGTACCTCCCACCACGAGCACACTGCACGACTTCATGATTCGAAAAATTTCTCGAGATTCGTAATCAAAGAAGTGAGTTAGATTTCTCTCCCTTTCTTAATTTTTGGTTGTGTTTGTTTGGGGGTGTATTTGTAGATAGGGTGCTGTGATCCTCTGCATACCGTCCTACACCAACCGTTTGATGAGCTTCTTTTTGTGAATGGGAATCGATCTGTTTTCGTTTGTTTCACACCTAAGCAACAATGGAAAATCAGATGGAAGTAACGATAATATTAAATAAATTAAAAAGTTGGGAAATTTGAATCGATTCGAGTCGAATTCATATTCACGGGTATTCGATCCTTTCTGATTCGAATAGTTTGTCAAACGGGTAGCACTTCGCGACAAAACGGAGGAAAACATGTTGTGACCAGACAAGAAGGTGGGAGACAGAGAAGTACCGGGTGAAATCTCACAGAGGAATAGTTGTTGTAGGTGATGTATTACGAGGGATAGCTAGGTTCGAGTAGAACTGTTGAAAAGCTGACCCAACTCAGGCCGACTCATTCCAACCAATAATTTAAGCTTATCAAAAGCCGAAATTTCAAAGTTTATCCATATTAATATATAAAAACCTTATAACAAAGTAAACTGTAATATAATTAACCCATAATATGAATAATAAATGACCTGATAAACCCAACTCGATGAGTCCGCCCACCCAGTCTGACCCATGACCCACCCAACCCCGTTTGACGATTCGGGTGTTGGGTTTTGGACTCCAGATAGACTTATCACAAGTAGGGATGAGATCGAGTCGGTTAAGTTTACATATAATGGATTTAAGTCAGTTTGTCCGTTAAAAGATATGCCAATCTCTTAAACATTAGCTAATCGTTTACGTCAGTTTTAGTCAAAATAGCTATAATCATGAACGAACCAAGAACCCTTCGTTCCCAGTTATCTTTATCACGGCTTGTGAGTATAACTCGTACCCACTTCGTAACCCGATCAATACGGGTATAAACCATGTTGATCAAACCAAACCGAACCGAACCGAACCAAATACTCGTGGTCATGAGTTTGACAACCTTCAATAATCAAAGACGTCAATGTAAGTGTGAAAAGACACAATTATCCCTCAACATACAGCTTTTGTTGAAATAGATTCTTTGATTTCCCAATGTGATATGGTTTCAACTACTCATGACTAAATGCATTAAGATCGTCAAACATATGTCACACTAATGATACATGGCGATCCGGTTTGAATTTCGGCGATTAATAAATATAGATATCTGACTTCATCATTGATAAGAAATGACTAAATACGTGACAACAGACGTCTTAAGCTACATACGTCTTCTCGTGGACACGCTTAAGGTTTCACAATACGATCAACGAGCACTTCTAATGTTTCTCTGTCTCACACTCATTAAATACGTCTATAACTTGTTACTAAGCAACATAAAGATTCATCCATAATCATCTCCCAACAACTCGAGTTATTGGGATGCAACGGTTCTTGACATGGTATCAAAGCCGTTGATCAACGAGAGGCCAGGATTTCGAACTTATTGAAGCCTTTGTGGCCTCCAGTCCGTTGCAAAAGTCTTATTGAAGTTGGGAAAACTTCGGGCTCTTTGGCGTGTTAGTAAACAATATAAGATTGATTTAGAACCCTCTCTCGACAACTCGAATTATTGGGATGCAACGGTTTTCGACTATCACCTGAGCGCAGAGTCTCCACTCTTAATCTACCAATCGATCTTCCAGGTCGAACCTCTTATTAAATTAGTCAAGCCTGCTAGGCATATCGGTTAAGTATAATATGAATCTGAGGATGTGCTCAATTACTCGAGTAGAGTTGAAGGTTTGTTTCGAGATTGTAGACAGAACCAGAGATTACATGCATAGCTGGATTTGGGCTTAAAAAAAGTCAACGCTACGAATTGGAGTTGAATTTTCATATTGTCAATTGGTCAACGATGAAATTACCATAGGCCCACTAAGCTGGTAGCGGGCCTTAAGCCCATATGCATCGCAGCACCGCTAATCAGTTACGTGGGCCGAAGCCCAATACTAATCATATGTAGACATTCTTAATTTGTCTCTAATTACAACAAAAGGTGTAATATTTAATATCTCTCGAAACTATAGACTGAGTTATAAACTCATCCTTAAATTTTAATCTATTACAAAGTAGTCTTGTTGACGTGATCAGTTTACTTTTTTTTTTTTCATTTTTTCATGTCATCGTTAACATTCAAAAAATATAATTTAAAATTCACTAAGACTAATCCTATTCTCGGAACTATATTGTAAAAAATTCAAAATCATTCACCACACCGGTATTGTTCATGTTGTCCTTGAACCAACTAACCTTATCTTCGAGAAAAATACCCAAATTAAGACAAACAACTCGCTCACTCCGAAACAAGATTAAACCTCATTATTCCAAACAACCAGACAACAGAAAACTGAAAGCATCACATCACACGCAAAAGATATCAATATTTTTTTTTTTACTTTTTGAAAAATGGAGGTACTTTTTTGTACAATACCAAACATTAAGTACCATGAGGACTATTTTTTAGAGAGAAAAAGTACAATAGTGGTTAGCACTTAGCAATTAGGCATAATATATCATCTATGCTTAACGGACTAAACCCAATTTCTCCTTCAGTTACATTGATCAAGCAGGCTGTCGTTTCCTCTCGAAACCATAATGCTCTAAAAAATGTAGCTCCATCTCGAAAATCTTTTTGCAATTCATGCAGAGAAATTTGGGGTTCACCTAGTGGTAGCGGGTTTACCCTATGCCCATGTTGGGGCGGGGATGGTTTAGATTTTGTACCATTTAGTCTCGACGGGTGGGTACGAGTAATACGCATTTAATAAACGGGTGGGTAGTAGATATGTGGTATCCGGACCCGTGAGTACCCATTGCCAAACCTATTAGCAATGCCGTAGCAGGCTTTGTTGGCCCCTTTTACAAGGAAAAAACCCTAAAAATAATTGATTAGCCACGTTTGTAGTTAACATGGCTTAAATGGAAGGAATGACAACTAATCTTTTGTTAATTACATTGATTAAGATAATTAATTAATAATTATCTCTCTAAACACCACATTCTAAACGCAATTAGCGTTTAATAGATATAAAACCCAATCCCTTACGCTTTGTTTCATTTTACGTTTATAAATTGCTTACTTATTATGGAAAATAACACTCTAAGTCCTCTGGTTTGCTAACTTAACAGATAGCTCTACTTTAACTAGTTTGTGCGTTTGGGTCTTTTCTATTTTAAATTTTGTCTTTATGACGTTGATTGATGCGTATTTAGTACTTCACGTTTGCTTCAATAGTAATGAAGTACTAGGGTTTTTTAATTGAGATATGGGAATATAAATATATATATATAATTAGATGGTTTTAATATCCTTTGAATTTCACGATACTCTTTGCAGTACCTTCTTGACCAGCTTTTCGTTTCCTACCTCTGGTATCTCTATTATTCGGTGCGTGGATGTGTCCAGATTTAGTGTTGAGAAGATGGTAGTTGTAACGGAAGGACCTAAAATGCAGAGTAGTCGAAACAGGAAGGGTAAAAAAGAGTGATTTATAGTATTTGTTAAGTTGGTAAAGTAGAGGGAGAAAATTGATATCCCCCTACTTTCGATGTGCGTTAATTCAGTAACATTTTGATTCACCGCATCGATCTTTCGGTAGACATTTTAACTATCTATCAATTTTGATCGGATTCCCAATGATATTTGCCAATCAGATTCTGATACGGTGTTACCACTAGTAGGTGTTGTTGCCAGTATTTTCAAAATCCTACTGATATGTCGAACTGGTGAGTATAACAGTATGTGGTTCAGTCGCTACAAATATTAGTTGAATCGTGATTAAACCATCATTACATCATCTTGTACCGTATCGTTTTAGCAAGTAATTCATGATTTGGTCTATCAAACCTCCCATACCGATACAATTTTGAAAACACTGATTGCCGGATTTCTCGAAAGCTAGCTTAGAAGGTTAAACAACTTAACTACTTATAGTCCACATCTTGAAATATGAACATAAAATACGACGACGTATTAATTCCGTTATCTATATTTTAAAACTACAAAGAAACTAACGGCCCCACCTCACGCCGTCATTTCTTACTGTTAAAGATATAAAGCAAAGCAAAGGCTAAGCCAAACTTCCGTCAAATAACGTCACCTGATTGTGGGACCCCCTTTAGATTATTCAAATCAATGAGTCGCGTTTAAATAAGTGACACGTAATTAATTCGAGATAGTGACACGTCACTATTTTACCACAATTTTCAATGGTACACTATTTAACCCATGACATTAATTACAACCTACCTACTACTATATGAAATAATTATTCAAGAGATTTGATATCAAAATTAAATCATTAAATAAACAAAATAATTTAATTGACTAAACGACGTCGTTTTAATTCCATGACTCTGTCTCTCTGTTATTATATTATTATATATTTAATTGGTCAACAAGTTTAGCCTATGAAAGGTTGGCGGCTTCAGGTGACACCGTGGCAGCAATCCCACGTGATTTTATCCCCACACACGTGGACCCAAAATGAAGAATCTAGCATTATTGTATTTAATCGGTCGAATCGGTGAGTCTAACCGATTTTTATAATCTAATTACGAGTCGTAGATCTGTGCAGAGGCAAACCCTTCAAAATGCTCTGACGTCAATCGTTCACTTACGCATGGATCTTCATCTGGCGACCTGGTTCATGGATAACCAAGGCGACACATGAAACTCTGGACCATGCCACCTTATAAATACGAGGTCGTCCATTCAGCAAAGGACAAAACACATACTCAGATCATATGTCTGACACGACTGCACGTTAAAGGTCTTGGTCCCACATGTCCAAGACGCACCCCACCATTTCTCTGTTATATTCGCACATACTTTCACCCTACATTCACCCTAGACATATACCGGCCTATGTCATTCGCCTTACAAGAAACCGCCTACACAGAGCCAACAACATGTGACAGTCCTATTAAAACCAACCCCCCAGTTGAGCGTTTATTGGTTCACTAGTCTAACTGAGTCGATCACACGTGTATACTTGTATTCCAAATCGTATTTCTATCGGCTTATCTACAACATCGTATCTCTCGATAACGATACGATTACAATTTAATTACGGTTCAACCGATTTACAAATAGATTCACGTGGGTCGAATCAGATGTGGGCCAATTTAAGAATACCGACAAATTTTAACTAATAATACGAATAATTATATAATAATAAATAAAATGCATCGAAAATTGTTATGAAAACAAAATATTATATGGAACCGACAACCGGTTTGGTCGGTAGTGAACCGGGCAGTCTAATTTTGACAAAAATCTGACCAAAAACCAAAACAAAGGTCAACATATGTGCACTCAGAAATCACATGCATGCCACTGAAAACTTGTCACGTGCATTTTCACCTTTTTCACCAGTGTGGTTAAAAATAGTATGGTTCATGAGTTACGAGGAATAATTCATAGGCTACGAGGAGTAAAATTCGAGTAGGTAAATTCCACATCGAGAAAATACGAGAGAGATCTATGGGTTATGAGGAATAATTCAACTTTAATTGACATGACGCGTTTGTGGGTGTAGTGGCAGGGTTTGATCTCGAGAGGAGGAGGCCATGAGTTCGAATCCCATCAACACCGAAGAACAAATTCGTGGCGGACAATATCTTGGTAGAAAAGATTGAGATGTTACATCACGGTTTATGACATTGTATCAACTCGTTCTATCTCTCCCAGCACCTAAAATCTCGGATGGCGTGCTTGTTAATGTATAATATAGAATCAATGTTAAACCCTCCTCTAGAAACTCGAGAGTTATTAGGATGCAACGATTCATAACATGGTATCATATCCACTAATGACCACAATGTCTCTGTTTCGAATCTCAATAGCCCGTAAACAACTCCGTTTGATCTCTCCTTGTAAATCGAACCTAATAACGTCAAATTCTCTCACAAAAACTTGAGTCATCACGATGCAACAATTCATCACACGATACCAAAATCTTCGATGACCAAAATATCTTTGTTTCGAATCCCAGTAACCCTCATTCTGTGACTCTACAAATTCAGACTCTATCGAGATTTTTCGTAATAATACATCATTAATACATATCCACCAACTTCCCAATAATTTTCATATAAATAATATCCAAACATTTTATAATAATAATAATATAAAAATCAATAATTCCAACCTTCAAACACTAATATAAATAACCTTCATATCTTCTCATATCCATATATCTCAATTCCCAAACAACACCTAAGTCCAAATCAGTAAATCTCCGCCGCCAACAAAATGGGATCACTCGCCGCCGCCGCCGACAAGACCAAAGTTCTGATCATCGGAGCAACAGGGTACTTAGGCAAGAGGCTAGTGACCGCCAGCTTAGCCGCCGGCCACGAAACCTACGTCCTCCGCCGCCCGGAGATCGGCGTCGACATCGAGAAAGTCCAGCTCCTCCTCTCCTTCAAGAAGGGTGGGGCCCACCTCGTCACCGGCTCTTTCAACGACCAACGTAGCCTCGTCGACGCCGTTAAACTCGTCGACGTCGTCATCTGCGCCGTCTCCGGCGTCCACATCCGTAGCCACCAGATCTTGCTCCAGCTTAAGCTTGTTGAGGCCATCAAAGAAGCCGGTAACGTTAAGGTAAAGTAACAGATCGGTCACCCAAGTTCCAAATTTAACAAAACGGTCATCGAATTTTTTTGTCTCATTTTTCCGTCCAAAATGTTAACAGAGGTTCTTGCCGTCGGAGTTTGGGACGGACCCGGCGAGGATGGAGAACGCGATGGAGCCAGGGAGGATCACGTTCGACGACAAGATGGTGGTGAGGAAGGCGATTGAGGAAGCTGGGATTCCGTTCACGTACATCTCGGCGAACTGCTTCGCCGGTTACTTTCTCGGCGGACTCTGTCAGCCTGGTTTCATCATTCCGTCTCACGAGCATGTCACTTTGCTCGGAGACGGAAACCAGAAAGGTAGACGTACGGTCCAGATCTAACCACATTTAAAAAAAAAGTACAACAGGGTCCACGTGTCTCATTTAACACAAAAACTTAAATCTCTCACATTCACCCACTTGACAAAATTTATGGCTTACTGGTACAGGTGTCTACGTCGACGAGGACGACATAGCGCGATACACAATCAAAACAATAGACGACCCGCGTACTCTAAACAGAACTGTCTACATAAAACCAGCAAAAAACGTGTTGTCACAGCGGGAAGTCGTCGATATTTGGGAGAAAATGATCGGGAAAGAGCTCCAGAAGTCGACTCTATCTGCTGAAGAGTTTCTCGCGAAAATGAAAGGTACGTTAACCGTCTTATAAGTCGTTTGAGTCTGGATGAGAGGACTCCCTGTCTAACGCGAATTTGTTCTGTTTTTACAGATGCAGATTACGGGCAACAAGTCGGGTTGACGCACTACTATCACGTGTGTTACGAAGGGTGTCTCGCGAATTTCGAGATCGGTGATGAAGCCGGTGAGGCCACTAAGTTGTACCCGGAAATCGAGTACACGACTGTTGAGGAGTATATGAAACGATATGTTTAGGGTTTTATTTTTATTTTTATATATTATGTGGTTATTAATTATTATTAATGTATTGTAAACTTTATTATTATTTTGGTTATGGTTTTATTGTACTCAAATAATGAGTTTTTGTTATCAATAAAAAGATCTTAAATCATGTCCAATTCTATTTATAATATCGAAATTAAGGTGTCTATAAATGTTTACAAAAAATTTCGTATTTTATTTATTATTGATTCGGTCTGATCCGGTTCAACTCATTATTAAATTTGTTAAGAATCGATAACTCAAATTAAAAAAAAATCATAATATCTGGTTGCTCGTGATCTAATAAATTTACAATTTGATGAACATTTGATCTAATAAACTCGTAATCAGAGTGACATTCAGTGCAGCTGAAGTGTTGGACTTTTTGATATCGGTTGGTTCAACCGTGACTAAGTTATATCAGAAGTCAAATCGACAAGACTAACTTTAACCGATTTAAAGATAGACTCCACTTGATCGAACCAGATGCGGTTCGATTCAAAAAACCGACCAAAGTTAGCAAAGTTCCAAACTCATAACACAAACTCTAACAATAATTCATAAAAGGGAAAATTTCACTTTTGCCTCTTACTACTTTCTCAATTTAACAAATTGCTTTGTATACTATATATTACTATTTTTTTTAATTTGGTATATTAAACTATATACTAATTGATTAGGATAAAAACGATGAATGGAAAATTTGGTTTTATAAAACTTTCGTATTTCAAGCCGTATTATATGCGATACCTCCTCAATTTACCTTCTCCAATGGTTAATCGCCAAACTGTGGACGTAGTTGCTAATATGGTGTGCGTATGTGTCCAGGCTTACTGTCAAGAAGACGAAAGTTGGGAGAGATTGACTAAAAAGACAAAGTGGTTAAAATAAAAGGGAATAAAAAGAATGATTTATAGTATAAAAAGTTATCTGTTAAGTTGACAAAGTAAAAGTATCAAAGAGTTATTTTACCTTCATAAAAATAGGGGTCAAATACTTAAAAGGTCCTGAAACTATAGGGCGGGTTACAAACTCATCCTAAAACTTTAATCCGTTACAGAGTGGTCCTATTACTATGAAACATGTTACAGAGTAGTCCTAATGACGTCATAAGTGTACTTTTTCAGCTATTTTGTCATGTCACCATTGACATGTCATCGAAAATATAATTTAAAATTTATCTTAAATTGATTCAAATCTAGAATTATATCAATATAACCCACTAGATTTAGTTTTGAACCAAAGTTTATCAGGTAGATGAGTTAAGATTTAGATTTGAATCATATTGTTGAACTTTGAATCATCATTTAGATGACATGTCAACAGTGACATGGCGAAATGGCTAAAAAAGTACACTTATGACGTCATTAGGACTACTTTGTAACATATTTCATAGTAATAGGACCACTCTGTAACGGATTAAAAGTTTAGCACGAGTTTGTAAACCGCCCTATAGTTTCAGGACCTTTTAAGTATTTGACCCTAAAAATAGGGAAAATGATACTTTGACCCCCTTTACTTTGCCAACTTAACATATACCCCTATACTATAAGTTAATATATGAGTATCTTGATAATACGTCGTAGTCAATGTGTCCTGAAAAACTGTTGCGGTTGAGAAGACTAATGCCCCTAGAATGCGCAATCAAACATGTGATCCAGATTTTACTAACGATTGAACCGGTCGATTCAATTTAGTTTTTTAATCAATGCATTTTAGAATAATAATAAGGATTAACACACTAATATTCTATCCAAACATTTTACAAATATGTCAAATCTAGCCAATTGACTAATTTTCGTTAAATTTTTCATCAAAGTTAACGGAAACACAAACTTCAAATTTGACGTGACAAACATTATCACCTTCGCCACATCAGTTATTTTACCGCATAAATAATAAAAAATTAATTTAAAATTTTGAAAATTAAAACACAATTTCAACAAAAACAACCACATTAGTCAATAATTCAAACTTTCCAAACTAATATAAATCAACCCTCCCATAAACCGTATGTCCCAACAAAAATGTCCAACAAAATGGCCACACTCTCCGCCGCAGTCGCCGCCGACAAGAGCAAAGTTCTGGTGATCGGAGCAACAGGGTACTTAGGCAAGAGGCTAGTGACGGCCAGCTTAGCCGCCGGACACGTCACCTACGTCCTTTACCGTCCGGAGATCGGCGTGGACATCGAGAAAGTCCAGCTGCTCCTTTCTTTCAAGAAGGGTGGGGCCTACCTCGTCACCGGCTCTTTTAACGACCACCGCAGCCTCGTTGACGCCGTTAAACTCGTCGACGTCGTCATCTGCGCCGTCTCCGGCGTCCACATCCGTAGCCACTCGATCTTGCTCCAGCTTAAGCTCGTGGAGGCCATCAAAGAGGCTGGTAATGTTAAGGTAAAGTATTGAATAATCACTTAAATATTGATAAGTGACAAAACGGTCACTAAAAATTTGTCGATATGATCATCGAATTTTGTGTAACGTGACAAAGCAGTACTTCCATCCACTTCCGTCTCGATTTTTGTCAATCGCTTCCGTTGCTCGTGCAGAGGTTCTTGCCGTCAGAGTTTGGGTCGGATCCGGCGAGGATGCTGAACGCGATGGAGCCTGGGAGGGTGGCGTTCACGACAAGATGGTGGTTAGGAAGGCGATCGAGGAAGCTGGGATTCCGTTCACGTACATCTCGGCGAACTGCTTCGCCGGTTATTTCCTCGGTGGTCTTTGCCAACCGGGGGTTATACTTCCTTCTCGTGAGCATGTTACTCTCCTTGGAGATAGCAACCAGAAAGGTAGACGCTCGGTCCAGATCTAACAACATCGTAAAAATTATTGTCTTAATCTAAGACAAAAAAAAAACAACATTTTTTTCTAAATTTTAACCCCACTTAACAAAAGTTCTGGCTACCCACAGCTGTCTACGTGGACGAGGACGACATAGCGCGATATGCCATCAAAACAATAGACGACCCTCGTACCCTAAACAAGACAGTCTACATAAAACCAGCAAAAAACGTGTTGTCCCAGCTGGAAGTGGTCGAAATCTGGGAGAAACTGATAGGGAAAAAACTCGAGAAGACCATCTTATCAGAGCAGGAGTTCCTCACCACAATGAAAGGTATACACATAAAACATCAATTAACAATGTTCAAGTTTGCACTAGCACTTCCTCTCAGACGAATTGTTGTTGTTTTTTTTCACAGGAGAAGACTACGCGCAACAAGTCGGATTGTCGCACTACTACGACGTGTGCTACAAAGGATGTCTAACAAGTTTCGAGATCGGAATCAAGCCGGTGAGGCTACTAAGTTGTACCCGGAAATCGAGTACACCACGGTCGAGGAGTACCTAAAACGCTACGTTTAATGGGCTATGTTGTAATTTAATTTTGGTATTATTGTACCAAAAAGAAGTGAGTAATTATGTTTATAATAAAAAAACACAGGAGTTGAGTTGAATAAATATGATGGGCCGTAGCTCAAAGCCCACTGGACTAACAGCAAGACTGGGCCCATGTAAGGCCCACTAAGTTTGGACTTGGATCAGTATTCTGACGGCCCATCCACTATGATCACCAACTCATGTCGGCGAGTCAATATTGCCACGTGTCGCACGCTGTCTCACAGCTTGACACGTCATACCATCTAAACCCCACAAGACTGACACGTGTCCTCTTACTCCCTTATATATACACACGTAATCTCCCAATTAAATTAATTACACTTTCAACCATAACACAAATAAAAATGGAGAATAAGCAATCGGAGAAGCCGGCGGCGAAGAGCTCCGATCAAGGCGGCCGCCGAGAAGATAACAGCAAGAAGAATCTGGAGGAAGGTCTGCCGATGGAGACGAGTCCGTACCTTAACTACGACGATTTGGAGGGCTATAAGATCAAAGCTTATGGCGCCGAAGGGCATCTCGAGCCCAAACCTGGCCGTGGCGCCGGCGCCACCGATGCTCCGACTCCTTCCGGCGCCGCCGCAGTTGATAGCTCTACTGATACTATTAATCGTCAGGGTGTTCCCTAATTTTTGAATTTTTATTTTAAAAAGGAAAAATAACACTTTAGCCCCTGTACTTTTCAACTTAACAAAAAGGTTCCTCTATAATAATATGTTTGATTATGCCCGATTGGTTGGTTCAATATCTAAATTTTCGGTTACTCGTCGACCCAAACCGAAAAGAAAACCGAAATTTCGGTTGTGGATAAGACTAGAAGACGTTACAATTCAATTCCTCAGAGAACCGTTCGTTTCCACTTCTCAGAATGATTTTCTGCAGAAGAAAATGCCGTTTCTCGATCTCACAGCTGCATCTTCTTCTTGTTCCCTTCTTCCTCTTCTTATTCCGCCATTATCAATCAACAGTTTCCGTTTGTTTCCCGGGAAAATTACTAAGAGGGTTCACAGTCACTGTGCCAGAGGAATCGTCGTTCATCGCCGGAGATTCGTTCCCAGAAATGGGAAATCTTCCGTTGAAGCTGAAGTCTCTTTCCCGGTTGATTACGACGAGCTCCTCGACCAAGTAATGATTGATTGAAATGGGGATCTGGGTTTTCTGGGTTTTTGTTCTTCCGATGTTAATTACTCTGTTTCGCCATTGATTTGCAGGCGAAGAGTGCTACTGAGCTTGCTCTGGGAGATGGCGTTAAGCTGATGGTTAGTACTAGTAGTTCGATTGAGTGAGCTCTTCTGGGTTTTGATTTTAGTAATTGATGAATTCTGTTTCGTGTTTTGATTGCAGGAGATTGAATTCCCAACTGCTGGACTTGAATCCGTACCAGGTTTTCGATTCATCTCGTTCGAGATACGATTTTGCTGTTGCTAATGCTGCAATTTGTTGATCTGGTTCTGTATGATTGCTTGTTTGTATCTTGTTCATAGGAAGTTCGAGATTCGTTCTCGAATTCGAGTTTTTGTTACTAATGCTACAGTTTGTCGATGTGGTACTTCTGTTCCGTGTGATTTCTCGTTCATTGGAGGTTTCGAGCAGTTAGGGAAGATCGGAATTCGTTCTCGATTCGATTTTCTGTTACTAATTCTGCAGTTTGCTGAAGTGGTACTTCTATCTGAATGCTCGTTTATATCTCGGAAGTTCGAAATCGGTTCATGGGTCGACTTTCGTTACGAAATGCTTACACATTTTGTTGATGTTAGGTGATGGTGAAGGAGGCATAGAAATGACAGACAGTATGCTACTGATTCGTCAATTTTGCGACCGGTTTGTGAGCCCCGAGAAGTCTACAAGAACTCGAATAGTGAGTTCTGCATTTTCTGCTTAAGTTTTCGATTCCACGTGAAATCCCCTGCAGAGTCATTCTACTACGAAACCACTTTTCATTTCTGTTGTTACAGTTCTTTCCCGAAGCAAACGAAGTCAAGTTCGCGAGGGAAACCTCTTTCGGAGGATCGTCCCTCAAGCTCGACTACTTGACCAAACCATCGTTCTTTGAGGACTTCGGGTTCAGCGAGAAAGTCCGAATGTCGGACCGTGTCAAGCCGGAGGACGAGCTCTTTCTAGTTGGATATCCGTACTTCAATGTCAATGGTGAGTGAAAAGTTATTAGTAAACGATATAAGATCCATTCAGAACTATCTCCTGATAATTCGAGTTATTGGGATGCTAACGATCTTGACAAAATTAAGCAATCATTCCTCCATGGTTCTTCTTTCACATTTGCTATGTTTTATTTCGTGATTAGAAATGCTTGTCGTCGAGGAGCTTTACAACGAAGCTGTCGCGAACACGGCTCGTAAGATGATCATATTCAACGGAGAGCTTGATCGGATACGATCCGGATGTATCCTTTTCCATGCCTTTCTGCATAGTTTTTATGTAGTTCTTGCAAGAACTCTAAAGTTAAATTAAACGTGTTAAAGACTACAAATGTGTTTCCTTTAACGCAATACGAAAAGATTATCCGTCATTCTTTTACCCGAAGCTAGCGTCGCTCACCAAGACTTTCTTCCCGTTCATGGAGACCGTGTACTACGTTCATAACTTCAAGGGTCGCAACGGGGGCATCCTCTTCAGGTCCGCATCCTTTTTTTCTTATGACGAAGAAACCTAACCAAAGAGTAGTTGATTCAGAGCACGATACATTATGCTTTTCAGGTGTTATCCCGGTCCGTGGAAGGTCCTCCGAAAGGATAGGAGGAAGAACAACTCCTATGTATGCCTTCATCAACAGGAATCCATGCCGTCTCTAAAGGAAGTCGCTCTCGACATTCTTCCGTCCGCTTGAACTCTGTTGCCTCGAAATTTCGAGATAAAACCCTATTAGAAACAATACGCCGTTACTTCACATTGTCGAATCCTCATCTCCTTACCCCCCTATTACCGACTAGACCGTTCGAGTTCAATCCGTTCATCTCAATAATTTTCGCAATCCCTTCATTCATCTCAAAAGGACTCAAAAAGTCAAAATGCAAGTTCATCGTGAGATTTAACGTCAGTAAAGACACATTTAACGTTAAAACTAACGAATTACTAATGAAAGGACTCAAAATGCAAAGTTCATTCTTAACGTAAGTAAATTACTAATAGTTGGTTGGACATGTCAAGATTTAACGAATCAGTAATGAAAGTACCTAAAATGCAAGTTAGCCAAAATAGAATAACCTATTTGTCAAGTTTACAAATATAAAAGGGGCAAAGTGATATTTTCCCATTGGTTCGATTCTTATCTCAATTTTCGGTTACTCATCGACCCAAACCGAAACGAATATCCGAATTCGGTTGTGGTTTGATTCTTATCGAAAATGGAAACATAAAAAAACAATCTTCCGTTGAAGCTCCTCGATCAAGTAATGATTGATTCTTCATTTCGTGAAATGAGGAACTGGGTTTTTCTGGGTTTTTCTTCTTCCAAATCTTAACTAGTCTCGATTGAGTCTCTTCTTCTTCAATTGCCGTTATTCTCTGTTTCCTTCCATCATGAATCTGCCGGAAACTGTCGATTTCGTCAGGAGTTTGGCCGCCATGGTTAGGGTTCGTGGCCTTGTAAGTTGCTTCTTCTTCTTCTCTTGAAATCACTCGGATTGAAAACTACGCCGTTATAGTGAATATCTTTCTTTAACCTTTCTTATATTAGGATCCTAAGGGACTGAAGATGAGGAATCATGCCTTTCACCACTACAAGTGAGCTCGATAATCCCTTTTCCTTTCATTCCCTTAGCTTCTGCTTTTCAATGAAGTCTTCGTTTTCACGGTGTATATGTAGTTCTGGTATAACTTCACTCTCGGCTTCTGCCGTGCTGTTGCCGGACGCCTTCTACGATGCTAATGTCGCTAGTCGGATTATGTACGGCGGCGGCGGCGATGGTCGAAGACTAGCTCTGCTTCTCACAGTAGCTTCAGTGATCGAGCCTTTTGTGTCTGTGCAGCATAGGCAGAGTAGTTATCAGGTTGAGGCTTGCTGCAACCTATTTGCCTGAATTACTGATTGAATTCAAGATTGGTGGGTTCTCAATGTTTGTTTGGTTGTTTAGGGTGTGCCTGATCTGATTCCGGGTGCTTGTATTGAGGTTATGTTAGAGGTGAGTGGTGCAGTTTGTGTTTTCGACGATCGTTGAGTTGTGATGAATTGGATTATGAGGTTGATGAATTGCTGGTAATGTTCAGGATAAGTTGGAGTTGGAGAGAAGTACTGAGGAGACTGTAGATAGAGACTGCAATTGGATTACTGCAAAGCTTTTGAGATTGGTGAGTGGTTTAATCTAATGGGGAGTTCCTTTCTGTTGTTCTTGGTGAATGTACTTTACTCAATTTCTGTCATATGAATGGGATGGTGTATACAGTTGCTGAACGGTTTATTATGAAGGTTGATGTTCCAGCTTCCTCCTCTGCGCTCCAGTCACTCCTTAAAGGTTATTCAGGCTCACCGCACCATGGTTGGGAGACGGGTTGGTCCTTGCCTCTCGTGATGATGTTCCTCAGCCTTATCGGGAATCCATCAACTCGTCAGTGCCTGAAAGTCATTTAGACACCAAGGAATCCAGGAATCCAATTCATATGGGTCGGTTAGCTACTAGGATTGCTGTTCTTGGAGTCCCCCTGCATCTTAAGGTGAAACTTGGTCCTGAATTGTCTATGGGATATATATACGGTTTTCAATAAGAAACCCCTCAGCTGATTAATATCTGCAACTTTTTTTTTGCCAGAATCTCCCATCTATTCCTAATTCACCTTCAACTAAGAGGGGAGACTTCCTTTTGGCTGTTGGTTCCCCTTTGGCATCATTTCACCAGTGCATTTCCTTAACAGGTTTGTTTCTCTTGCTCTGTTGTTCATTCCATGTCTCCAATCTTCAGTTATCTGAATTAGCCTAAAGAGAGGGGGCAAATCGTTCATTGTTTCTTTGAAACTTACACGTGTCTTTGGAAAAATCATAACGAGAAGCAGAAAACATTTGAACTGGTTTCTCATTTTCTTCAGCACCCTTGTATGTGTTGGATTAAGTTCTCATGTGACCTTTGAACCAGCATATCAGCAGGATCCATTTCCAATCACTATCCGCATTATTCACATGGCACATCATTGCTAATGGCCGATATCCGTTGTCTTCCTGGTGAGGATTTCTCTTTTGTTTTCCACTATTCATTCAGTGCCTGTTTCAAAGCTGTAATCAACGTTTGAAGTTAATATTCCAGGCATGGAAGGTGGTCCAGTGTTTGATAAAGACGGGCGGTTCATTGGAGTCTTGATTAGGCCATTGAGGCAAAAGAGTACCGGTGCTGAGATTCAGGTAACTTGAAAAAAAGATGTCTTTATATAAACATTTCTTTGGATATTTTGTTTCTTACTCGAACCCACAAACTCTAGTCTTGGGTAACAGCTGGTGATTCCGTGGGAAGCCATTGCAAGTGCTTGCATTGACTTGTTGCTGAAGGGGCCTGAAATTGCAGATAAAGAGGTCCATATTAATACGGGAAACTTAAATGCTGTAGGGTTAGTGCCTCCCAGTTACAAGTATGAGCACCTTCATCCCTATTCTCCTTCACCGTTACCAGTGGAGAACGCAATGTCTTCTGTTTGTCTCATCACCATCGATAAAGGTGTATGGGCATCTGGAGTGCTGCTCAATGAGCAAGGCTTGGTACTCACAAATGCACACTTGTTAGAGCCGTGGAGATTTGGGAAGACGAGTCTAAGTGGTGGACAAAATGAAACTAGATCAGATATAATCCCGCAGAGACAAGAATTTTTATGTCCTCAGTCTACTAGAGAAGATGTCTACCAAAAGAATAAGAGCCGGTTTCTTAACTCACAAGCCATAGTGGATCCTTCTATGACGAATCAGAACAAAGGATACACATCAAACAAGGATCATCGAACTATTCGTGTTCGATTAAACCGTGTCGACCCTTGGATTTGGTGTGATGCTAAAGTAGTATATATCTCTACGGGGCCTTTGGATATTGCCCTATTGCAGCTTGACCATGTTCCAGGTCGTCTTTGTCCAATCAGAGTGGATCTTTTGTGCCCAGCTTTGGGATCAAAGGCATATGTCATTGGACATGCTTTATTTGGACCAAAATGTGGTAACTATCTGGCTTCCTCGTTTATCTTGGTTTCGAAACTCTGTTATGTTACCTTGTCCGTTATGTTGCATAGAAATTGGTACGCTTAGTCTTGAACTAATATCTCTGGAGATTATCTTACAGTGTCTGTTGCATTGAACGTTTAGGGCTTCCCCCTCCGTTTGCTCTGGAATTGTATCGAAAATAGTCAAAGCAAGGGCACCTTCATACTGCAAATCGCTTCACGGGAAGGATTCACCAATTCCAGCAATGCTTGAAACTACTGCTGCTGTCCACCCTGGTGGCAGTGGCGGCGCTATTGTTAATTCAGAAGGTCAAATGATTGCACTTGTTACCAGGTATGTGATGGGAATTTCTTCGTATCTCGTAGATAGCATGAACTCATTTCTTCTGAGATTTTTTTAACTCAAGTAGCTTGTCCCTTGGGGGTGTGTAGAAGAACCCCATCAATGCATTGTATACTTGTGAGAACTGAATGCTACATTGTCGAGATTAGGAAGTTACGTTTCCTTTTGCTTGCTTAGATATGTGGATGGCCCGATCGAATTATTCGAATCGAAGAACTGTGTTTAGAAAGCATCAGGCGAGATTCTTTGTTTCTAAGCATCTTGCTTCTTGCATTCTCCTTCCTTTACTCATTATGTGTATGTACTTGACCCAGCAATGCAAGGCATGGTGGAAGAACAGTAATTCCACATCTCAACTTCAGCATTCCTTGCGCAGTCCTGGATCCGATATTCGAGTTTGCAAAAGGTTCGTTTGTCTATCTATCGTCTAGGCCAGATACTAGATCAATGACATTAAACAACAGTAACAATGCCTTTAGTACAACAGTCTTCTTTATTGTGCAATGCATAGAACCTGAACTAACATTTTGTATTGCTGCAGATATGCGGGACACTACGATCCTGAAGCAACTCAATCAACCAAATGAAGACCTTACATCGGTATGGTCATTGGTGCCCCTACCCTCAACAAAGCCAAACCCAAAGCCGACTCTTCCCCTGCCGGATCCCTTCAGAAGCCAGGGAAAGGTTCGAAATTTGCGAAATTCATATCGGAGAGGGACACGATGTGGAGAAAGCCATCTTCAACTGCAGCTGGTACGGTTGGAAGCAGCATCAGCCCAAATGAAAACATTCCCAGCAAGCTATGATGATCTCTTCCATTTTTACGAGAATTCACACGACCAAATGAAAGAGAAAGCAGGATTGAAGTTTACACAAATCCAGAAGACGCGAACGTAATCACGACATGATAAGAAGATGCAGCAGTTCGACACAAGATTTTTTGAACACACAAATTTGTGACTTTGACGTCTCGTTTAGTTTTCGTGTGACAATGTAGCGTATGATGATCATTGTACTAATCAATCAGCTCGAATTTCAGACACCAGGATCCAACCGATGTTTGTCGAGTCTAATGATGGATTGAAAGGCAGTGTTTATTGAATCGAGAAAACCGAACCAGTAGTTCCATCTCTTATCTTCCTCGTACCTGTTCTTTTCTCAACGATTGGAGAAAGCGTTCTTGCGACTTGGTGGTCTGCGATTGAGCTCGCTCTGCTGGGTTTTGATCTTGTTCGATGAATTTTGTTTCGTGTTTCTGGTTGCAGGAGATCGAATTCCCAACTGCCGGACTTGAATCCGTACCAGGTTTTCAATTCCAGATTTTTCTGTTGCTAATGCTGCTATTTGTAGATGTGGTTCTGTATGATTGCTTGTTTGCATCTTGAAGTTCGAGATTCGTTCTCGAATTCGATTTCTGTTACTAATGCTGCAGTTTGCTGATGTGGTATTCTGTAAGACATTACTACTAATACAACCGTTACTTCACACTCCGTCGAATTCTCTCCCCACCCTATTACCGACTAGACCGTTCGAGTTCAATCTGTTCATCTCAATAATTTTTGAAATCCTTTCGTTCCATCTGATGTCTACACTTATCATCTCGTTTTCTCGAATCCGAGACGGGAATGGAGATACCCTCGAGTATTTTGAAACAGAGAATGTAAATTAGACACATTGTTTAAGGCAGCAAATCATATTTCTTCATTCATTAATTACATCCCTTAATATGAATTAAGCACGTAATTAGGATAATTAATAAATACATTTAGTGACCGTCGATTATAATCGTCACTAATAATCGTTAATTTACCACCGTTTAATAGTCGTGACCATAGCCATCCGATGAGGCGCCACCATACACATCTTCGGCACACAAAACGGCACCATTAGCGACGGCGTAAAGATTCTTCCACTTCTGAATCTCCGCCTCCACCGATTTGTCGACTTTCATGCCGCTCTTGGCCATCTCGCTCTCGCAGTTCTGTGAATTGTCCAGTGCCGAGTGGATCTCAAGGCTCTTCGACATGTCCCCGAGCCCTCTGGAGTTGAAGAAGATCGCTGCGTCCTTGTAATCTTGCGCGCACATCTTCAGCGCGGGCTTCCAGTTCTTAGGATTCCTTCGGTCGCGGAGGATTCCTTCGAACATTTGGCCCAGCGCCGTCGACTCCTCCTTCACACCCTGGAGGAGGATTCCGGCCAGGGTTTTGATGTCGGCGGCGACAAAGGAGGCCTGCGGGTCCCGCTGTATGATCTCGAGGCAGGTTTTGTAGTTTATGGTTTCAGCTTTTTTACACACTTCGGCTTGTAAATCGTTCGGTGGGAGGACTTGCGACGACGACGGCGGAAATGCGACCGGGTTATCGACCCGATTGGCGATTATTAGCGACGGGAGAAATTGGAACATAATTAGTGACGAAAATACGATTGCTGCATTTAGGGAAGAACCCATGACTTCTTTTTTATTCTAATTTGAATTTTCCCCAATTCCTAATTTTATTTAATTTATTAATAAAATTAGGGTTTGGAATTGGGGAAATGAATGAGAAGTGTGATTGATTTAGGATGAGGAATGATGATTTATATATGAGAAATTGTGAAATCTTTTTTAGAAATTAGTTTTGAATATATGGTTTAAATTAATTTAACAAAAAATAGTAAAAATTTGTTATGAGTTAATTGTTATTAGCCATTCAATTTTAAGAATAAATTGGTTTTTTCCTCCTAATTTGATGGGTTTGATTTATAACTTAAAAGGGAAAATATCACTTTGGCACTCTCTACTTTGTTAATTTAACAAATAACCCCCTATACTATAAATCGGTTTATTCAACCCTTCCTACTTTGACTACTTTGTTGTTTTGGTCCTTCTGCTTCTACATTAAATTTGGATACATTCACACACCAACGAAGAGAGATATCGGAGGTAGGAGACTAAGAGTTGGTCAGAGAGGTAAACTGGGGAGCGTATAGCGAGAGTTTGGCGAAATATGAACGGTTTTAAAGCCACACGTTTTATTCTCGATTTCATTCAATCTAATTATATATACTTATATTCTCAGTTAAAAAAATTGCTTAGTAAGCTAATACATGACTATTGGAGCTAATATGGTGTATTGAATGCACACCAGTTAACGTCATGAAGACGATAGTTGGAATGGAAGGACCTGAAATGTAAAGTGGCCAAAGTAGGAAAGTAAAAGGAGCAATTTATAGTGTATCAAGCTATTTGTTAAGTTGGCAAAGTAGAGGGGGCTAAAATGCTATTTTCCCTAACTTAAATAAACAATACCACTTGGCCACATATACTTTGTTCACTTAACAAATACCACTTACCCTACAAATCGCTCTTTTTATCCTCGTTTACTTCAACCATTTTGACCCACATTAAAAGTACGACCTGATTATCTTCATATGGTTTGGCCCTCAACGACATCGTCTCCATCACCCAGCTCGTCAAAGAGGTCATCGAGGAGCAAGACTAGCAGCTCGTTGACCGGACGATTTAAGTAACTAGTTTTTTTACCCGCCCACTGAACAAAATATTATGTTAATATGTATTATTATTAATTTAAATTAAAAATATTAAGTAATACATCAATAATCTTATTAAGAAACAAATTAATAATTTTTAGTGAAGATATCAAACTAATATTTAACCAACAATGATTTTTAGCATCAATTATTTATTTTAATACATATGAGCTTTCTTAATTAATTACTAACATTTGGTATATTGTCTTAGTTATAATTAGTGTGATCTCTATAAAGAGATAAAGCAATTTAAATTTAAAATCATTTAATACCAGCCATCCAAGAGAATATTAGTCATTTTGAGTTTTTTCCAATTTTTAATAAGTTAACTATCTCCAAAATGACAAAAAACTGAAAATTACGGTATTGTAGATTAAATATCTAGATTTTTTTTTTCAAATTTTAAGGCCACATGTGATTAGGCATACATTTCAGGCAATTTCTTACCATCCAGAAGAATATTAGCCATTTTGAGTTTTTTTTTCTTCCAATTTTTCATATTCTAGCCATCACCGAAATGGCCAAACCTGAAAATTGCGGTATTATGGCTAAAATGCCTAGATTTTCTCTAAATTTCGAGGCCATACGTTATTGGGCATATACTTCAGGCAATTTCCTACCATCCAGGAGAATATTAACAATTTTGAGTTATTTCAAAATTTTCATAGTCTAACCATCATCGAAATGGCCAAAAACTGAAAATTGAGTTGTTATGGCTTAAAAATCTAGATTTTTTCCAAATTTTGATGCCATATTTGATATGCATATATTTCAAGCAGTTTCCTACCATCCACATTAATATTATGCCATTTTGAGTTATTTCCAATTTTTTATAGGTCCATCACCGAAATGGCCAAAAATTCAAAATGGCGGTATTATTGCTTAAACATCTGGAATTTTCCCAAATTTCGAGGCCTGATGTCATTGGGCATACATTTCAGGCATTTTCTTACCATCTAGAAGAATATTAGCCATTTTGAGTTTTTTTTTCAATTTTCCATAGGCTAACCATCACCGAAAGGGCCAAACACAGAAAATTGAGATGTTATGGCTTAAACATCTAATTTTTTTACAAATTTCGAGCCCATACGTGGTAGGGCATAAATTTCAGGCGGTTTCCTATCATACAAAAGATTATTAGCCATTTTGAGTTTTTTTCCAATTATCCGTAGGCTAACCATCACTGAATTGGCCAAAAATTGAAAATTGCATTATTATTATGACTTAAATGCCTATATTGTCTCCATATTTTGAGGTCATACTCATACGTGACTGGGCATATATTTCACGCAGTTTCCTACCATTCAGAAGAATATTATCCATTTTGAGTTTTTTTTTTCCAATTTTTCATAGGATAACCATCACCGAAATGGCAAAAAATTAAAAATTTGGTATTATGGCTGAAATGTCTAAATTTTCTCTATATTTCGAGGTCATACGTGATTGGGCATTTATTTCAGGTAGTTTCCTACCATCCAGGGGAATATTAACAATTTTGAGTTTTTTCAAATTTTTCATAGGCTATATATCACTGAAATAGTCAAAAACTGAAAATTGAGTTATTATGGCTAAAATGCCTAGATTTTTTCCAAATTTCGAGGCCAGATGTGATTGCGCATATTTCAGGCAGTTTCTTATTATATAAGAGAATATTTAGCCATTTTGAGTTTTTCCCAATTTTTCATATTCTAAACAACCATCCGCATTATGAATCTACTGAAAGTTTACAGTAAGATCTTGCTATATGCATCTTCGAGCTATTACAACATCTCACAACCATCGGTTGGTAATAGTATAAAGAAGATGTGGAAGTGGCTGTGGCAACTTGATTTACATCCAAAAATTAAGTTCTTTCTATGGCGTGTTTGCAGGAATGTTCTACCTACAAAAAATTGGCTTATTGAGAAGAAGATGCAGTTCTTCATCACTCTGTCACACTTGCAATGCAGATGATGAAACATTGGAACACATGCTGTTCCATTGTCCTGTAAGCATGTCTTTTTGGCAGCAAGTTTTGCCTACTTTGCAAGGGTCTTCCAGGATTCAATCAACACAATCTTGGTTCAAGTCCATAGCCTCTACAGTTACACAGTCTACCGCAACTCAGATTGGATACACTTTGTGGTACATATGGAAGATGCGGAATGAGTTTCTCTTTCAGAATATCTCTCCTCTGTTACCAGATTTGATATCAAGAAGAGCTAATGAGTTGCAACAATGGAATTTAAACGCTAATGTTAGAGGTACAGTTTTCAGTTTGTCATCTAGTGCTAATTCATTCCATTTAACCAATTCCCTACCTCCAACAACCTACTCTTTTAAGGTTGTGTGTGATGGTGCTTTTAAAGCATCTATCTAGAAAGGAGCATGCGATGTTATAGTCTATAATGCTGAGGGACATGTGGTCAATGGTAAGGCTGAAGATGTGATGTGTGCAACACCGGTTTGTGCTTAAGCTTATGCAGTTTTATCAGCTGTTGATTTGGTTAAGAACATTGCTACTCCAATAATGATCAACACAGATAGCTCTATCATAGTTGATTCCATTTCAAGTCCTCAACAAGATTGGCCATGGACCATATCAGGTTTGCTGGCATCAATTACAAGACTTCTTTATTGGAATCAGCAGATTCATATCAGCAAGTCCCCAAGATCTACTGTTCAACCAGCTCATTGCATAGCAGTTCAGGCACGTGACGATCTTTGCCTCTCGATTGGCTTTCCTCATTGTAATTATCAAACTGTTCTGTTTTCCTTTCTTTCTGTTTGCTACAGCCTTTCTATCGTCTTTTGTTCTCATATTGCTAATTGTTCTACTGTGTTAGCATTATGAGAGGTGCTGTTAATAAATCCTGCAATTTCATCAAAAAAACATTCTAAACATCTTTGAAATGCCCAAAAACTAAAAATTGCGATATTATGGCTAAAATGATTAGATTTTTTAAAAAATTTGAGGTCTAAAATGCGCCAGATTTATCCCAACAAACACGTTAGATTTGTCCCAAAATACGCTAGATTTGTCTCAACACATGCGCTAGATTTGTCCCAAAATATGATAGATTTATCCCAAAATACGATAGATTTGTCCCAAAATGCCCTAAATTTATCCCAAAACGTGATAGATATGTTCCAAAATACGTTAGATTTTTCCAAAAACTACGCTAGATTTGTCCCAAAATGCGATAGATTTGTCTCAAAATGCGCTAGATTGTCTCAAAATGCGCTAGATTTGTCCCAAAAAAATGCGCTAGATTTTTCCAAACTGTGCTAGATTTGTCCCAAAACACGCTAGATTTGTCCCAAAAAAGGTAAATTTGTCCCAAAATGCTCTAGATTTGTCCCAAAATACGCTAGATTTGTCCCAAAATGCGCTAGATTTGTCCAAAATGTGCTAGATATGTCCCAAAATGCGCTAGATTTGTCCCAACACATGCGCTATATTTGTCCCAAAATGTGATAGACTTATCCCAAAATATGCTAGATTTGTCCCAAAATGGGCTAGATTTGTCCCAAAATGCGCTAGATTTGTCCCAAAATGCCCTAGATTTGTACAAAAAAAGGTGCAAGATTTGTCCTAAAATGCTCTAGATTTTGTTCCAAAATGCGCTAGATTTGTCCCAACATGCGCTAGACTTGTCCCAAAATGCGCTAGATTTGTCCTTTGATGCGCTAGATTAGTCCCAAGATGCGGTAGATTTGTCCAAAAAAGGTGCTAGATTTGTCCCAAAATGCGCTAGATTTGACTCAAAATATGTTAGATTTATCCTAAGATGCGCTAGATTTGTCAAAATGCCTAATTATCAAAAATTGCGCTAGATTTGTCCCAAAAATGCGCTAGATTTGTCCAATATGAGCTAGATTTGTTTGAAAATGTGCTAGATTTGTTCGAAAATGTACTAGATTTGTTCGAAAATGCCCTAAATTTATCCAAAAAATGCGCTAGATTTGTCCCAAATAAGGGGCTAGATTTGTCTTGAAATGCGCTAGATTTGTCTAAAAAAATGCACTTGATTTATCCCGAAATGCTCTAGATATGTCCAAAAAAATGCGCTAGATTTGGCCCAAAATGCGCTAGATTTGTCCCAAAATGCCCTAGATTTGTCCCAAAAATGTGGTAGATTTGTCCCAAAATGCGCTAGATTTGTCCCAAAATGCGCTAGATTTGTACCAAAAAAGTGCAAGATTTGTCCTAGAATGCGCTAAATTTGTCCAAAAATGCGCTAGATTTTGTCCCTAACTACGCTAGATTTGTTCCCAACATGCGCTAGATTTGTCCCAAAATGCGCTAGACTTGTCACAAAAAATGGCTAAATTTGTCCCAAAATGCGCTAAATTTGTCCCAAGATGCGCTAGATTTATCCCAAGATAAGCTAGATTTGTCCAAAATGCGCTAGATTTGTCCCAAAATGCGCTAGATTTGTCCAAGAAAGGCGCTAGATTTGTCCCAAAAAATGCGCTAGATTTGTCCCAACAAATGCGCTAGATTCGTCCCAACAAATGCGCTAGATTTGTCCCAAAATGCGCTAGATTTGTTCCAAAATACGCAAGATTTGTCCCAAAATACGCTAGATTTGTCCCAAAAAGACGCTAAATTTGTCCCTAAAATGCGCTAGATTTGTCCCAAAAACTAGACTAAATGCGTTACATTTGTAAAAAATGCGCTGAAATGTGGAGTAGGTTTATAAAAAATTCTGTCAAAATTCTGAGACTAGATTTGTCAAAATTCTGGGACTAGTTTGTCAAAATTCTAGGACTAGATTCGTCAAAAAGTGGTCTAGATTCGTCAAAATTTCGGGACTAGATTTTTTGAAAACTGTACTAGATTTGTTAAAATTTTGGACTAGATTTATCAAATTCTGGACTACATTTGTCAAATTTTTGAACTAGATTTGTCGAAATTTTGGACTAGATTTTTCAAAATCTGGACTACATTTGTCAAAATTTTGGACTAGATTTGTCGAAATGTGGACTAGATTTGTCAAAATATTGGACTAGATTTGTCAAAAAATTGGACTAAATTTGTAAAAAACTGGACTAGATTTGTCAAAATCTGGACTAGATTTGTAAAAAAAAACTGGACTAGATTTGTTAAAAACAAGACTAGATTTAACAAAAACTGGACTAGATTTGTCAAAACTGGACTAGATTGTAAAAAATTGGACTAGATTTGTCAAAATTTTGGACTAGATTTGTCAAAAATTTGTAGACTAGATTTGCCAAAATTGGACTAGATTTGTCAAAATTTTGGACTAGATTTGCCAAAATGTGGACTAGATTTGTCAAAAAACTGGACTAGATTTGTCAAAATTTTGGATTAGATTTGTCAAAATTTTGGACTAGATTTGTCAAAATTCTGGACTAGATTTGTCAAAATTCTGGACTCGATTTGTCTAAATTTTGGATATGTCAAAATTCTGGACTAGATTTGTCAAAATAATGGACTACATTTGTCAAAATTTTGAATTAGATTTGTCGAAATGTGGATAGATTTGTCAAAACTGGACTAGATTTGTCATAATTTTGGACTAGATTTGTCAAAATTGGACTAGATTTGTCAAAAACTGAACTAAATTTGTCATAATTTTGGACTAGATTTGTTGAAATGTGGACTAGATTTGTCAAAAAACTGGACTAGATTTGTCAAAATCTAGACTAAATTTGTCAAATTCTTGAACTAGATTTGTAAAAAAGATTCGTAAAAAATTGTGCAAAAATAGCTAATATTCACCTGGATGGTAGTAAACTGTCTAAAATATCTACAAAACCACATTTGGCCTCAAAATTTGGAGAAAATCTAGGCATTCAAGCCATAATACCGCAATTAATGGTTTTTGGTCATTTCGGTGATGGTTAACCTATGAAAAAATGGGAAAACTCAAAATGACTAAAATTCTCCTAGATGTAGTAAAATGTATGAAATATCTGCCAAACCACGGTTGACCTCAAAATTTGGAAAAAATCTAGGCATTTAAGCCATAATACCGTAATTTTCGGCTTTTTTTATTTCGATGATGATTAGCCTATGAAAAATTGGAAAAACTCAAAATGGCTATTATTCTCTTGATGGTAGTAAATTGTCTGAAATATCTGCCCAACCACGTTTGGCCTCGAAATTTGGAGAAAATCTAGGCATTTAAGCCATAATATTATAATTTTTAGATAAATTTGTCCCAAATTCTTGGTTAGATTTGTCCCAAATTGTGGGTTAGATTTGCCACAAATTGTGGGTTAGATTTGTCCCAAATTGTGGGTTAGATTTGTCCCAAATTGTGGGTTAGATTTGTCACAAATTGTGGGTTAGATTTGTCCAAATTGTGGGTTAGATTTGTCACAAATTGTTGGGTTAGATTTGTCACAAATTGTTAGTTAGATTTGTCCCAAATTGTGGGTTAGATTTGTCACAAATTGTGGGTTAGATTTGTCACAAATTGTGGGTTAGATTTGTCACAAATTGTGGGTTAGATTTGTCCAAATTGTGGGTTAGATTTGTCACAAATTGTGGGTTAGATTTGTCACAAATTGTGGGTTAGATTTGTCCCAAATTGTGGGTTAGATTTGTCACAAATTGTGGGTTAGATTTGTCACAAATTGTGGGTTAGATTTGTCACAAATTTGGGTTAGATTTGTCACAAATTGTGGGTTAGTTTGTCACAAATTGTGGGTTAGATTTGTCACAAATTTGGGTTAGATTTGTCACAAATTGTGGGTTAGTTTGTCACAAATTGTGGGTTAGTTTGTCCCAAATTGTGGGTTAGATTTTCCAAATTGTTGGGTTAGATTTGTCCAAATTGTGGGTTAGATTTGTCCCAAATTTGGGTTAGATTTGTCACAAATTGTGGGTTAGATTTGTCCAAATGTGGGTTAGATTTGTCACAAATTGTGGGTTAGATTTGTCACAAATTGTGGGTTAGATTTGTCACAAATTGTGGGTTAGATTTG